>FR997852.1:3012500-3497072 GCA_905475405.1 Schrankia costaestrigalis
GAGACATGGCTAAACGCCAATCACACGGTTTCCCGTTCTTGGACGGATGATACACAAGCGTCGACGTCGAAAGTACCAATGGGTAAGGGGGCTCGTCTGATAATATGCCACGCAGGTACTGCAAAATACGGCTTTGTGGAGAACGCTTTACTGGCATTTCAATCAAAAACCACAAATGACTACCACGAGGAAATGAATGCCAGTACATTTAAAGAGTGGTTCCAGAACGTGCTTTTGCCCAGCCTACCAGAGCCTTCTGTAATATTGATGGATAATGCCTCCTATCACTCGTTTCAAATACAGAAACCACCTACCCAAGCTAATAAAAAAGAAGAAATGGTTGCTTGGTTACAAGCAAAAGGCATTGACGCAAATATGCAGATGCTAAAAGCAGAGCTAATTAAGTTAGTGAAAGAAAATAAAGCGGCAAATGTGCGATACGAAATCGATGAAATGGCTTTGGAGTACGGTCATCGCGTTCTAAGAATTCCACCGTATCATTGCCAATATAACGCGATTGAGCTAATCTGGGCTCAAATAAAAGGTTACGCCGCCCGCCACAATACTTCCCCGCCATTCAGCACGAAAAAGATGATGACCCTGTTAAAAGAAGCCTGCGGGAAAGTCACAAGAGATGACTGGGCAAAGGTTGTCGAAAAGACTAAAAACCTGATTATGGAACATTTTGACCGAGATATCAGGATTGATTCTGTAATTGATAATAATATAATTATACATGTAGGCGAAGATGATGATGAAGACACCACCTCCTCAAGCGAATCGGAGTCTGATTAATATTCTGTACGCACATTTAGTTCAATGTACTTTATTCCATAGAAATACAGATTGTAACTTTGTAAAAAATAATAAATAAAACAATTTTATTATATTAATATTCCCTTTTATTGTTTCCACGTAAAGAACTAAAATATAAATTTTAAATGATTCCGCCAATTTAAAACGGTCTAAATCTAATCATAAAAATAACGCGGCGGTTCATTTTGGAGTAACGGTAACGAACTCGGTATAATGTTGTGTCCATCACTAGTCGTGACTAACTGATAAGTGTCAGGAACGCATTCTCTGAACGGCCGGACTATAGTGTTATAAATATACAATATAAAACTGTGTTATTGATGTTACAAACAAAACTTTAAAATATACAAACGGACAGTTCAATTTAATTTATATGTGTATCAGTAGCAAACACCTGATCAAGATAGTACTTTCCTTTTCAATAAAGTTCTAACTTAACAACTTTGTTTATGGGGCTACTGAAACATAGTACAAATATATACAGTAGTTCGACTTCATAGAAACGGACGAAACGCGAGTTATACCTACACGCTCACGATAGCGGTGGCTTTGCGGAGTGAACAGTCGCGACTGTGCCGCAGTAACGAGCGGGAAAGTAGGTAAATGTAATTAAAAAGCTGGAGGTGTGCAGCCCTATCGCATGTTTACGTACCGCGCAGGCATTTATAATAAATATTCGGCCGAGATAGACTACTGGTTGTACTGTGTCTGTGTGACTTATTTATTCACTAGGGATCCGTATTCAATTAGGATTATTATTTTCGATTTAAATTCAGTGTATTAAAACATTTAACATGACTGCTACGCAGAGGTCTTGCGTTCGATTCCCGCTCAATGCAAATATTTGTGTGCATGAACATAATTGTTTGGATAGGTCAAGGAGTTTTCTATGTAGAATATGTTGTATGTATTTACAAAAACAAAATGTATTTAAGTATGTTTATCCGTTGTCTAGTATTCATAGTACAAGCTCTGCTTAGTTTGGGTCTAGATGGCGTTGTGTGAACGTGTGAGAAATGTTTATATATATTTATTTATGTGCACAATCACGTCGTGTTCCCCCATGGAGATAGAGAGAGGCTTGTTTTGCTTTTTGTACATTCATATTTTTTCGAGTGCACATACATAGAAATTCGTGTGGTGACTTGGCGACGGAGTAATAATACAATATGTCACCACCCCATCTCATCCCATGGGTGTCGTAGAACTAAACCGACTAAGGGACTATTCGTAAATATTATCTTTACTTATAAAGAAGGTAAACTTAAAATTTAACCCTATACCAATCCGTATGGCCAGCGTGTATTAGTAGGCCAAGTATCCCTTCGTCACAGGAGGCGGCCCGTCCCTGCAGTGGGACATTAATGGGCTGTTATGATGATACATAGAAATAGTTTTCTGACGGATGTTTCTGAAGAAAGAAATGGAACTGAACTCAACTTTGCAGTAAGAAAAGATAAATATGGTGAATATGGCGACAAAGCTTTGTATCTTTGTAGGTTTGTAAAGATTTGTAAGTACTTATTATATTTAAGGGTGCTTGGTTTAAATTCTAATAAGAATCATTTACACTAGAGTTGTTGTTCAATGCGTTCCGAAATAAAAATTAAAGTAAGTAAGTACTGTAATATATACTTACAGAGAATTAAGCCTTTATCTATTTTAAATTTTGATTTTCATACGGAACCCTGTGCTTACCAAGTCCTTCTCCAACAAGCTTTTGCCTTTAATTCCATGACAATTATTATTCCTGATCTAAAATATTATACGTACGTAAGTAACTGGAACTACTCCTACATAACTCTCAAACCCTAATTATATTTTATGAGCCAGCGTAATATAGTTAAATAGGGTTAAAAAAAGAAAGGATATAGGTGCTTAATTCTCATTATCACAGAACATGACTAAGTATTTCTTTTATAACTTTTCCGTGCCTGTGTGTCCCAACATATCTCTTCCTGAAATTAGGTTCAAGAAGTAAAACGCAAATAGCCCCTTCACGTTGATGGTGGTTTCTCGGAGCGTATCTGGGTTGCCTAAGTACTTAGCTCTGTATGTGGCGGTCGCAGAACAGTGTAGAAGCACATGTGCCGCCGTTTCTTCCTCTCCCATGCAGGTTCTGCAGAGAGGGCTGTCTGTGATACCTGAAAATGCCCTGTGATGGCGGCTGTTGCCATTCGTAGTTGCCGCTTGGGCAGTTGTAGTGCCTTGTAAATTTATAGTCGGGCACAGGGAGTGCATCTCTAGATTGTCTGCACTCTGCCAGATTTGCCTATCGAGTGTTGTGGTCATCCTTCGTTCGTCTGTGTACGCCTCACCCGAATATTAAAGACTAACCCCCTTACTCATAAACGCCTCTTAAATTTTAGTCAATTGATTAATTAGCCTAAGCTCTTACGTTGTTTGGTATAAGGTTGGTTTGCGTAATAAAAAATCTTGCTAAACAGTGATTAAATTTAAGAGGCGTTTATAAGTAAGGGGGTTAGATTTTTAAATACGGCTGACATAGATAGTGATTAAAACCATATTGAATAACGCAACGACTACCACATAGAAATAGCACATTGTAACGATATAGCAGTATCAATATAACGAGCGTTGTAACACTTATAGCTACAACTGTAATATGCGGAAGTACTTAGACTGAGTGCAATAACTTTTTTAATAATGCGTACAAACAACAATATTTCAATTGCGTTTCCGACACGCGATGGACATGTTACTTATTTATTGGTATTACGAATAGATGTTTGTTGTTACGGTAATATTTATTATCTATGGGCTGATTGGCGGCCATGTTTGTGTGTTTTTTGGTAATCAAATTGAGCCGCTTGATGTAAAGAAGGAAAAATTTAGGGATCATGCATTTTTCTTTTTTAAATCTGTTTTTGGTAGAAAGGTTTTAGAATGTCAATCGGGTATAGCAAGATGCATGGTCCCCAGCTAGGTGGACCGACGACCTCAAAAAGGGTCTCTGGGTCGGACTGGATGCGGAAGGCGCAAGAGCGAGTTCTGTGGCGCGTGTTGGGAGAGGCCTACTATGTCCAGCATTGGACTGCAATAGGCTAGTTGATTGATTGATTGATAGAAGATGCATGGTAGAGAGACTACTCACACGTTAGACCGACGACCTATTTAAGACTGCGGGAAACAGATGGATGAGGGAGACACAGAACCGCGCAACGTGGAAAAAATTGGCAAAGTGCCTATGTCCAGCAGTGGACATCAAATGGTTGATTTGATATTCTTTTACTTTTTCTGCCTGGCTGTATCATAACAGCCCATTAATGTTCCACTACAGGGACGGGACTTCTACCGTGAGGGAGGGTTACTTGGGCTACTAATACCACGCTGGCCAGGCGGATTGGTATAGGGTTTAATTTTAAGTTTCCCTTCTTTTTTATTTCGTAAAGATAATATTCACGGAAAGTCCCTTAGTGGGTTTTTACGAGACCCGTGGGATGAGATGGGGTGGTGACATATTGTATTCTTACTCCGTCACCATACGGAAAACACAGCCTTGGCTGTATTGAGGTTTCTATGTGGAAAAAAGGCTTTTTTAGCAACTCCTAATTATCTCGTCGCTGCAGAGACGCGACACTTCAAGTGGTTCTACAAGATGGGGTAGATACATTTTGCATTCGTAATCCTTCACCACTTATACAAATGAAAGTATATTATGATTGAAAACTGTGTCAGATATATAATTACAAGTTTTCCATCATTTCTATATCAAATGTCAAATGTAATTGATATTAATTGTATCTATTTGTTAGAAAGGTGTTTTATATTTACGACCTTTGTGGCGTAGTAACTGATTGCTACGCAATGATCTCGGGTTTATTCCCGCTTGATGCATTTCTTTGTTTCATTGCAGGTAAAAGACGTCAACTACTGGACATCAGGTCTCTTTCAAAAGTCTCCACCTTTTTCTATCCAGTGCCCCCCTCCATCCATCGGTTGTTCGCAACCTTCACCAGATCGTTGGTTCACATTGTATTTACTATATATTTTAAACTTTTTGCACAATGTTGTACAAAGGCGGGCTTAATGCCTTAGGTATTGTCTACCAGCCAAACTTGGGTGATGCAGAGAAATTGAAATGGTAGGTGCAGCAAATTAAAATCAAATAATTAAACAGTAAATTTGAATTAATAATAAAGTACACATGTATATGTTACGGCTAATACCCAAAGTGCGGCTACACCTAGTTTTAGCCGGTTAGAACTAGGTGTAGTCATTTACCTTCTGTTAAGTAATATATAACAAGGAAGGAAGGAAGGAAAGTATATAAGAAAGTACCACGTAATCTTATAACATAATACCGTACATAAACAAGGGGCGGAGCTTCTGAATAAATCATGAAGTATGAATAAGGTCTTATATATTTATGATACAATAAATCTTTGTTATACCGATACATCTATCAATTATCTAATAATAGTTTACTTCCTTCCCCAATGGCAAAGCGGTTGAGTACTGCTGCCGTTCACGATGTTGCGGGTTCGATTGAATTCCCACATTATATATTATCATCGTCATATCAGCCAACGTCCGTCGGTGTGGTGACGGAGTAAGAAATTAAGAATATAATATGTCACCAAGTCACCACCCCATCTCATCCCATGGGTGTCGTAAAAACCGACTAAGGGACTATCTTATCTTACTATATGTATTATCTTTACGAAATAAAAAGAAGGAAAACTTGAAATTAAACCCTATACCAATCCGTCTGACCAGTGTGGTCTTAGGTGTGGTATTAGCATATTTACAATTATAATTGAAAAAGATTAAGAATCTATTATAGCCATTTAGGCCAAGTATCCCTTCGTCACGCAAGGAGGCCGGTCCCTGCGAGGGGACATTAATGGGCTTTTATGATGATGATATCAGCCAAGTGTCTCTTGCTAGAAATAGGCCTCATCTAAATATTTGTAACTTGTCTTGTGCCCCCAGCGAAAAGAAAGTTGATAAAAAAAAATGTAATCCCTCGCGAGATTATCTTGTGTGATTCATATCGTCGATTAATTCCTTTATTTCCCGTGTTACTACCAATCATACTACTTACTGGTAGTGCGACGGGAAATTTATTTACCCGTCTTACTACCACATCAGCCGGTAGAACCACGGGCAATCATACATTGAGTATAGGTGTTCTGTGATCATACAACTCAATAAAATCAATTACAGTTATAACCTGACACAAAATTGACAGATCCTTTTTTGTCTTTAAAAATCCCTGCGACACTAATTCTTGAGCGAGAGTTGTCTTTTAAAATAAAGAAGATAGTATGAAAATAGGTTGCATTGCATTGATTCTACGGCATACACCTAAGTACATATAAACTTACGGCATTGCCATTAATAAGTGTCATGTACTAACGAACCCTGCTTTGTAAAATCTTCTTTCATACATTTTTTGTCTTTTCATAATCAACAACAACAACTCTCAACATCCAACATTAAGAGATCAAGTCTTGTGTGAACCAAGATAATTTAGATCAAAAAAATAATTATTTTGCGTGGGATTCGAACCCGCTACCTCGTGTACGCTAGCCGCTAAACCGAACGCGCGCTACCGAGGTAGTATAATAATATATACGTGCCTTCTTCCAATACATAATGCTCCCATAACTCATTGTTTCGCATTTCAAGATAATAAGTATTATGCCCGATTTACACATCGACAAGTACAGTAGCGAGTTAAGTAGTATTTTAAGATTAAGTTGATTTAAATAGATCTCCATCCTATTTTTTGGCAAGTTAAGTTGGCGAGACGCGAGAGAGGGGGCTACTTCGTACTTAACTCGCCAAAAAATAGGATGGAACTCTATTTAAATCAACTTAATCTGAAAATACTACTTAACTCGCTACTGTACTTGTCGATGTGTAAATCGGGCATTAGAGCTCTTTTCGAATTGACAAGCTCGGAGTAAGAGAGCTGAACTTGAAAATAGTTTAATAACTTTTTATCATAAAAGCATTTTCTTCTTATGGCATTTTTTGCAATTCAAGTATGTTACATCTCTATGCATGTTGTGACACCTTAAAATGTTGTGCATTTACTTTATAATTAAGCTGCTTTTATTGTAATAATATTTAATAATGTAACAACTACTGGTTGTCCATAATAATAAATAAATAAATAAAAAGCATTAAACCAATCCGTCTTACCATCATCTTATGAGCGAACCATACCACGAACCATAAAAAAAGGCTATTCTGTGTTTGAAAACCTCTATGGAGTGCTTGTCGTTAGTCTTGAGTTCGACATGACGACCTCGGTAGCGCGACGGTAGCGCAAGCGCCTGCCATGCACGAGGTTGTGGATTCGATCCCTACGCAGGACAATAATTTGTGAGATCCACAAATTATTGTCCTGAGTCTGGGTGTTCTTTGTGTCCGTTAATTAATGTTTGTAAAAAGTCCCCGCGACACAGGACATGACCCTAGAGCGGAAGTTGTCTTTAAAAAAAAAACTTCCCGCTCAATGCAAATAATTATGCGCATGAAAATGAATGATTTTCATTGGTCTTGGCTTGGATATTATTTTCATTGATCTTATTTCTTTGCGTAATATTTATAATAGGTAGGACCTATATACAAAAAAGTAAAATGGTTTTTGTTCCATTCTCTATTATTATATTTCTTGTGTGAAGAATATTGTTATTGGTATCATAAAACAACATAAAATACAAATTATAAACAACGTAACATGCGAAGTAGCTATAACTATTAACTATAACATACTTAAAAAAGCCGCGAACCGCATATGTACTTAATTGGGTTTCAACTACTTACTCAAATTTCCTTAAGCCCTTGTGGGACGAGACGTGTAGCTGATACCATGTATTTTCCAATCACAGAAAATAATTGTTGTATTAAAAATTACTAATAAAGGGAAAATACCACAGCCCATGTGGGATAGAATCAAATACTTCATAACAGCCCATTAATGTCCCACTACAGTGACGAAGGGATATTTGGCCTACTAATACCACGCTGGCCAAACGGTATTGGTATAGGATTTAATTTCAAGTTTTCCTTCTTTTTATTACGTAAAGATAATATTCACGTATAGTCCCTTAGTTAGTCGGTTTTTACGACACCCATGGGATGAGATGGGGTGGTGACACACTGTATTCTTACTTCGTCACCACACGGAGATCAAATACATGAGTAGGTAAGTAAATAATGAAAGTTTCCTATACATACGTATACACGGATTATGTATCTAAGATTACATCTAGTATTTAAAAAGTTAGCCTCCACTACATGAAGGAAAAGTAGGTAGTACTTTTATTATACCTTCAATGCAAAGGCACGATCCAACACATTCATTCTGCCAGTCACGAACGCGCGTTGAACAACGGAACGCGCTTTTGGCGCGAACGTTTGACATTTTGTGTATTTGCTTTTTTATCGCGTGTGGAAATTTGATTTTATATTTTGTGAAGTGTTTTCTCTTGGATAAAAGAGGTAAAATATAATATACTATTTATTTATTTTCCTATGTTTAAAAATTGATTTTGTTTGTGAAAAAAATATTTTTGTTTTTAATTTTTTTTGTAACATTAAACTTACTTTTATTACTTATTATTTTTTTAAATAAATATTTTAGTAAATAATAAAGATTGTTAGTTAATTGATAATAAGCTTAGGTTTTTTTTAAATTTAATTACATTATAAGTAAATACCTTATCACTGTGAAAGTAAGTTGGTAATAAAATTACCACATTTTATAATAAAATTTTGATTGAAGCTAAACGATTAAAGTTTTATTTAAATGGAAATTAGGAAAAAGCTTACTAATTTACATTAGTCGTGTAAGTTTATGAAAGGAATTTAACTTAATTTAAGTACATATTTTAATAAATACTTACTAACGTATTTAATGAAATACTTAAGTCATATAAAATTTAAAAAATATATATTACGCTTTTATGTAAGTAGAGGAACTTTACTTAGAAAAAAACTATTCATGGTTTATCTCATTAATTAATTATTCTCATTATAATTTATAAAAATAATTAAATTTTCGAAATAGTTTACTCCTTTTCTATGATAAGTCGAAATTTTAACTATTTTTGCCCATTGATAATTATTTACGAAAATTCCACAGCCGATTTTGTTATTATCCCTTACTCCTATTTATTAATTTGAAAAAAGTTTTGTAAAACTATTGTCACGTGGATAAGGGTTAGGCCCTTATCTACGGGGTTAATTAGAGGAGAGTAAGGGCCTAGTATCCCTCCGTCACGGGAGAAGGCCCGTTTCTGCAGTGGGACATTAATGAGCTGTTATGATGATTATGATGAAGAGCCTAACCCTTATCCACGTGACAATATCCTGAATCAGTGAATATTACTTTTGAAAATCACCTACTATCCTAATAAAATTTAATAAATTTGAGAAAATGAATGAGAGAGGCACGAGACCGCGCAGGGTGGAAACTTTTGGAGGAGGCCTACCTATGTCTAGCAGTGGACGTCCACAGACTGATATGATGATGATGAAATTACATAAATAGACGAAGTAAAGATAGGATTCTTTAATTATTCTTCATGTTAAATAATAATATAATATTCATACCTGTTTTTTACATTATTTAATATTTAGGTATGTTATTTTTAACGGATATGTTACTAATATTGTACGTGTACATAACTACGCGAAAACTTGCGATTGGCGGGATAAATTGGATTGGTGACGTAAAGGTGGTTTAGACGGAGATGTTCCAATTTTCATAACTATATTCATCATCATCATCATCATATCAGCCAATGGATGTTGAATTGTCCACAGTTGGACATAGGCCTCCTAGGATTTAGTTTAATTTCGTAAAAAAACAGCTTCTCCCTTTTTAAGCAAGGAGTTCTTAGGTATAGTCCGCGTGAATGCGGTCAAACCTATATTCCTCACACATTCACACAACGCCATCTAGTCCCTAACTAAGCAAAGGTTGTACTATGGGTACTAGATAACGGATAAACATACAACATACATAATAATATTATTATTATACATACATAGAAAACACCCAGACCAATGCAAACAATCATGTTCATGCACCACACAAAGATTTGCATTGACCGGGAATCGAACCCGAGACCCTCTGCGTAGCAATATTCGTTTATTATTGTAGCAGCCTATAAAACCAAGGTGTACTTATTGAGGGAATTTTGGCTTACAGATACCATGCTGGCCTAAACAGGTTTTTAGTTAACTTTTCTTTATTTGCTACAAATATTAATGACTTTTAAGTATTTTTCCCTTGTTGTTGCATTATGACATCTATAAATATTCACAAACATCTCTACACAGCGCCATCTGTTCCCAAAGTAAGCTAGGCTTAACCTGCTGTGTTATGGGTAACAGAACAACGGATATTAGTACTTATATGCATTTTTTTGGAAATACATACATACATACTTACATAGAAACACTCAGGCCAATGCAAACAATCATGTTCATGCACCACACAAAGATTTGCATTGAGCGGGAATCGAACCCGAGACCTCTGCGTAGCAATATTCGTTTACTGTCGTAGCCTAAACAGGTTTTTAGTTAACTTTTCTTTCTTTACTAAGTACAAATATTATTGTCTTTTAAGTATTTTTCCCTTGTTGTTGCATTATGACATCTATAAGTATTTACGGACATCTCTACACAGCGCCATCTGTTCCCAAAGTAAGCTAGGGTTAAACTGCTTTGTTATGGTAACGGATATTAGTACTTATATATACTTTTTTTGTGGAAATACATACATATTATTATTATACATAGAAACACTAAGACCAATGCAAACAATCATGTTCATACACACAAATATTTGCATTGAGCGGGAATCGAACCCGAGACCTCTACGTAGCAGTCATGTTATATAACCACTTCGCCACAGTGGTCGTCATAGATTGGGCTGGAATGGTAGCAGGTTCTTAGTTCGTCAGATAAGTTAATTAAATCAATAGAATTGATAGCTGAATGTTATTGTTTTAATTATAATAGCTTAGCTGTAATTGTATTTCCTAGATATGTGATGATGTTTATAGAGAAATATTCTATTAGATCACCAACTTGTTGCATTCTATAAATAACATGCAATATCCTAGGTAGGCTTGACGACTGAGCTGGTTGGATCCACATGGCTATTTGTGACTAAGTATTTTTACAAATAATTTCCCAAAAAAACTTTGCTAAAACCCCAAAGTTAGTAGATACCGATTATAATATACAACTAAATTTTATATTTTTAAGGATAAAACCAAACGATTAAGAATACATTATGTCACCATCCCATCTCAGCCATGGGTGTCGTAAAAACCGACTAAGGGACTATCTGTGAATATTATCTTTACGTAATAAAAAGAAGGAAAACTTGAAATGAAACCCTATACCAATCCGTCTGGCCAGCGTGGTATTAGTAGGCTAAGTATCGCTCCGTCATGGAAGGAAGCCCGTCTCTGCAGTGGGACATTAATAGGCTGTTATGTTATTAAAGGGTACACCCTTTCATAACTCAAAAGTTTTTTGTTAATAGGTCAAAATTACTGATTTCAGAGGTAACAAACATTATTTTACGTACCTAGTATTCGAACCTCAATCACTGCAGCTGCATACCGTAACTGCAACACCATAGGTATTACTTGTTATTTTTACAGAGTTCGCTACAAGGACAATACATAACATGAAGCCATTTTAAATTATTATCGTAATTATTAAAACTATTGTTCTTTACAATACCATACAGTATTCATATAATTACTTAGTTAAGTTAATTATTTCTAAATGACTCACTTGGAATCACACAAGCTGGCAATACTTCATAACAGCCCATTAATGTCCCACTGCAGGGACGGGCCTCCTCCCGTGACGGAGGGATACTTGGCCTACTAATACCGGATTGGTATACGCTTTAATTTCAAGTTTTCCTTCTTTTTATTTCGTAAATATAACATTTACGGTTAGTCCCTTAGTCGGTTTTTACGAGACCCATGGGATGAGATGGGGTGGTACCATATTGTATTCTTACTCCGTCACTACACGGACAGGCAATACTTAGAGGATTCCCGCTCAATGCAAATCTCAGAAGTCGTCATAATTACATAAATAATACTTTAATATCGTTCATCGCCAAGTACATTCACTTATAAGACAAATGGCTACACAATCGTTATAATTATATTATCGTTATAATCTAACGTTGTTTATTAACAACAGTTATTAAAACGTTTTATCTGTTATCGTCTTAATATAGCACGCTATTGTGACTCATTAAAAAGTTACATCAAATACAGATTTTTAGTTCTACTTATCATTAAATTGTCAAGATGAGTTTATTTATTTATTTTATGGGTCTCCAACAAAGGTCATACACAGAGAAATTAATATAAACAACTACAGGAACATTGTGTGTATTCCTTAATTACGTAAGTCACAATCGGAGGGTGTAAGAAGGAAACTAGAATCACTAAAAACGAGATTTATTGTTTTTATTACAATCTAATTAGCCTAAAGATGAACGATTTCGATGTTAGAACTACATTCTATCTATACTAACTACTAACTTACAAGTACTAAACGGAACTATAACTGATATACGACTACATTATAACTGATGATTCTTCTCTTGAGATGTCTTTATATAAAACTATAAAATAAGGTCGAACGTAATCGAACTGCAACTGGTCGGTCACACTTGCTGATGCTGCGCCTCGTGCTTGATTTCTTAACAACTGCTGATTCTACTGATTCAGGCCACGAGAAGAGATTGAGGTCACGGAACGAATGTACGTAGTAGCACGGATACGTAACACCTTCAATAACAGGAAACCACAGCATGCAAATAAAAAAACAAACTATAGTCTATTTTTTTATCTCGGACACTAAAATGACAACTACTAATGTCAAACGTAAAACTAATATAGCCAGCTTTTAAGAAACAGTGCTGTCCCTGTGTTTCGATTCGTTTTGTAATTATTGTAAAATATTTACGGTTGTTAGTATAGTCGAGAACTAAATGCCTTTATCACCTCTAGAGTTAATGTTAGTTGCATTTCATAAAACTATTAGGGTCAATATCGCACAACAAAACATCAGCTAAATCATGACGATACTTTGACATAATATCAGTTCTCATGTATTAGCAAATAGTTGTTAGATATTTATAAAAACAAATAGTAGAAGTTGCTGATAGAAGAGGTAGGTACTTTATCCTCTTTCCATTGGTATACAACATCCTATAAAATAGTAAATAGTTTTTCTACAAAACATGTGTAATACATAAACATACATACTGTTGGTGTGCTTAACAAATAAATAAATAATTCGAAGTAATTATTAATGCTACATATAGTAAATGATGACTTTTTTTTTCTTTTATTATATTAAAATTAACTCTAATGTGATAAGGTAGACCCACTGCAGTGACAAAAAAAGCTAAAGTAACTAGGTAAGTACGCTAGAATGAATCAATTATAGCAATTATAGCTAGTAAATTTACCTGTGCTTATTCATCAAACGTGTTTTCTTTACTTTGAATTATGTATTCCACATGTTTTGTAGAAAAACTATTTACTATTTTATAACATGTTGTATACCAATGGAAAGAGGATAAAGTAAGGCATTTATTCAGAAAATGGAAGAACTTTCTCTTTTTTATTTATTTTTTTATTGTACTGTGAAGTTGATCATATCTTTAAATTTTACCTGTCTCTATAGTTATAATAAGTCAATAAACAAAAAGTTGACGTTTTTGGTGAGCTATTATGAATTTATTTGATGCTCCTAGTATTAAACTTTAAAACAAAACATAATTATGAGGACTCACGGAACAATTTTTTTTTTAATTTAAGTGTTCATGGTAAATATTGGGTTTTTCTTTTAAAAATAGCTTTACATCGATATCTAAAATATGTTGAGGTTAAAACCAGCTAGGGGAGTGAGGAAAGACTGGTAATGACCGCTTCTATCAGCTACTTTAATTTGGCAAACGATGTACCAAACACCCTGTATAATTACGACGACCTAACTACATGATGGCGGGGAGACGACTGCTGGGCAACGCTAGTACACACAGCAACACATCAAGTTAAACATTTTCATTTAAAATTGTTTCTTATTTCAAGGTATTAAGGTACATGAGTGTCTAGCTTGATTAGTTGCTGTGTGTACAGTCGCGCGCCTGTAAAAGTGATTTCTCAGCAGTCGCTCAAATTACAATGTTGTGTCCCTACAAATCTAATGAATTTCTCTCTTTTTTCCTTCTATGTCCATCCCTATAATTTCTTGCATGACGTCATTGGTGTATATTTCTATTTTAAGTTTTCGTAATTTTATAACATAAAACAAATTAGGGTAAACCACCTAATCGTTAGAAGTCCTACAATTGTTGGCACTTAACCCAGTTGGATCGACCGACCCATGTATGGGTTTCGGGAAATAAAAAATTCTGCCCCCTTTATACGGTTTTATTAAAACAATTTATAAATACTTTTGGAATCGACAGTTAGTGACTGTTAGCTGTGAAGACAAAATAGGTAGTAAATTTAATTATTTACAGTTGTTTTTTCCAAGTGAAAATGTCTGTAGTGAATATGGTAAAACATGTCCCTAAAAAAGTTAAATTATATTACATATATTGTTATATTTCTATTAATATAATATCAAAAATATAAAGCTTGAAACATAACAATATTTATATTACAAAGAAAATTCATGCTTTTACTATGAAAATCACTGGTATTTTGCTGAATATCTTAGGAACCCATACATGGGTCCGTCGGAACAACCACGGAATACGAGATTTTCGTAAAACAATATATTTAAAAAAAAATTCTAATTGAATTCATTATTATTCTACAAAATTTTGAATGAGTTGAGAATGGTAATGATCCGATTCTAGAATGCATCACATTTGACCACCAGATAACGCAATTGCGGTTGATACCGACAAAGATTCTAGAGAAGAAAACACTTCGATTCAAGCCTAAAACACTTGCGAAAATGAGACCATGGTTTATTTCACTGAATCCTGTTTTTCAGGAGAATGAGACTATGGAAAAGACGTTTTGCATCGACGATGCTATAATATCTTTATTACAGAGGTCACAGTTGTTAGCAGTTCACAGGGATATCTCGATCAGGCCGGGTTTTTTCAATCAAATTCGATCAAAATCGATAATATTATTTTCAAAACTGTAATAAGTCATAAACTTAATAGTAATACATTACCACCATACATAAATTGCACAAAAAAGGTAACAGTAATGATATTTTAGTATTCGAGATTAAAAAACAGCCTATAGTCTCTATTTACCGTAATCGGCGGTACTAACCTATATTTTTATCGGTAAGTACCGGCTGTACCGCATCACTATTTATTAGTTGTAAAAAACAGGCAACACATGAAATGTCATTTTAGTATCTGAGATAAAAAAATAGACTTTAAAACAATGACAAACTCTAAATTAAAAACAAACATTGGAAATATAAATTAAAAAATTAAATTAAAATTAGAAATGAGTATGTAGTTTGAGTTAAAATAATTACATGTCAACTTTATAACCACTATTTCGAGGGTGTCGTTAAAGGCGACTAAATGGGACTTCTATTCTTCAGTCTGTGTCTCCAGCTAAGAATGCCAAATTTCAGAATAAACCAGATACTAACCAGTTTCGCCAGTGTGGTATAAGGCTATATTTCCTTCCGTTGGTGGAGGAGGCCTATTTTTGCAGTCGGACAGTAATGAACTGTTAAGATAATTTCTTCAGCATACGGTCTACATCTAAATCATCATGGGCATCATATTAAACAACAGATTTTCATTGCTGGACATAGTCTACTGCCAAATATTACGGTGACGGAGTAAGAATACAATATCTCATCCCAGGGGTGTCGTAAAAACCGACTAAGGGACTATCCGTGAATATTATCTTTACGAAATAAATAGAAGGAAAATTTGAAATTAAACCCTATACCAATCCGTCTAAGGTCAAGGTATTCCTCCGTCGCGGGAGGAGGCCCGTCCCTGCAGTGGGACATTAATGGGCAGTTATGATGATCCGGTCTTGTAGTGTCTCTGTACAAACGGTACGGTATGCGGTCGCCATTTCAAGACCTTCCTACTCTAGGGGCATACTGTACGTGCTGTATGCCTTGCCCACCGCCTCTTTAGGATCGCAGCAGATATATTATAACGTAAACGAATCGGCACCGTCTCGCCTTTTTCAAACGTCAAACGTTAAAAATCCGGTTACCTTACGATTCTGATTAGTGAGCGTTGCAGTAAGAAGTTTCATACAAATAATACTGAACGGTTTGAGTTGATACGGTGCCGATCCGTTTACGTTTCGTTATATAAGTATGTGCTACGCTATGACCCTTAATCGGACAATTCTAAGCGCTATGTCGGTCACTATGATTCTCTTGAGCTTGTCATTTCTATTTCCATCATGCAGGGAAACTTTCTACAAGCTTTTTCCACTGCCCTCTTGGGCTTATCGGGTAACTGTAGGCTTCAGATCATGCCCATATTAACCAGAACTTCTTTAAATATCGATAACTAAGTAACTCGATTGTTACATAAAATAGTTCCGTTTTGTTTGCGTGTTGCCAATTAATAAATAATTAATGAGTTCTTTGACATTGACAGCGAATGTAAGTAGTGTTTTTTTTTACAATACTGAACGTAGATTTATGTTTTTAATACGTAATAAAGTTACTTCATATTAAAAAGTAAAGTTTTTGTGACATTTCCTATAGTTTATGTTGGTATGTTGATATTTTTATCTAATAAATAACTGAACTGTTTTTAATTCATTAGCAATTGAGTGACATAAAGTATAGGGTATTTATCCTTACTTGCTTATGATAAACAACTATGGCGTCATGTCAACCACAGATGACTTTAGTCTTTGACCTTTATGAAATGTACGGGAATCAAGGACAAATTCTAGAATCTACAAATGTCAAATGGTGAAATTAATTTTTATCTGTTTTGACATTGGAAAAAATTACATATATTTAAAATTTAAGAATAATAGTGGTCAAATCAAAGTAATTTACGTGTTTTCTATTGCATAAACCTTTAATGCTACTTTCCAGAAATTTTCATCCATATCAGAGTGTGTGATTGATGTAAAAACTAGAGAATATGTGGTGTTTGTTTACAAAGTTAATATCAAGTAAGGATCAATACCCTATAAGTACGGTGGCCTAAAGTTAGTTAACAAAAAAGTTCATGCATGTTCCTACAAGAACAAATAAAACAGCCCCTCCCCACGCTCTCTGCCATTTAGATCGAGAACTGACATTTGCGCAGTCATGCAACAACTTCAGTCCGTCCGCTTTACGACCTCTGTGGCGTAGTGGTTATATAACATGACTGCTACGCAGAGGTCTCGGGTTCGATTCCCGCTCAATGCAAATCTTTGTGTGCATGAACATGATTATTTTCACTGGTCTAGGCGCTTTCTATGTGTATGAATCTCCAAAAATAAAACTTTTTGTATAACAGTTTACCTATACCTGTGTAAATACAAATAAATTCTATTAAATATTACAAAACTTACGCAAAACATGAAAGTTTACAGTAAAAGTGTTTACAGCGTTACAAGATTGAAGTAATTATATGATTTAATAGAGTGGTAACACTAAGGAAGTTAATAAACGTTGTTAATAGAATAATTAAGTCGGTGGTAATGTAATGGATTATTTAATTAATTAACTATTCAACCGTATAACTTACGAGATATAATATTATACAAGAATAATTATTAAGTTATATTATCGCCAGAATTGCTAACGGCAGTATTTAAGAAGAGGCTAGGGGAGTAAAAAACAAGTAAAATGCATTAATCTATACTAATATTATAAAGAGGTAAAGTTTGTGTGTTTGTATGTTTGTGTGTTTGTGACGTTGTAGGTAATCTCTGGAGAACCGATTTAAAAAAATCTTTTTGTTTTGAATAGTCCATTTATACGGGAGTGTCATAGGCTATATAGTATCACGCTATGACTAATAGGAGCGGCGCAGTAATGAAATATGTTTAAAAACGGACGCGTTTTTTTCCTTTCCGCCGTCCAACGAAGTGGGCGCAGGTCAGCTAGTTTACAATAAAGTTGTACATAATTTAACCATTACCTTTGGCCCCACACTAGGCTAGCCTGTCCTGTGGGTACCTGTTGCTACATTTTATATTTTACAGTCCTTCAGGTCTTTACCTATGAAATTGCCGTTTTGTATGAAGATTTTATGCAAACTTAGATTTTTCATACTAACGTTTTCTTGCTTTTTTCAATAATTATTAAACTTAATAGAATGAAATTTGGTAGAAGTAACCGACCGAAAGACCGTATGAGAGTATTCTAAAACCGTCGCCACTTTCCGTCGGACTGTACTTTAAAGTACCTGCTTATGAATACTGAAAGATGAGCTAAAATGATATTACCTACCCTATCAATGAATATTATTATCCATGTTATGAGTGGCGTAAGGGCTTATCAGTCCCTTTAAATCAGTATAAGTCTATTTAGTGGGTCGGCTTAGAAAAATCTTGATTGACTTCACCTTAAGCCCGATTTACACATCGAGTTGTAGTAAGTTGGCGAAACGCGAGAGAGGGGGCTACTTCGTACTTAACTCGCCAAAAAATAGGATGGAGATCTATTCAAATCAACTTAATCAACAACTTACTACTTAACTCGCTACTGTACTTGTCGATGTGTAAATCGGGCTTAAAAGCCGGTCACCACGATTACAGATAACATAAGTACAATAATCTTAACACCATGCATTGTCAAGATTATAACTTTCTACGTTTGACAGTTCGACGGCTCCGGCCATCTTTGTAAGATTTGATCGTGCATTCCAGTAATAAAATTTAGTTAAAAAAACATTTTATCACAATAAATATTCCTTTTAAGTAAACAGTTAAATTAGAAAATATTTTAATTTAGTAAGATTTATGACAGCATCAATCTTAAATAGATCATTGATACAGACCAATGATCGATTTTTTTATTTTTTAGTTTGAATTAATCTCTGTTTGACATGCCATAGATTACACGCAATTTTACAATGAATTTTAGTAGAAAATTGTACTAAGCTCTTTTAGTTCATTGTTACCTACTTATAGATAGAAAATTTGGGGGATGAAGAAAAACTTGTCTTTTTATATTACAGATAAGTACTAGATATATTGGTATGGGGTTATATCGAGTTTAACATATATAAAATGAAAACAAACAAAAATTCATTTATTCACATAAGATACTACAACGGTATCGCAAGTCGTTTTATAGTGATCACATAAATATGCACTTCTAACTTAACGGATAAGTTTACTGAGGGTTCGGAACACGACCATGTCAGAGAAGACACCCACAAGAAACTCTGCTTGGTACCTATCGCTCTTTTGGTGATCACTTCACAAATATTATTTTATTACAGACAATTCAGATCCAAGCATTTTTATCGTTTAAGTAATCATTTACACTGTAAGTACTTTAATATGTTTTCGATGAATGATTTTGTTAATGCGATATGACATTGAGTGGCTACGTAGGTTTTAGACGGTGTAACGACCCGACCCAGATCAGACAGGGATTCTAGCGAAGAAAATGGCTGTTAATTTTCTGTCAGGCTCTCTCTCGAAAGTCTACGTCGAATGTACTTAGATATGACGACCTCTGTGGCGTTGTGGTTATATGACAATCATGACTGCTACGCAGAGGTGTCGGGTTCGATTCCCGCTCAAAGCAAATCTTTGTGTGCATGAACATAATTTTTTGCATTGGTCTGAGTGTTTCTATGTATAATATGTATGTATATGTATATTTACAAAAAAAAGTATATAAGTACTAATATCCTTTGTTCTGTTACCCATAACACAAGCAGGTTAAGCCTAGCTTACTTGGGGAACAGATGGCGCTGTGTAGAAATGTCCGTGAATATTTAGCAAGTGCAAACCATTTGGGTTTTTTTAGTACAAACACTTACCACTGGTCATTTAGTGGCTAGATGACAATGTCCGAATATAGTATATTATATGGTTATTACCCTGCAACAAAACAAGGTACCTATAAGATTAGATTCTCCATTTACGGTATTTTTAATATATTCTCACTTTTACACGTGGTTAACTTTCATTAGTACTTAATAGTATCGTTAATATTATTGTAATGAGAGTTTAAAGAGCGGAGTTTGAACCTAAGACTTTCCAATAACAAGAACTACTATTATTTTTATGGCTACCTAACTTGTCGTCAAGGGCTATAAAAATCATAATATAATATACAACATCACAACCTATCTGGTTGTGTGGTATTAATATTGATTTAGTTAACTAAGTACAACGTTATTAAAACTAATTTAAAATTAATATTAACGGCCTCTGTGGTGTAGTGGTTATATAACATGACTGCTACGCAGAGGTCTCGGGTTCGATTCCCGCTCAATGCAAATCTTTGTGTGCATGAACATGATTGTTTGCATTGGTCTGGGTGTTTTCTCTGTATAATATGTATGTATTTATAAAAAAAGTATTTAAGTATGTTTATCCGTTGTCTAGTACCCATAGTACAAGCTCTGCTTAGTTTGGGACCAGATGGCGTTGTGTGAAAGTGTGAGGAATATTTAATTTAATTTTCAGGCAAAGTTAAACGACCGGTTTGAAGTTGTGGGATTTGAGACAGTTCATGTAATTCCTTAAAGCTAATGAGATGCTGATCAAGATCTTTTATCACCACCATGATCTAACTAGTTGACTAATTAGTTAGTTACCCATAACACAAGCAGGTTAAGCCTAGCTTACTTTGGGAACAGATGGTGCTGTGTAGAGATGTCCGTGAATAATTAACCCTTTATTTCTTTTTCTAAATTGTAACCAGGGCACCGAATGTTAGTATTTTAATACCTTCACTCCAACGCTATCGCTTTGTCGTTTAACCTTTTCGGTAAAGTCTTCGTTAAAGTCTTATTTTTGGTCTCGACCCAAAAGACCTTTATTAAATCTGCCAGGAAGCTCATAAGCTAAAAGCTATATAACCACAATATCAATATATAACATTCGGACATACTTATCCAATTCTAAACTAAACTTCCGATTACCAAATAGATCAACAAAGATTACATAACAGAATCATATAATATAATAAACGAACCGTAATTCGTAACACTTGATCTAACATTATGTTAAATAACATTATATGTTACGTTCCCCATCATAAGTCTACTTAATCATTACTTAGTTGAGGGGGCGTTAAGCTCCACTTTCAGTCTTATGTAAT
This sequence comes from Schrankia costaestrigalis, assembly GCA_905475405.1. Classification (NCBI taxonomy): domain Eukaryota; kingdom Metazoa; phylum Arthropoda; class Insecta; order Lepidoptera; family Erebidae; genus Schrankia; species Schrankia costaestrigalis. The sequence goes on from FR997852.1 coordinate 3,033,606, forward strand.
AGGTACTACTTAAAGCTATTATGCGTTAAGGCGAAGTTTTTACAAGATTATGCTTAAAAAATATTAAAAATGAAATGTTAAGGAATCAAGAATTCGGTATGTAAAGATTTTATTTGTTATTTATTTATATTTTTATTTTAAGGGTTTATTAATTAAACAACTACTTAATTTGAGTTTTTTTTAGTTTCCTACCTATAGTTTATTTTTAGTAAATATTTTAAGTTTTAGGTACTTGTAATGACGTCATGCGTACGGCTGAATTACTTGAGCAATGCAGGCAGAGACAAACAAACTTCGTCTTTCATTTCACCTCTAAATGACATCATGCGTCCGGCTGAACAGTTTACATCAATTAAGATTCATGTATAATTGTAAAAATGAACACAATCTTGCGGTTTTTTGCGCTAAAAATATGATTTTAATCCTTACTGATTTAAAATCTCTAAATTGTTATGGAATCGACAGACTACAGGTAAACTTTTACTTTACATACCGAATTAAAATCATTATCATAAGTACCTACTTATGAAAATGATTATAAGATAAGATAAATACTGTTATACTATTGTCCCACTACTGGGCAAAGGCTTCCCGTTTCTATGTCCATTGCTGCGTTGCCTTTAAAATAAATGTATGCCGGCTAAAAGGAAGGCTTTAGAAATCAAGTTTTCACCCCTTTTCTATCTATTAACATCGCAAGAGGCGACCGTTGGTTCTTAAACGATGTGTTTTTTATAAAGAAGTTTAAAAAACTACTGTTACGTTCTCCGTGTGGTGCCGGAGTAAGAGTACAATATGTTACCACCCCATGTTATCCCATGGGTGTCGTAAAAACCGACTAAGGGATTATCCGTGAATATTATCTTTACACAATAAAATGAAGGAAAACTGGGAATAAACCCTATACCAATCCGTCTGGCCAGCGTGGTATTAGTAGGCCAAGTATCCGTCACGGGAGGAGGCCCGTCCCAGCAGGCGGATATTAATGGGCTGTCATGATGATGATGACTGTTGCAGCACTACTGTAACAGTAGTTGTCTTTATAAGGAGAGCATTAGGAAAGATTCATTCTTTTGCACATTTATTTATGTGTTTTGATGGTAATTCTTATTAAATAAATAAACATTGAAATAAATTAGTATATCGCCTTAACACTTTCTTATAGTTAGTTAGTTATTAAGAACAAGTTTTAGCGGATGTTTTGACCGAGTGGCGCTTAATTTGAGTCCATTGATATCGCACTGATAAGACGCTCATTCTATCATCGTTCCAGTTGTCATACCAGTGTGTCTGTTTCTACTATAATGGAAGAACTGGAGTCTGCAACCGTTCTCCGACAGTCGTTTCTCCTTTGGACTGTTCACCGACAGGACGTTTCGTTTTTGAGAGATTCGTCGATAGAACGTTTCACCTATGATATATAAATATATAATACTTAAGTATACTACATTGACGACCTCTGTGATGCAGTCGGTATATTACATGGCTGCTACGCAAAGGTCTCGGGTTCGATTCCCGCTCAATGCAAATCTTTGTGTGCATGAACATGATTGTTTGCATTGGTCTAAGTGTTTTCTATGTAATGTTGTATGTATTTACTAAAAGAAAAATAGGTTTAAGTATGTTTATCCGTTGTCTAGTACCGATAGTACAAGCTTTGCTTAGTTTGTGACTAGATGACGTTGTGAGGATGTGTGAGGATTATTTATTATACTAAGCGTGGTAAAGGATCGTGCCAAATGACGTCACTACTGGACATAGGCCTCCTCCAAATACTGCCACTTTGTGCGGTCCTGCGACTTCCTCATCCATCGGCTTCCATCTGTTTCTCGCTCTCCTAATAAATTGTCGGAAATATCATGGGTCTCAAAATGCTGAGCGTTTCGCGGGCATAATTGGCTCCTATGCGCCCGGTTTAAAATAAAAACAATATTTAATGTATTGTCTAATTTCTTTCTTTCATTGTTTCAGATATAATTTAATTACATACTTGAAGAAAAACAAACTACACTATAGCGAATATATGAAGCTTCTTTTGTACAATATGGTAAGTGTCAGAAATACATATATTAATACTAGCTTTTGCGTATAATTAAATTAATTATAACATAACAATACAAGATACAATTTATATAATTTATCAACGTCAACCGGTCCCAAACTAAGCAGAGCTTGTACTATGGGTACCAGACAACCAACAGGCATACATAATAATATTAATTATTATTTATACATATTAATTATAATTATAATAGAAAAATACTCTATAAACTAACATAGATAAAACAATAAACTATATACCTTAATGACCAACATAAATAAAACAAAATATTGGAACATGTTGGGCATATTTTAATATACCATAACGCTGTAATTTTATGCAAAGCTATTAATTATTAAATTTTACCGTTTCTCCGCTTTGCTATCATGGATTGATAACTGACAGGTTATTCAACATCGGTGATTATGTAGATTGGTAATCATTAATTAAAAACCTTTTAACACCTAATTAGTTGTCTATTACAAACCACATGGTAATAATAATAGGGGTTTACCTATGAAATTACCATTTTGTATGAAGATTTTATCACAAGTTAGATTTTTCATACAAACGTTTTCTTAGATTTTTCAATAGTTATTAAACATAATTGAATTAAATTTGGTACTATAAGTAATAGCGCACATCATTAGGCTTTCTACATATTGAGTTAAAACAAAAAAAGAAAAAAACAGTACCAGGGAAGAAGTTACAAATTACAATTAAACAAATGGGAATATCCGCTGTTTTAAATTGGGTCCATGTTAACAGGCTAACCCCCGGTTTCTGAATGACTGGTCAAGTCAAAATCAACTAATCAAGTGTCAAAACTGTCATTTTAGTTCCTGAAAATGATACTTTTGACACTTGATTAGTTGATTTTGACTTGACCAGTCATTCAGAAACCGGGGGTAATTCTTACAAATAATAATTATTTTTATTTAAGTATTATCTTTTGTTAGATGTTGGTAATATCCTATATTTTCTAAATAACTATTTAGCGAAACAATTAGGTACTTAACTCAAAACATTGATTTTAGTATACTTACCCCCGGTTTCTGAATGCCTGATCAAAGTCAAAATCAACTAATCAAGTGTCAAAACTGTCATTTTAGTTTCTGAAAATTACAGTTTTGACACTTAATTAGTTGATTTTGACATGATCAGTCATTCAGAAACCGAGGGTATATTTATTAATGGTTATTAACTTCATACGTTTATAATTTCAGTGGGTGCCATTTTGGATGGCGTTGACACTGTCGACGACAGCAGCACAGTACACTACCACGGTAAGATAATAAAAATAACAAATACTTACATATTATAATTATTAAGAGAAAGAAATCTTTGGTAAAAATTTAAATGTTACCATTCCGTCTTTTACTTAAAGGTATCGTAAAAAGTCTCTACGATGTTTAGGCGTTTTTAGGATGAGTCGTTGACGTCATAGAATTTTGGCGGAAAATAACTTTTGACAGCTGATTCGTGACGTAATAGAATTTTTTCACAGATGACGTCATCGCTTTTTGTTGTGAAAATAACGGAACCCTCGCCTCGGTGCGCGAGTCAGACTCGCACTTGACCGGTTTTTTTTTAATAATTGATTATTAATTCTCATACATAAACTCACGCCTTTTTGCCATAGGGGTAGGCAGTAACCACTTAGCGCGTAGATCCTTACAAGTCGGCACTCCGCGGCGTGTGTAGCAAACATCAACCGGCGCGGAGATTATTTTTCAGTGTCATCCATTGCTAATCATGGGGGACATAAAGAAATATTTAACCGAAAACATTTAGTCCCATTAGTGTCTGGGGTAGTAATTTAAAAAAAAAGATTTTTATTAGTAATTTTAAGCTTTTTAGAGACTTGAGGCTTACATTTATAATTCACGTACATAATATTATATTTACAGGCATCTCTACACAGCGCCATCTGTTCCCAAAGTAAGCTTGGCTTAACCTGCTTGTGTTATGAGTAACAGAACAACGAATATTAATACATAGATACTTTTTTTTGTAAATACATACATATTATACAAAGAAACACTCAGACCAATGCAAATAATCATGTTCATGTACACAAATATTTGCATTGAGCGGGAATCGAACCCGAGACATTTGCGTAGCAGGCATGTTGTATAACCACTACGCCACAGAGGTCGTCCTATAAACAATCATGCAAAATTTTGTAGTCCTAACATTCAATCTAACATAATCAATAGCAAAGAAACTGTAAGTAATATAGACTTAGTTACGAGTAGATCTCTATTGTATCTTTAGTACATACCTATTTATTAAATTCTTTCTCCTATCTTCAATCCGTAACCAACTGGCGTAACGCAGCATTGTTCGTTATTATACAACGTGAAGAAATTTTCATTCATAAATGATAAATGGACGTGAATAACACATTATTACGATAGTATACTATTAAAATAGATATACATATATAACTTATGTATGAATGTTTGTAAGATCGTTGTGGCCATCCATTTTCACCCATCTTTGAAATGACCCCAACGACATTGCTTAACCAACGATAAAATGACAAATTTATAAATAAGTGATTGCAAAAGTGAATGAGCGTCGCAAGTAGGGTAATATTAGTTGAATATAAGTCATCATATCAGTAGACCTATATCTGTACTGGCCCATTTTAGAAACTCAACCAAAGTTCATTCATATAACAATATCCTGACTATACATAGGTATACAGTTATAGCATAAAACGAGAAGCGAATCTTATGCCTTTCACTGACGAAACTAGTTATTTAACTTAGCGCTAACATATTATGTAAGTAAGGGCTTAGAACACACTTTGAAAGTAAAAGCTTACGAGCCATATAAGATTTAATTCTTATGTAAAATGCTGATTGGGAAGGACAACGTTGCGTTCTTATAGCAGAATACTAATAAGTAGTGGCATAATAAGACGGTTTAGAATAGATGTAGATATTTACAGTTAGTTAAAAATTGCCTGATGAAAAGCCAAAGCCTGATAAAAATAGTAACTTTGACGACACAGATATAATATTTTTTAAGATAATACCAAATGGGGCTTTAAAATTAATCCTTTTTAAACAAAAAAATCTTATGATTAGTTATGGTAAGTATACTTACATATAGGTTCTTGGAAATATTAGAGTTACAGACGTTAAAACACTGCCTCGTTAAATATTGTTAATTGCCTTTCACGTGAACTTTAATAAACTAAACATAGGGTAAGAGCTTGTAAATAATTGTATAGATTACGTTACCTACAGTCCTCCTCCACCACCTTATGCTAGTTAGAACCGGTTCTCAAAAATAATAGCTTACATTGTGTTAGGATCGATCTATCACACTGATCGGACTATTGTTGCTAATGTTGTGGTGGTAGATGAAATAGAGCTTCACGCCTAATCGATATAACCATTCCTCATGATGAAAATTTTGTGAAAACGAGCAAAATATTTAAAAGAAAAAAATAGAGACTTGGCTCACGAGATTGTTTAACATGTGGAATGTTGACTTGACGATCATTACCACATACTAATAGTAGTTTCGGTCAATGGACTTTATAAATGGCAAAGAACCTTCGTGAATATCTAGGAAGCCTTGCTTTAGGCAGTTAGGTAACAGAAAAATATCTCTAGCAGAGAAAAAAAAACACGATACCGGCTAGATTGACCAAGCCTGTCCAGGCCCATACCATCTGTCAAAACTGCTAGAAAAACCAGAGCGTTAGATATTATCGTATTTTTCTTATTGTTATTTTGCCACAGTGATTTTACTTTCGAGAAAATCAAAATGTTTCACCAATTTTGACGAAATGCATACAGTTTGAGACAAAAATCATTATTGAAATTGTCAAGGAATTTCTGTCCTCTACGTAAAAAAACGGAAAACAACGTAGTCCCATTGGTCGTCTCATCGATGGGACTTACAATTAACCGTAGTCCCATTTGTTAATGAGAATACGGAAAATAGTCTTTACGTCAATATCTCTTCTCTGTGATCCCATTAATAGAGATGTAGCAATATAACAAACTATAGTACGGACTAGTAGTAGTCCCATTGATCGGGTCCAATGGAACTACGGAAAACAACCGGTAACAAGCATTACAAAAAAATACAACCGAGTCTTTTTCCTCTTTTAAGTGTCCGTTAAATATATTACAGACATACAAACATGCGAGCACGGAAGCAAATATATACCTAAGCCTATATAGTAGTAACTAGTGTCTATATATGTTAAGTAAAACTGACCAGACTCGTGTAAAAGTAGACAGGAAAAAATAGTAAATGAAAGTGGTTCTAAGTTTTTATGTTATAGGAATGACTTTTACTTGATTATTGCAGTTCGATACCGGTTTAAAGCATTTTTACTTTTATCGTACTTAGATACTTTTGTGACTTTTAACTGTACGCTGGATAAATTGGTCCTGTATGCGGCTGTTGTGTGCGAGGTCGTGGTTTCGAATTTTACTCAAGATTCCTTTTTGTATGATCCACAAGTAAATGATTTTTTTGAGCATGGATTTTCTTTGCGTCCCTTAATTTCACGTGGGTGTACAACGAATAGCACGACCCCGTAAGTTTACTAATACGATTCACGTAACAACAAATAGGCGATTGGGTCGTGGTATTCGTTGTAAACTTTTTGAATTCACATATTACACCCGTATAGAGGGTGAAGAATAATAAAAATAAGTGAAGAATAACAATAACTTAACACGTTCCCAGTGCAGTGTACCATATATGGTACACGTGCATTGTTTTACTATTGTGTCTGCTGGCGGCACTGTGAAAGGGTTAATTATAACTCTTTTTTAGGTTAAAAACAGTACTCAGAAACTTTGTCCAAAATTACGATTTTTCACTAAGTTTACTGAACTCTATAATTTCGTAAGTAACTAATTGGAAAAAATGTTTTAAACACTCCCAATTTAATCCAAAAGAAATTGCATCGAAATTGTTTAAGAAAATTATTTGTAATCCAAAATGCAACAATCTGTATAAAATTAAAGAATTAAGTAAACGAAATTACGTATTAGGTATAAATAATAGGTATGTTAATCTAAGGTATCAACGCTATAACCCATAGTCGGTTTCAATTAGTAAATTATAGTGTAAAGCCCCAGTGTAAATTATCGCATCACTGATTATTTTAATTTATATTCCAGTTATATTAATAACTCCACTTTCCTTTACGTCAATAATTTATTTGCTATTGTTATGATAATTTTGGATTGTGTACTTTTTAATTGAAAGTGATTTTTTTTCTTTTTACATATTAAAACAATGCAATCGCCGCGTCTACTTTATGCCATATATAAATGTTATTCGATACGTTCGATTTTCAATTCGTCCACATTGTCAGTAAACTACCCGCCGAGTAACTTATACGTCCTATAGTTAGCTAAGTATCACAGAAGTTTGCGCGTGAACAGGACCAATAAAATACCTGTTCCTCACGCTCCCAGACATTTAGTTACAAACCAGATATCTCCGCAGCCATTTGCACCAAATTTAAGCCGATCGAGTTGGTTGACGTTTACTGTATGTCTATCGATATTAAGTTACGGACCTGTATCCATGGACGGCGGTGCGCCAAAGTTCACCTAAAATTTCAACTCCTATAATTGGAAGTCCGAAAATATTCTTCCTAACATTTTTCATCCTAACAATCGCAATTCCTAACTTTTTTGTCCCTAATGTTAATAATCCGAAGCATTCAACTTCATAATTTCATTAGCAATAAACATCTATTATACTATTATTTGTTTTCCTATATTTTCTCAACATAACCATCTTTTATACTATAATTTAAAGTCATATCTTTTTTGTTTAGATTTATTTTTATTCATAATAATCAATATTATATACATTAATTTTGCGTAACTTTGTTGACAACATGTAGGTACAACATAGTATACCAAAGACCAGAGCAAAACCAGAGTCCCTCTCCAATCATTCAGTCAAGATCCTGAAAAGAAATTGGTCCTATTTATAATTATTGGTTTAGGTTATGGTAGAACTGTGACCCCAACGCACGAGCCGAGCGAGCGCAGCGAGCGTGCCGCGGCAGCGGCCGGCGAAGTGCCAGAACGGAATTGGTCCTTTACTTATTGGTTTAGTTACGGTTACGGTAAACTCTCAGGCCATAAGCATAACCGTGAACTAGTTCTGTTTTATGGATTTCATTCATTTAAGACAAAAATATTCTAATAATTTTAATAAACAATAATTTAAAAAAAAATGGTTTAATGTAAAAATGTAAAAAGTTGTTTTGTAATAACAAGAAATAGTATAAAAACAAAACTTTTTATTACTTTCACTTGGTAAATATTTCTTTCTAAGTATGAGAGAAAATATTATGGTGAAAATGTTTAGGGATATAAGCGTTATGATAAAAAACATTAGGAGTTTAAATATATTTACATAACGATATTATTAATAACGACTTTCGGAAACATGAGTGTTATGAACATTGCCGGTAGCAATACAAATAGTATGAATGAAAACTTTAGGATTAAAAATTTTAGGAAGAGTGATCATTCGGATTACAAATCGTTAGGAAGAACATTTTCGGAAGAAGAACTTTAGGTGAGCCAATATGGACCCATCCATGGACTTCTTGACGGTCATCATAAGTCGCCGCGCTATTATCAAAACATAAATTATGAATGAATTTGCTTTGGGAAATGTTGAACAAAATACTTCGACGTCTCTCCTAGTTGTCGATACCTACGACTTATTTTTATCCGTACCGACTTGGTGCAGGTTGCATTCGTTTCGACCGGACAATAAATAGACATGGAAGAGCGACATAATGTGGATGCCACATACATCATCATATTAGACAATGGGCGTCCACTGCTGGACAAAGGCCTCTTCCAAATATTTTCACCCTGCGCAGTCCTGTGCCTCCCCCATCCACCGGTTTCCCGCCGTCCCATCTAGGTCTTATACATACAGTTTTTAATTTGGATTTTATTTTGTAAAATTTCAGAAAGAAACACAAGATGGCTCGTTGTTTGGCTGGCGATTGGATCCAGCAGTATCTGGTTCATCATTAGGACATTATTTCATACAATCACCAAATGTAAGTAGAAAAGTCTTTTTAAAAATATGACAAGGGTGTTTAGTAATAAGTACCATTGGAAAGTCCTTCATTATTGTATCACTGATGACATAATTATTAGTTTTATTACTGCGCTTTAGTTAAAAAGTATAGTAGTTTTAAGATAACAGGGCTATATTACTATACTGCTAGTGTCTCAGTAACGATCGCAGCGCAGTGGCACTCTTAGCTGATTACAAATAATTACAGTAGTTAAGTGGTAGATTTAATAAAGATCCCATAGAAAATATGAAAATATGGCCAATAAGATTACAACAGATCCCATAAAATAATGACGAATCCGACAGAAAATAATGGTTCCGATAAATTAATAACTAAAGTCAATATTATTATTATTGGTCCGATATTTGATCAACTTAATAAAATTATCGGATCTGATAATAATCCGTATGTTTTACACGACATGGTAACCCTGCATCTTCTTGGAATTAAAAAATTGCATAGTCACTAGCTACTTTGACCCTTTAACTAAACGCAGTAAAATTAGCACACTACTACTTGGAGAGGTGTATTAAGCGAGCTCTTGCTTGTGACTTACCATATTATTTCTGTTTTTTTTAAAGAATAACGAACAAATCGGCTATCCCTCCAATAATCACCCACTGATTATCACAAACCTTTATAATATGCATCCAACCGGACTGGGATATCAAGATCACACACAAAAGGACAAAAATACATATACTGTGAGCATTTTTATTATAAAATCTTTATTTGTAACTAACATTACCTAGTTTTCGAATAAGAAAGTAGACTGTATGTTAATCTAGGGTGCCAGCTACTTTCTTACGAAATTTCATCCAAATCGGTCCAGCCCCTTAAGCGTAGTTAAGTAACTAACATCTATCCATTCCTACAAACGCGTCTACAATATTATATGAGCTCCTTTAATTCAGTATGTAAAGTAAAAGTTCACCTATGTCGAATTTAAAACCATTTAGAGATTTTAGATCGATAAGGAATAAAATCATATTTTAAGCGCAAGAAACCGCAAATTGTGTTCATTTTTACAATTATACATGAATTACTTTGTCTTTCATTTGACGTCTAAATGACGTCATGCGTTCAGCTGAACAGAAGTTTGTCTCTGCCTTCACTGCTCAAGTAATTCAGCCGCACGCATGACGTCATCACAAGTAAAACTTAAAATATCAAAAAAATCGTTACATACTGAACAAAACCTTGCGGATTTTTGCGCTAAAAATATGATTTTATTCCTTATCGATCTAAAATCTCTAAATGGTTTTAAATTCGACATAGGTGAACTTTTACTTTACATACTGAATTATGGAGAAATAGCTGGTTGCCGCGAATTCGTCTCCAGAAGTTTTTATTTGTCACTGGGAGAAAAGTGGTTGTAACCATTTGTGTCAGTGTTAAATTAATATTGATGCTAAATTTTCCATTTTCAGGAACAAACCTTCAGAGCAACGACGTTAAATTCGTCGCAGATTTCTTCTGCCTCGCCAGCTAGAATGCCGTTTGACGGTCCTTATGCCTCGTCGACTAGAAGACCGTTTGATGCATCTTCTGCTTCACCGCCTAGAACTCCGTTTGAAGTTTCCTCTGCCTCGCCAACTAGAAGACCGTTTGAAGTTTATTCTGTCTCGCAAACTAGAACACCGATCGACATTTCTTCTGCCCCGCAGACAAGAACATCACTTGATGGTTCTTATGCCTCGCCGACTAGAACACCGTTTGAAGTTTTTTCTGCCACGCCGACTAGAACACCTTTCGACGTATTCCTTCAAAATACAGCGATGCCTACCTTTCCCGAACCTCAATCCACACCCTACCCAAAAAAATCTTTTCAATATTATTCTGATCACGCAAAGAGGGGATCAAAACATGCCGAAAACTCAAAACCTCCTCAAACTAAGAGTTCAAACGAGTACACGTCCCACTTTAGCTTCGAATTTTTGAAAAATAATAATTGTACTGAACCAACTAGGCACATATCTTCGGACCTACAAAATGACCTCGATAAGTCCAAAGAATTATTTGCTGAAGTACCTCCATATGAATACGAGAACTTTGCATCAAGTTCACCTGAAACTCGTACTTATAAAGGAACGGCTAAATTCAGAGTAGCGACCGACAAACCTACCGCCACATCTCGTAAAGAAAGATTTTACTTAACTACTTTCAAAAGTCCATCTTATAAACGAAATATCACTCAAGATGGTATCGACAAGCTCGTGGCTTCAACTCAAGACCTGATATCTAATGATGATTTACTATACATCAACCATGCAGCTGAAAAACACATTCATGAGCAATCAGAAGATATAAAACCGCGCTCAAAATACACTTCAAGAGAGACAAATGACAAAGATTCAAGAAAACATATAACTGTCAAAGCGAAAATCGGGAATATTCTAAACACTAATGTATATCAAATAGCGAATGATAGGAAAAAGCAACAAATATTAGATTCTAATTCTAACAAATATGATTTCGCTGAGCCCATTGTAGTATCTGAGAATACGTATACCATTAGGGATCAGGCAGTCAATAATCTTGTATCTACAATGGTGCCATACATGACTTCTGGTTACGAAATAGTTGGTCTAAAAGATTCATCGGAAGAAAATGTCTCTAGCGAGAACAATAATATTGTTAATGTCACACCAAGACCTATAAATCAAAATTATCTAGCGCCGATTACAGTAGCCTTGCGATTGATCAATTCTAATGAAACCGATTCTTTTAACACTCTAGACGATACTTTAGGTTCAGATAGTGAATTTGTTACCGACACTGTTCGAAAACCAAAAAAAGAAAAAACTTTTGTCGAAGTCCAAAAATCCATTCCAGTAGAGATTACACACATTAACGACGTCGAAGTTCATCAATATATTGATGTGGATGAAGGACGCAGTAACAACAGAGATAATCTAAAAGGAATAAAGTCTTTTTACAGTGAATACATGAACGCTTTAAAATCAGGCGAGAAAGAACAAATTAGGGGTAACAAACTTTACAATGAATATACGTCAACCAAAAGTGAAGAAAATGATCAGTTAGAACCAAGTGAAAATACTCAATCACATGTTAGAGTTAATTTAAATTCAGACGCTAATACCCAGAGAAGCGAGCATTACCAATATTATCAGAATTATCAAGATGGCGACAATCAGAAGATAATACAACCAATTATTATAGAAAAAGAAGTACCAGTCACTAAATTCGTTGATAGATTCATTGAGAAGAGAGTGCCGTACCCTCACCATGTTGAAGTAAGAGTACCAGTTGATAGGCCGGTACCTGTCGAAGTGCCAGTTGAGAAAATTGTCGAAAGACCAGTTGAAGTAACAAAATACGTTGATAAACCTTATCCGGTCGAAGTGCCGCGACCTTATCCAGTTGAAGTACAAGTACCTTATCCTGTAGAACAGAAGGTTTACGTTGATCGGCCTGTACATGTCCCTTACCCGGTTGAAAAGATAGTAGAGACTCAAGTCCCGGTCCCTGTACCAACACCTGTGGGTGTTCCTATACAAATACCGTACCCAGTTGAACATCAGGTCTTATATCCCGTAGCAGTTGATAGACCAGTTGAGATCACAGTCGAAAAACCAGTTGAAAGAGTCGTCCACAAAGAAGTACCTGTACCTTATGCTGTTGAAAAGAGAGTTCCTTATCCTGTTCATTACGAAACTAAAGTACCAGTGCCTTATCCTGTAGAGAAAAGAGTTCCAGTGCCTGTGGAAAGAATTGTAGAGAAACCTGTAACTATTACTAAATATATAGAGAAGCCTGTACATATTCAAGTTCCCGTGCCGCACCCGGTGCCTGTTGCCGTTCCTCAACCTTATCCTGTAGATAGGATAGTGGAGAAGAAAGTACCTTATCCAGTGCCGGTTGACAGAGTAGTGGAGAAACAAGTAAAAGTTCCTTACCCAGTGGAGAAGATCGTTGAGAAAATTGTTGAAAAACCAGTAGTAATAACAAAATACGTCGACAAGCCTTACCCTGTCGAGAAAAAAGTACCATATCCAGTTGAAAAAATAGTAGAGAAAAGGGTACCTTATCCAGTGCAAGTGCCTTTCGAAGTTAAAGTACCTTACCCAGTAGAGAAAATAGTTGAAAAACCTGTGCATTACGTAGTCCCATTTGCGTACACCGGCCATAATGGGCATTACGCGGAATCTAGAAATGTACCTCAATATCAGAAATTTAAAGATGAATCAGAGAAAAGACAGGCTTCGGCAGTTGCCCTATATCAGCAATTAAAAGTGACGGATAAGTTACCATCTCAAGCAACTGTTCATACCACTCATTGGGGAAACCAATATGCGTCTTCATACCAATACATAAACGACGCAGCTGAAAAACCTCGTCAGGAAAGGAAAATATATAAAACTAATTATTTAGCAGATTTATCAAAAGCTCAAGATAAATCTAACACTTATTACGGTCCCGTGCCTCCTAAAGATCAAGACGATTGGTGGGACAATAATAAAGATTACGTTGTAGCGGCTAAAATGCGAAGGACAGATAGAGTGCCGAAGTTTAATAATCTAAGAATCGAATATGGCGGGTTTAAACCACCTCTTATTCCGAGTACGGAAGTTGATTTAGATGGAATGCCCATTAACAAAGATTCATGATTTTTTGTACCAATTGTAGTGATATTAATAACAATGCCATGAATACAAATATAGATAGATGTATTTGATACCGTCCTACGATAGATGTAGGTGATTTAAGTGTAGGTATAGATATTTCTCACAGTATTATGTGTAAGCTGACAAAATATTAATATCTATTTGAGATATTACACAAGATGGCATATTGTCAAGAATATTCAGAATATTACTATGATGAACAATGCTTTTTGCAATAAGCAGATTTCGTCATTAACTGATACAGAAACACTTTGATAACTGTAGACTTACCCCCCATTTCTGAATGACTGATCAAGTAAAAATCAACTAATCAAGTGTCAATTCAGGAACTAAAATGACAGTTTTGACACTTGATTAGTTGATATTTACTTGATTAATAATTTCATAATAATTTGTAACACTTTCTTTACATGTAAGTGTGAGGCCAAGCTTTATTTAATTAGAATAAGTTTAAGTCCTTCTTTAATTATAACAGTATTTCAGATGGCCGAATACTCAAACGTCTGTTTAAGTTAAGCGGCGCTTAAACTAGAAATTCTCATACAAATGTCTAGTTTAAGCGCCGCTTTACTTTAACAGACGTTTGAGTATTCGGTCATTAGTGTTTAATTTCAACTGGTACTGAAAATATTTTTAAGTAGACACTTACCTATTTATACTTGATAATGAAGTATGAATTGTATTTAAAAAAAACTCGTCTTTACTGTGTTCTGCCTAGTCTAAGTCTCTTTAATTTATTTTAGTTAATTAAGAATGTAAATATAATAATAATTGTTGTTGGTTTGTAAAATAAATGTTAATATTAATTATATTTTTCATTCTCAAACCTCTGTGTGGTAACGGAGTAAGAATACAATATGTCACCTCCCCATCTCATCCCATGGGTGTCGTAAAAACCGACTAAGAGACTATTCGTGAATATTATCTTTACGAAATAAAAAGGAAAACTTGAAACTAAACCCTATACCAATCTGTCTGGCCAGCATGGTATTAGTAGGCCAAGTATCCCTCCGTCACGGGGGAGGACCGTCCCTGCAGTGGAAAATTAATGGGCTGTTATGATGATGATATTTTTCATTTACCTAACCTAATATTACGGAGTATTCATTGTCAATATCATAACAAATAAGGAAAACTTCTCACCAAAGCCTAGCCAGTCCATCTGTATCATTACTTAGTACCATTTATGGTACAATTATCCCATTTGTACGATTGATTGTACAAATGATACCAAAATATCCCGCTGGATCACTTGTACCATTTGACAATATAACTGAAACTAACTCAAGGCCTTACTACATCCATATTTAAAGGCAGGTCCGTCCCTTTTTTGATAAAAGCCAAATAACTGTGTCCAGTTCGACCGCGCGGCCATAGCGTTTTTTTAAAAAAAAAACCATGTCAATTTTTTGTAAAAATTTGTAGAAGTTGATTCCCAAAACCATAAATTTGTCAAAGATACGGTTAAAAAGTTATAAGGGTTTAAACATGGCCGCGCCATTGAAACGCGGCGAACCGCGCGGCCACTGAGATCTTTAAAACTAAGCCTTGTAGAGACCTGAAATTTACGCAAATGCAAGATTTAATTTGTAAAAAATTTGTAAAAATATTAAAAAAATACTCAGGTTTATAGTTTAAGAGCTATAACACTAAAACCGAATGGCCGCGCCATTGAAACGGTGGAGAAAACGCTATCGCCTGTATCTCGCTGAAAAAAAATCGCAGAGGTGTGTAGTTTATTGTAATTACCCAGATTTGAATTTGTCGAAACTAGGAAAAATACAACAAAAATTCCTAGGTTTATATTTCAGGAGCTATAAGACTAAAACGATATGGCCACGCCATCGAAACGGTGAATAAAACGTTATTTCGCCTGTATCTCGCTGAAAAAGCATCGCAGAGGTCTGGAGTTTTTTGTAATACCTAGATTTTAATTTGTCAAAACTAGTAAAAATACAATAAAAATTCTTAAGGTTATATTTCAGAAGCTGTAGAACATTATCAGTATGTGGTGCGATAGGGTGACCATGTCTTATTGTTTACAAAATACTTTCTACTTATTGTTACAGAAATTATTTTATTTATTTTAATGGTGTATTTTTAAATTGTAATACAACAAACAATAATAATATTGTACTTCTGGTTTTGTAAAAAATAATGAGTGAGAGGAAAAGGAAGAGAGATTTTACCAGTGGAGTTACAAAAAAAAACTGGGGAAGTACGAGTCGGACTCGCCCATGAAGTGTTCCGTAGTAACAAGCAAAGTTTTGCTCTTAACTTTGTTTTTCATAGTGTTTGTATGAATTACAAAGTAACGTGTGCGGTTTTTGAAATTGTGCTATATCTCAAAAACTTATGATTGTATCTTGTTCAAACCAGTTTTCATTGAAAGTTTTTATTGACATTTACATCAATTTTTTTTTCCAACTTAATTATTTCAAAAGTTAGAGGCGGCGGGGGGGGGGGCTCATTTTACGACTTTGGAAGTGTATATCTTTCAAATGATTGACTTTAGTTTTTTTAGTAATTTTTCCATTCATATAATATTACGCTTAAAGTAAAAACATATATCTACATCCCTGCTAGTTATGATTGTACTTATTTAAAAATGTGGAATCAAAATGATTTACAATCATTTCAAATGTTCTAAGTTAAGTTCTAATTACCTATATGATTTAATAAAACATTAAATAATAATAATCCAGCCTATTATTGTCCCACTGCAGGGCAAACATTATATATTATTATTATTTTTGTTAGTTATTAGATAGTTTTTAGTATTTCATATAAGTTCATATACATAAGATTGTAAATATTTCATAGTAAAATATCTTAACTACACGGTCATCCATACAAATAAAGAGAGAGCTCTAACATAATCATAAAATATTTAAATGCAACATACCTTAATCACTTCTGCTGAATTGTTTACATAATTTACCGAACTGACGTTACACCACAGTACAACACTTAATCGTAATTACACACGAACTGAACATTTTAATAATCAGTAGATCACTTTTTTATCGTGTTAACATCACAACGACACACTGATAACGAAACTCTTACGCTTACGTCGCTGTACCACAGAATAATAAGTACTAACGGCTGTACGCGTCGCACTGACCTGCGGAGGCGCGCGGGGGTGGCGCGTGTGAGATGCAATAGTGTGCATTACTAATCACATAGCTTAGGGGCGGAGTTGCGTCATTTAAACCAATCTTAGGGCTAGTTTTTCGTAAGTCCACGCGGACTGTAACTGTATTATTGACTTTTCAAGCAATAAACATAATTGTTTTTATATTTATGGTTTCATTTTAATTTTATTTAGAATCCTTGAATTATAATTTCTGTAACAATAAGTAGAAAGTATTCTGTAAACAATAAGACATGGTCACCCTATCGCACCACATACTGATAATGTTCTACAGCTTCTGAAATATAACCTTAAGAATTTTTATTGTATTTTTACTAGTTTTGACAAATTAAAATCTAGGTATTACAAAAAACTCCAGACCTCTGCGATGCTTTTTCAGCGAGATACAGGCGAAATAACGTTTTATTCACCGTTTCGATGGCGTGGCCATATCGTTTTAGTCTTATAGCTCCTGAAATATAAACCTAGGAATTTTTGTTGTATTTTTCCTAGTTTCGACAAATTCAAATCTGGGTAATTACAATAAACTACACACCTCTGCGATTTTTTTTCAGCGAGATACAGGCGATAGCGTTTTCTCCACCGTTTCAATGGCGCGGCCATTCGGTTTTAGTGTTATAGCTCTTAAACTATAAACCTGAGTATTTTTTTAATATTTTTACAAATTTTTTACAAATTAAATCTTGCATTTGCGTAAATTTCAGGTCTCTACAAGGCTTAGTTTTAAAGATCTCAGTGGCCGCGCGGTTCGCCGCGTTTCAATGGCGCGGCCATGTTTAAACCCTTATAACTTTTTAACCGTATCTTTGACAAATTTATGGTTTTGGGAATCAACTTCTACAAATTTTTACAAAAAATTGACATGGTTTTTTTTTTAAAAAAACGCTATGGCCGCGCGGTCGAACTGGACACAAATAACTAAATCGACCTGAGACAGTCAATATGCAAAACAAAGACGGAAATCTTGGTGCCAAAACATCTATTCCTACATGTCTGGTCAACATAGTGTATGTAACCTGTTTTCCTACATAATACAGATTCCGCTCCTTGCTATGGAACATTTAAAGATTGCTTTCATTCTTCATTCATTATTTTATTTCAAAAGTAACGTAAAAGATTGGGAATACATATATGATACTCGAGACATAATTCAAACCTACGTCTTCTGAGAATACACCCCAGCGCTTGTGATCGCTAGGCCAACCGAGTCCTTGAAATGAAATGAAATATAATTTGTCTCGTTAAAACATCATAAACATCATATTAGTCAATTAGTTTTCACAAGGCTGTACGGCATATTTATATTGTTATGCAGATATCATAAAAGGTACAGTACACAAAAAAACAACACATTTGGAATTAAAAATAAAATTTATTTTTCATTTTGAATATCTCACAAAGTTCTCCACACGCGTCACCTCGCAGGCAAAATGTACTACACTAGTCGTAAACCAAAGCTCATTTATATATAACATATAAATATATAACTACATTTAAAACGGTACTATGTAGGGTCGGCACAACACGTCGTCTCATCGAATGCTATAATAACATCAAGCCGATTTATTATTCATCAAGTACATTAAAATATTAATAAACAGCCATGGCGGTCTTGAACAGGGTATAGACAAATAATGATTTATTTTTTATAAGTAACATACGAACGAAAATATATTAAAAGTTCATCAAGCTTTTCTGTTAAACTTAATTCATGATTTATTTCGTTGTAACATTATAAACACACAAAAATAATCACTCAAATTTATTTTACTGTCTCTACACAATTTAACTTATTCAAATTGTACTCAATTGCTAAGAACATAAGTCTTAAATTCGAAAAAAACATGATCTAATTAGCGAAAAAATTACTACAATATTAAAATCAATTTTCTAATACAATATATATTATTTTTAACATTTTGAGCAATTTAATAGATTGTATGATGAGACTGAACGACGGTTTTTGCCGATAAAGTCAGAGAATTTGTGATTCCATGTAAAAGTTTATAACGCTACTCTTAAATATATATTTAATATATAATAGAAAAAGTGACGCGATCGCCCCCTTTCATCACACGTACTTAATAATTATATTAATTATATTTTAACAGTATTTTATCACCTACAAGTATGCGATAGTATCACACAAAAGTAAACAAATAGATTAAAAGGAAAGCATCACACAAATCGAAAAGGAAATATATATTTTTTTATTTTAAATTACAATATTTAAAGGCTGAGTATACGATAGAGTGACCAACAGACAATAAATTTTATTGCTATCCCTACATGTCATTATATTTTGATCACAATTACAAATCTAGTAAGTGAATGTATACTATAATGCGGCTAAATTGTGTGTGTAACATCTTTTAATAGTTACACTAAACACATTTGACACTTTCTAATTCAGCCTTCTATTAGAAAGAGGCAATCGTGAGGGCGACCGCGCAACCGACCTATTTAAGATGACACGATAAACTTTACATTTTATAAAAGTATACAATGCCAACTTAATACGGTCGTGTTATATTGACTTATAATGACATTATAAACATTACAATGCTATTATGAAACAGCCATATTTTGTATTTATATTTTGTTATTATTGGAAAAAAAAATGAAAAAAATAAAACATAAAAATTACTACTAAGCTAGATTGTTTTGTGTTGAGCTGAAACCCACTTTGTACATTGTTACAACGATTAAAATACATAATGTAATATAATAAGCGATAGTACATTAACTCCGTCTGTCCGTGCGACCGAGCACGACCTTATAACCATTAAATAATGTCTTTTAAAAAAACACGATTTCAATAAAAACAAACAAATACCAAAAATATAAATAAAATAAAAAAAAAGAGAAAAGAAAATGAAACACCAACACGAGTGACACACGGGCAGACAGATAACTTATCTACAGAAAAAATAAAAACAATCATGTAATAATAAAAATTCATGACACGAGTAAAATTATTTTTTTATACAAAGATGCTGTATCGAAAGTGGTGATTATCTAGTTTTTAGATTAAAGATCATATAACACTGTGTCTCGCTCCCTGATCACACTTGGCACATTTGTACAACTCCATTATATTGTCCAACATTCTAACAACATAAATAAACCTCTTAAGTCACCATCTATTTATTTATTTATTACTGGCGCGGGCATCGAATACCGCGTTTACGAGCTCGAGTAACGTATTAGTCACTGATTGTATACGATCGACCCGATCGTGGTCGAATCGTCAACCGATTGTGTGCAATCGTGGTCGATCGTATCCGACTATCACCAATCGTGGCCGAATGTTTCTGACGTAACCGATCGTGTTTCAATGAATGATCAAAGTTATATTTAACGATATGATACATAGCGACGTTTTCCCCGCACAATCACATAATTTATAAATAGATTATAAATACAAATTCATGATGGCCGACCGAGCCGTTTACAAATACGAAAACTTGAAACTGAAGTTTTTTATTTTTTTGTTTTCATTTTTTTTATTTTATTTCAAACTTCAATCTTCGACTGCGCGTTATAGTATTTGTAAACGTTCGGAGACACTTCGACGTTAGATATACAAAAAACGTACCTAAAAAAGGCTCGAACAACAATTACAAGTCGAAGGGCGAATAGAAATAGTTCAAGTATTTACAATAAAATTTTGTAAAATTAGTTTTATTATTAATAAAAAAAGTACCAAAACGATTGTAAAAGTTTCGTTCTACTAATTTGAAAAATTGAACTGTCATTTACAGTAAATTCATATAATATTTAAAACAGGGGAAGAAAAAACATGAAATATTTACGTATACGAGGGTAGTTTAAAAAAAATGATATTTTTATTCACCTTTCGCCTTTTCGTGTTTAAAAGTCGAAGAGTTCCGGCGGGGGGATGGGGTCGATGGGCAGACAGTCGCAGTCGGGGGGAGAGGGGGGTGAGCGCGCGCGTCCCTGGCGTCTGAGTAAGTCGCGGCGAGGTTCATCGTCCGCGCGGAGAGAGAGTGCTGATCTCGGATTGGCGGCCGGGGACCTCGGAGGGCGGAGGTAGTCGGAGCGCGCTAGGGCTAGTTCCGCAGGTGAATACGCAGCTAGGAAGTGTGCTAACGCGCCAGATGCGGTTCTAGCTCCGCCGTTGGCGACTCGCGCCATGTCGTCTGCGGAGAGCCGCAGCGAGTCTGAGCGCGGTGGTGGCGGCGGGGGTGGTAGTAATGCTGGTGTGGGGGAGAGGTCGCGCTCGTCGGAGGAGGTGGTGAGGGGGGTGGTGAGGGAGGTGGTGAGAGGCGCGCGCCGGCGGCGTCGTCGCGCCGCGCTCCCGGGCAGTCACAGCTTGAGCTCGTTCGCGATCTTAGACGCAATGTTCTTGAAGCCGATGCTTGTACCTGGAGATTGTAATATGATGATATTGTAATGTTGGTATTATTTTATTAAAAAAAAGTAACTACCTGTACTCCCTAAATTTAGAATTTTAACAGAAAACTAATGTGAATTTGGAGCTATTATAGAACACTTCAAAGACAACAACTAGGGTTCTTGGAACTCCTAGAAAAAAGCATGAAATGAAAGATAATTGGGGATACACAAAGATCTGTAAAATCTCTGCCTCTGCCAATTCCATGAGTATTCTAGAGCCTTTTCCCTTTAAGCCAATTGAATTACCTAGCTTTTTGCCACTATTTTGGTCTATTGTCGAATCAATAGGCACTGTTAGAGATTAATTGGTTTTCTCTGTATGTGTGAAGAATAATATTATTGAATCTTAAAGTCAGCTACTTCAACTCTCTTGGGGATTGAATCGTCCTTTCTATTCCATCGTGCATTTGAGCAGATAATTACTTTATTTATGCTTACTCAGTTACTACATACCATGAATTCAACACATTAAAACATTTCATAGCAGAAGTCGCTAAAAAAACAAACCTAGAACCAATTTAAATCAAGCTGTATTTGGGGGCCGACTCGTGGTTACCCCGTTTTGTCACTCCAGGGTGACCACGAGGAATTTAAATACAACCATAGGACTCGTGGTCACCCTGTAGTGAAGGGAATAATTATTAGTTGTGAAGTAACTCACCAGATATCCGCTTAAATCGTACACCATTGAGTGAAAGTCGCGGCAGTTTACACACTTCAATCTCCCACTGCACCAACGAGTCCGCGTTGGGGTCGCCGTGTACACACAGTAGCAAGAATCTCTCGCGTTGTTCGTAGTCACAGTTATTTGCATCTAGCACCTGAGAGTTGTGAGAAAAGACATTTGTATACAGCACCATCTAGGCAGCAAGTTATAAACGCCGCTTAGCAGGGAATTCATTGATGAGATTCAGATGATGAGTTGGTAGTTTTTTTTTTCAATTTGATGTTCACTGTATCTGTTAGATTGATGTTTTCAAAGCAGCACAGAAATTAAATTAACGGACACAAAGAACATCCTGGTTCCAGACAATAATTTGTAGATGACACAAATAATTACTTTGCATGGGATTTATCCGTGAGGTGACGGAGTAAGAATACAATATGTCACCACCCCATCTCATCCCATGGGTGTCGTAAAAACCGACTAAGGGACTAACCGTAAATATTGTCTTTACGAAGTAAAAAGAAGGAAAACTTGAAACTATACCACCAATCCGTCTGGCCAGCGTGGTATTAGTAGGCCAAGTACCCCTCCGTCATGGGAGGAGGCCCGTCCCTGCAGTGGGACATTAATGGTGGTTATGATGATGGGATTTACTTTTGGGCCTTTGTACTTACCTTACGTATTTCAGCCATGATCTCGTTGGGATCTCTGGAGGATGTGGTCTTCATGCTCCACGTGAAGCGTAGCACTCGAGGCTTTACTTGTTCCTCGTTGCCTTGTCTGTTTGTATGTCATCACATTTATTAACAAGAAAATTTATAACTACCCACGTTTTATTTTTTATATAATTATGACAAGACAGCCTGTGCTACAGTCAGTGTCCCATCAAGCAAAAGTTGACTCTATTACTTATCCGGAAAGAAGAAAGAAAATGGAAAAAAATTGGTACTGGAGGCGGGACTTGAACCCGCGTCTCTGGACTATACGCGTCCAGCGCCATGACCTCTAGGCCACCCGAGCATCCGTCTCAACATGTGTCTACACCCAGCGGGATCCCCTGTCTGAGATACTAATGAATGATGCAGAAAATTAGATCTGGATATGTTCTACTGAATTATGCTGAAAACAGAATTTGTTCCGTATAATAAACGGAAATATAAACTTTTCTAACCGACCTCCAGCCAGCGGTATATTTACCAAAATTAAGTCTGGGGAACTATAAAAAGGTATTAACTTTTAGTTCTGTATTTTTTCTGTTTAACAAAATACAAAAACATACTTCTAATGCTCTTACTTCAGCCACAATCAAGCTGAAATGAAACCTCCAGTCAGCGGACTTTTTCTTTCAGGGACATTTTGAATGAACTTCTCACTAGAAGAATCTAAATTACATTGTGAATAAATGTTGTCTTAAAACTAAATACAAACCTTTTCGAATCCTTTTATTTTATAGTCGATTTTGGGTACCTACTTAAAACTAGAGGGTAGTCGATTTTATTCGACTAAATTGGATCATTATTATAGATAATAAAAAAGTATGAATATTTGTGTAATAAGTGTTAGTTAGTGCATATGAAATGAAATTAGTAACGTAGAAATGAAAATTAAAATAGTTGCATTTTGTTAGTCGATTGAGCGACAGCGAATTTGTAACTCGATTGTTGTAATAAAGTTAGATGTAAATAACTAGATTTAAATTAATTATTAAGAATATTATTGAAAATATTGTTGTTAAAACTACAAAATATATATAAAATATTAGGTAATTGTTTGTTTGTGTGGTAACTCCAGTAACTAAGCTGGTAATTACAGTATTTATTAGTTTACGTAGTTTAATTGTATACATAAATTTTATTATCTTTTCATAATAAAAATAAATACAAAACAGAAATATTTTTTACTTACAGACACAATCGAGACAATAATCGCAACGCATATTTTAATAACTTTTCAAAAAAAGAAAGAGACAAAGAAAAAGACACAAAAAAAGATACAGAGAAATATAAGACAAAAAAAGACAAGTAAAAAGATATAAGACAGAAGACCAACTTGCGTAGTCCTATTTGTTCAAAATTGAGTATCACGATAAAAATCTGGAAGAAACACTCAGCCTTTTTCTTTAAAATTATTCAATACTTTGAATTATAATAGTAGAAATTATGTCTGTAATAAGGTGCTGTAACCACTGTTTTAGATAATTAAAAATTAATTATATATTTTCAACAAATAAAATTTCAAGTAAGCCTTGTTCAAAGGAGATTTGGCGCTTTGGGGGTGTTACCACCCAAACCGATCAAAGTCGATCGATGGTAGAATCGATTATTCGACATCGATCGATTGAATGGTAGTATTTTTTTATCTTTATTAGACAAAAGAAAGGGCTTGCTCACTTTGTTAACATGTCGCCCCATCGAATGGTAGTATTGAATACCATCAGCCGATTAATTAGTCGATTTTCGTTTTAAGGACAAAACGACTATTTAACCAATCGATTAATTAGTCGTTTTGTCCACGTCGATCAATCAATTCTATCAATCGATCAACATCGATCGATCGTAATTCGATAGATTGGTACAATAACTTCGTATGGTGGGAAGAAGAGAAATATAAACAAACACAAGGATAAAATGAAACAAGGATAATTACCCAAGCATGGCTTGTGGACTAGCGCCTACTGCATGCTTCGGAGTGGGACCGTCCAATGGCCTAAAAACAGAAAAACATAAAAACTAATACTAAACACTAACTTTTACACAGGGTGTTCCATTATTCCATACATACATACACACAATCATGGATCTTTGTAATACGCTTGTAGGAATGCCAATCATTAAATATAATATTATTATAAATAACATTTATGAAATAGTTATTAAAATATTTTTACTCCTTCATTACAAGGAATAGAACTTCTTTTATATTAAATACGTAAAAATAAAACACTAGTTACTGCCGGATGGAGACAGAATGAGATTTTGTAACGTTTCTATAATTAACGTGTCGGAATAGTCGAGTAATAAAAAAAAGGAATACTTAATCATCATCAATATTAGCTGGACAGAGGCTTACTATTGTGTCGTTGTGACTAAAAATAAATTTTCTACTAAGCTAAAAAGATTATACATTTCTTTTGACATCACCCTGTAGTCCATACACCCGGAGTTATATGGACTCTTTACTGGTTCATTGAGACTAGCCACTATGAGGCAAAAGTGACTAAGCAAGCAATGGAGACTAGGGAAACTACGTTCGTCATGTATTTACTGAATGATTCTAAATATTATCTACGTCGAGAAATTGAGCTATCGATAGCTATATATCTTATAATCTTTACTAAAATAGCAATAACTATACAAATATATGTATAATTTTATAATAAATTTTGATTGCGTACTACAAAAATCCGCAATGTAGAGGTGCATATAAATAAAATGTTGGATAAAAATCAAAAGCACACAATGACAAGCGCTCACACATAGGTAAAACAAATCGTCAAAACGTACATGCAGGCTACGCAAAACTCCTTCGTATAACCTTATTTTACTTACCGTAATATCTAACAATAAATAAAACAGAAAGAAAATAACATGCAGCCTTAATTTTAAAATTAAAATATAATTCCTAATGTAAAGGAATAGACAACCTCAACAGGAATAAATATTAAACAAGTAAATTATTAGGAATACGTTTCGGAATAAGGATATTACGAATGTTTTGACAGGGCCTATTAGAAGATCTCTAGGATTATCGAGAGGTTATCTGGAAACTCTGACACATGACAATAGGTCAATGCACATGTGGCAGTAAGTTTAAGTCCGACGTGACCATGATTCTGGCAGCCCTCAGCGTCATAAAATTCGTTTGAGATTTCCACAAGTTTAAAAAGTGGAAAACAAACCACCTTTTTATTAGCAGAACGTGATTTTCAAAGATTCATAGCAGTTTCCAGTCCTCTAATTAGATAATTATTTTTCATGTAATAATTTTTATGTATTTATGAAATATTTACCCTTTAACGTATTAAGTATTATGATATTTAATCTAACTAAGTCGTAGGTATACTATAGTTTACTCATGCCAAAACAAAAATCTAAAACTGTTATAACATTTTATATAACATGCAAACTATACCTACAGATTTAGAGTATATATAACTAAGAAATTATTTATTAATTAGGAATAAAAAACTGTTTTTTGAAATCTAATGCATTAAAGATTTTCAAAAGTCAGTAAAAAAATCAGAAAAAGGGAAATAATATGTTATCCACGAAACACAAGTAATCCACCCAATTTAAGAAATTGTAATCAAAAATAATAATTATTTACAACTTTTAGCAATAAAATTATTGCAATAACCTTTGCTACATGTCAAATCTGAAAATAACAAGTTTTTAAAAAGATGGGCATAAATAATTAATTGCCCAACCATGCAAAATCGGTACCTAAACAGGGGGTAAAAATGTAAAAATATTTTAAAAACATGCTCTTTTACTTATAATGAAGAACAAATCGGTTGGACTACTTTATTATTAAAAATCACACAAATGCATTTTTGTAAGTTATCCTTTCGCAGAACGATCCATGGTATTTGAAGGTGACGAAATAAAAATTGCCCATGAAATGTAAAATAAGTTTGTAAAAAAATGTTTAATTAATTATGGGTTTTGACTTTTTAGTTAGTTACAAATGCCCATTATGAGTGCATTAAATGATTGCAGGTTTTTTTTTTTGAAATAACTGTGTATCCTACATCATTTAATTAATCGATTTTGTAAAGTAAAGATAACTACGATCAGTAATATTTAACTACAAGATATTATACAGTGTGCATCTATACAATTTGTACAATCATTAGCATTTAACAATTCTTTTTTTTTATTTTCATTAATATTTTTGTTCGATTTGTACAATAAAATGTAATTTTATTACACAGTCAACTATTTTCTTATACTTTTTTCTTTCGAAACACCAGCAAAAAGCAATCGTTCGCGAACCACCGCAGCAGGTTTGGGAATCAATATAAAACTTGAGCAATAAGGTTGTTTAATCCGTGTGCCGCCTACCTCCTTTGTATGTCCAGGGAGGAGAAAATACGCGGTTTTCGTGCCCCGGTCGATTCTCCAAGTACTGACAGTCTGCCAGGATAATACTCACCATGTTATTATATTTACTTATACCATATTATAATATATAGGTTGTTAACTTCTTGAGTTTTACTTTTTAAAATAGGTATGTAATTATGTCAAAGTACGATATCACATCAAATGGTGTTTGGATTACAGTCGACAGCCTTGGTGGCAATAATACTGACATTTTTAAATCCAGACAAAAACTTAATAATAATATAAAACTTGTAAATAGTTTATACAATAATCCAAACAGAATTTTGTGAAACAATAAATACACATTCATATCGCTCTAAATTTACTAATTGTTTGTTGTCATCACTTGCAGCATACAGCCAATAAACGTGTGTGTCTATGTGTTTATCGACTTGAAAAACACACGCACAATCATCAGACCTTATAGTAGTCATTTGTACTTTATAGTACTTAAATAAATAGAACTAAATGAATATAAAATAAATATAGTAACTTATTTTTTAAGTATGGGCAAGTGACGACATAGCTGCGTTCTTTCTTAGTGACGTGACGGGCATTTATACGTACGCATAGAGGGAGGGGAGATAATCAAAATATTAAAATAAAACACACGTTATGTTATTAAAACTTGATTATTTGGAAAAGCATAACACATCCATTTACTGCGCATACTGTCAAAACAAAAAAAAAATAAGGTATTCATACATAATGGTCAACATAATTCTCTAACGGGAAATTGTTTGAGGCTCGTAAAATCCAAAAATATTTTACATTTATTTATATGTTTTATTATTTTCTTACTAATATTTTTAAATTTCAGCAAACTTACACGTGTATAATATTTATTATACAAATGCATTTTGAAAAAAAAATGCCCATGATTTCAAAAAGATAATTTAAAAAAATCCGTAATTTATTTTTATGGGTTTAAACGTACTAGGAACAATAAACGTAAAAATTGGACGGTTGTTAAATATTTTTGATTATGTATTCTTTTTTTAAACATGAATATATAAAAGAGTAAGCTCAATAGTTTACAGTTATAATAAATTTCAATGTGTTTATTTTCTCAGTACTTTTAAACGCGATAAAAAAGTGTAATATTTTAATTAAAATTATAATAAGAACATGAAACTAATAGTAAAAAGGTCACTTGAAGGAGAAAAGTTTTACGGATTTTTTTATAAAGATTAAAATTAAAATATCTAACTACGCTTAGCGAACTTAGTCAGAATGTATTGCATTTTTCCTAAATCATGTAATAGTTACAGATTATAATTTATATATTGCTTAATTATAATAATAATAAAAAAATGGTCACAGAAAAAAATAATAATGCACTATTTATGTGCGTAAAAATTATAGATTTTTTTGTTTTGTATTATCACTTTCGAAAATATTTTTTTTAAAATAAATGTCTCGAAATATAAATGCGATGTTTAAAAATAATAATTATACTGTAATAATAGTTTTTTTTTACAAAGTTCACAAGATGAACGTTCAAAAGAGTTACAGTAGTGGCAATAGGGATAAGGATTAGACCCAGACCATGGCAGTGTTAGAAATCATCATCATCATATCAGCCTATAGACGCCCACTGCTGGACATAGGCCTCCTCCAAAAGTTTCCACCCTGCGCGGTCCTGTGCCTCCCTCATCCATCGGCTTCCCGCCGTCCTAATCAGGTCGTCGGTCCATCGTGTGAGGGGTCTCCCCACCCTGCGCTTTCCGGTGCGCGGTCGCCATTCTAGAACTTTTCGGCCCGAAATAGAAATGCATCAACACAAATACAAAATGCAAAAATAAATTTTACAAAAAATATTATTTTTCAACA
Source organism: Schrankia costaestrigalis (assembly GCA_905475405.1). Classification (NCBI taxonomy): domain Eukaryota; kingdom Metazoa; phylum Arthropoda; class Insecta; order Lepidoptera; family Erebidae; genus Schrankia; species Schrankia costaestrigalis. The sequence continues at coordinate 3,062,579 of FR997852.1, forward strand.
TCGCACTTCACTAATAACAATAATGAAAAAAAACTAGAGTTTTCATTACTGAATTTTCATTAAAAAGAGCACCTAAGTTATGACATAAATTTGTTCAGTACGCTATCTAAGGTTCAACAAAAAAGAGTTTTTTTTTGGATAGACAAATTATATTATCTACTATATAATATTTTTATTCACAATGATGATCATTTATCTCGATTAAAATGTCTCATATTAAGACAAAACGAATAATTGTAAACTCGAAAAGTATTCTTAAATATACGAAATTAAAATAATACGTGGGGGAGAAATGAACATCACTATGCAAATAAATACATACATACAAATATATACTAAATTCGTTAATAAATATTAATGATAATCCTTCAAAAAATATTGTAGGTTAATCAAAATTTACTAAATAATTTTCTATATATTTTATATTATACACAAGACTTTTTCTAGTTACAATACAATTATTTTTTTAATAATTTTATTGCTTTCAAACTCTCCGGATAATTGAGAATAATATATAAATTAAAAGAAAAACTATTTCTTATATTTACAACACAATATAAGAAAAATATAATTATAATATATACATACTTATTTCTTTATAGACAACACTTCACAACTATATAAAATTATCATATAAAGTGTGAAATGTTAATTTTAAATCGTTTTATATATCGTTTTATACAAATATGAGCATAAAATTGTGAATCAAACGGAATTGGGCAATAATTAGGGCAATAGTATTTGTTTTTCAGTAACAAAGCCCAATAGCCTTATCTCCATAAAAGTTATTGGTTTTTTGTGTTTGTAAAGATAGAAAATACCAAAATTTGTTATAGGTAGCTAATTAGAGTAAAATGGGTACATTTTGTAAAATACATAATAATTGTGTTTAACTGCTTCTAAGATGAGTATAATCACTAGAAAGTGCATAAATGGCAGTAGGCACCATGATTTATAAACATGGGCAACTTTTTGAATAACCATGAATATTTACGAATATTTATTACTGTTAAATATTTACTATTTCTATTGCCCATAATCCTTACTATTACCCAGTTCCATTTGATCCATAATTAATTGCCCTAGTATATTTGAAGTACAAATAAAATATATACATATAATAAACTATAGCCTAATTACACGGTTTTACTTAAGGACTTTTCACGAACAGTAGAAAAGTTAAGAAAAAGTTAATAATCATGTTTCCTTCAGTCACACTTTCGATCATAACATGTATTATGTACAATTATTTAACGACCCTAATGATTCATTTTAATAATTATATTTATACTAATGAGTAATAAAATATGGGGAAATATAAACACGTATGGGTAATATAGCCCGACGTTGTTTTGTTTTTGAACGCTTAGAAAGTGCTGTATCAAAACTATTTTTATTTTTTGTTTTACGGTGTAAAATATTTTTTTAATTTAAAATTATATGCATATTTAAGTTCACGAATTGTTCAGAATAGAAAGATTAACAGTGAGCTCCGTTAATACAATATGAATATTTAATTTTAATATCTAACTGAAAAGGCAATCATATAGGGGAGACTAGCGATTGACAAGAAAAGGCCAAAGATCGGGCAAAGTAGAACTTTCTTTTGTCGAATTAATGAGTAGGTATTTACCAAAAATGTGAAGTGTCAATCGTAGGCGAAGTTAGTGCTCTATTTATCATATTAACGAAATATTATACCATAGGTACAATTGACAATATTTAAAACAGAGCAAATAAGGTGTATAGTAATGGCCATTAACTGCTGGTGCCTGTTGAATACAGGGTTAAAAAAATATCCCTTTTAGTAATGTATTAGAATAGTCTCCCTAGACTAAATAAGAAAGATATCACAATGAAAATCTTAATGCAATGGGGTTTTTTCCGGCTTAGTTTACAGGGGGTTATAACCCGAAGTAATGAACCCGTTTTCGTATAATAAAGCGAAATTACACTGTATGTATTTGTGTGTTTTTATTCGTGTATATTGCATCATATAGGTAAGAAACCTAACATTGTTTGATGTGTTTATAAGAAATTGATAAAATCTTGTTATCAATTTAACTATTTTATATTTACACCCCGTAAACAAAGTTATATAATTACATTTTAAAAAAACATCCCCTAATCTAATAGGGTTACACAGTCAAAAAAAGAGGAAAAATATCTTATATTTGGCCCTTAATTAATTTGTTTAATTTTAATAATTAAAAAATACAGCTGCCTAAACACGTTCGTTAGTACAGTACGCGGAATCTAAGATGGCCGCCATAAGTTAAGTAAGATGTCATTTTTGTAACTAAATGCGGGTGTTTTTTAGTGACTGTACATGCGCGAACGTCTCTAACTTTAGGACGGCCGGGTAAGATTTCGCGCACCATATGTGGTAACATCTACTGAGTATTTGTACCAAAAGCTATACTGTCTCAAGACTCTTATTTACTAAAAAAATACTATTTTTTTATGCAAATATTATAATATTTATATAACATTGATAATTAATTATCTCACTCACGCCTTAATTATAATAATAATAAAATGATTGCAACTGTGAACCATTTTAAAAGATATTTCCTTTTCTAAAATGAATATCTTACAGATAAAAGATAGAACGCAAATGTTATTCTTTTTGTCTAAAAAAGTTTAGTAACTATTTTTTTTTTTTTAGAAGAATGGTCCACCGCGTAGAAACCGAATGAGATTTTATTAATAAAATAGAAAATACCTTTGCTTATACGGTATACTACTGTTATTACAAATATATACAAAATATTGTTTCAGTCCATGACAATATTAACGATTTAGGCAGAATTCTCAATTTTAGATAGGAATATACAAAATATTTCTATAGAAAACTAACTGAATTATGATCCACCTTGCTGACAATTCGTTTGAAACCTTCATACTTGTAAGCTGTTTATCGTATAATTCACTTACAGCGTTTTAAATATTAACAACATTAAGTTAATATGATAGAAAACAAGTGTGTTTCGAATAATTAAATAAAATTAAACAAATTTAGTCCGTGAGGTGACGGAGTAAGAATACAATGTCACTACCCCATCTCATCCCATGGGTGTCGTAAAAACCGACTAAGGGACTATCCGTGAATATTATTTTTACAAAATAAAAACAAGGAAAACTTGAAATTAAACCCTATACCAATCCGTTTGGCCAGCGTGGTATTAGTAGGCCAAGTATCCCTCCGTCACGGTAGGAGGTCCGTCCCTGCAGTGGGACATTAATGGGCTGTTATGATGATGATGAAGATCTTATATGGTGTGTCATGATTCAGTTAGTTCGACAGTACAAAAGGAAAAAGAAAATAATATTTGTGCTCTTTTGTGAACTTAAATAATACGGAACCCTGGAATGTTGAAATTCGCTCCAAATTAGAACTCTACGCGTCTTATTAGCTATTAATAATAAAATGCAATTCACGACGGGACTAGTTGATCTCCACATATTATTTCATGAAAATAAGTATTTAATATTACTAAATAATAATATAAAATAAATCATTAAATACTGTTTCATTATTATTTAAATGAACAGAGCTACTTATCAAAATATTCTTTTTATCATAATAAATGTAAAAACTATATTTAAATAAAATAATATGTAGACAGAAGTCGTCGCGATAATGAAAATAAAAATGATTACAAAAATCGAATTACTATTTTAAACTAAAAAATGGATTCTTTTAAATTTTACGCCAATTATTATTATAAAAAAAAAGATTAACACTTATGTAAAAACATTATTGTAAACTAAAATTAAGTGTATTAAATTTTTTTGGAGTTATAAAAATATAGACATGCCTCGACAACTGCAATAAGAGTCATTCTATCCATATTTTACTAAACTTTTAATACGCTTAATTTTCATGATAATATACACAATCCATCGACTAGACAATAATAGTATTAGTCCGACGGAACTTACTGTATATAATTCCCTATAATTTATTTATTAATAATAATAATATATTTAATAATTTCCTTAGCACGTCCGCCTTCATCCGTGTCTTCAAGGGTTCTGATTCAACCTGCGTACAGAGGAAAGGGTGAGCGAATCAACCATAGAGCTGAATCGCCCCCCTCCTTCGGCTCCGGCTCGGGTCAAGCGTAATCTCTCGAACACTTATAGGATTGCCATATTAAGTAAAAAAAATTGCAACTTAATTTAAAAAAACTAAATAAATAAAAAAAAAATTAATTTTTTAACAAAGCTATTAAAGCTATAGCAAATTAAAACATTAAAAACCGAGTCACTTTATAAATTAACTAACTTAAAAGAAATTTAATTTAAAAAAGCCCTAACTATGGCAATCCTAATTTCTCGCGCCGTTAACACAAGATGCACAATACTAAACGTTACTCCCTCCGTGTTATTTAAAAAAAAAATCGTAACAATAAAAAAAAGACATACAAAACACGTACGTAAAATGTCCGTCACATCGCAAAGGGTTGTGGAATAGACTAGCAACGATATAAGTTACCGGGCAGAGGTCGCGACGGTCGACGAAACGTTAGTAGAAGCGTACGGTTAGAAAAAAAAATATAAAAAAAACGCAACACGGGGGATGCACGACATTAAATAAATTTTTTTAATAATTTTTTTTGGTATCCGTACACCTCTTCACGTCGACGAGGTAAGATAAAACTTACAATAATTTAAATAATATCTATAAGCACTACGGACAACACTCAAAGCATGAAGGCTTGGCGTCAAGCGTGGCCTTAACTCACACTTTTGTTTTAGCAAAACTAATAAAAATTAAAAAAAAATTAAAGGGGAGTATACAATGTCATGCTTTGGTAACTAAGTACTACAAAATTGTAGGGATTTTTGTACGCGAATACTTTTTGACCGGTAGATCGTGTAAGGCGAATACGGGAGGAAGGTAGCATCGTGCATCCCCTGGCTTTTGACGCGAGACTTTATAAATAAAAAACAAAGAGCTCGGAATCTTTAGAGGGAGACAATTATTGATCTTAAGAAATAATTTTAATAGAAAAAAAAATATACGAATAAATAAACACACATAATGATTTACACACATAATACGAGACATAACGAATGGGTTAATAAGTGACAAGTTAGAGATAGATAGTGTGTCTATGGTGTAATTATTTACAAAAAAAATATAATCAAGAAAAAAAAGTAACTCGTGAATGGATTACTTGAAGCTTGGTTTGAAAACTTCATTTCTTTAATAAAAATAATTACAAAAATCATCAGGTTGTTAAAAATTAAAGTACCGTCAGCAAAAAAAGTTTTCAACCATAACTCCAATTGACCATCCAAAAATTGGTTTCCTCCTTACTTCAAAACAAATATTTTACTAGTCTTTCTCCACAACCCTTTTTTTAATAAATAAAATAATAACCAGACTCGGGGCCCTGTTCGGGCGCCATTACTAGAGCAATACAACTATTAAACTAATTTTATTATATAATGTGTTTATGAAAGAGATGACAGAAGTGCATGAAAGCTGTGTCGCTAACATCGATGCTCAGCGTGAAAATGTAAAAAGCGTTTTGCTTGAACTTTCAATAAAATAATTTCACATTTTTCCTTCAACCAACCTCCAACCTTAATAAACTATTTTTAAAAATAAGTTGATATTATGTAAAATAAATAAAATCAAACAAAACGCCTTTTAAATGAAATGGAAAATACTAAGAGCGATCTAATCAGAAGCGCATAACTTGGAAATATTAAACTAAAAATAACTTCACTTAAATAATAATAATATATAAAAATATGTTTGTTAGTCACATAGTGAATAGTAGGTATGTAGAGATATAGTGTAATATGAGTTATTTACGACAATATTATGACATGTCCTTAATTACAAAAACAAATCATTCTCCAAAATAATAAAAAATTGAGATTGATTTAATTTGCACCCATTACTATTCGAATCGCAGTGGCTTTCCGAATTCGATTAATCGATATTCAATTCGAATGTAACTTTCAAATTATGTGAAACAAATTTTATATAATATTAATCGATATTTTCTAAAGTATGTGGACTGACGAAATAAAATATTTTTTTTAATTTGCCAACAAGAATGAGTTTAGCAGATATCTTAAACACAATACAAGGTATATATTTAGGGCTATGTTATATTTAACTATTCCATAAAAAGTTATTTCTTCAATTTAGTAGGGGCAATTTTAACCTGCAAACTCTGATAGTCGAGAATTTGATTTCCTTACAAGTGCATAGCAACAATATTTGTGCTCAGCAGGATGTTCATAAAATCAAAATATATTTATCTGATCTCTTATACCCATATTACAAGCTCAACTATTACTTTGATTTACCCACTATCTTACTTAAATTTTAACTATTTGTATAATTTTTTCCAACGTCAAATTTCACAGATAAAAATTAATTTCATCATTTGACATTTGTAGATTCTAGAATTTGTCCTTGATTCCTATACATTTCTCAAAGGTCAAAGACTAAAATCTTTAGTCTGTGGTTGACACGACGCCATAATTGTTTACCTTTAAAATCAAGACTTTATAAATCAACAGTACTAGTTTGTAACTAGATAGAGTTGTGTGAATGTGGGAGAAGGGAGAATTCAAATTATATTAACATAGTAATTATTAAAACATTACTAAACCATTCTTGCTATCAGCTCGAATTACATTTGTCATATCAATTAACTAGTCAGTGCCACAGTTTTAGAAAATTTGTGTTACTATAACCGTTTCCCTTTAAATTTATTCATGTAAGTTTTCATTACCTACATAAAAAAATGGGTTAAATTTATATCGAGAGGTAAATAAAAAAACTGATATTTAAAATCCTAGGCAGTACTATCATTTGAGCGATCTACAAATAATTATAAGTTTACAATTATTTGGATATTTCTTGAAAACAACAATTGTACTAAAGTTTATAAAAAGTCACCGCGATACAAATGACTTTGACATTTATTGGCAAAAGTACGTCTTTAAAAATATAGATATTAACATTTTTAAATTACAGTTTTTATTCAACCCTCAAAAAAATTCAACCCCTTTTTTCTATTTAATTATTCACCCCCTAATAAAATTCAACCCCTACTCTATCAAGTCATTGTATACATGTGTGTGTGTGTGTGTATGTTTTGTGTGTTTATCAACGTACCGTTTGGAGAAGCGACTGGACAGTTTGGAGAAGAACGACGGCCGCGCCTGGTGCGGTGATCCTCCGTCACCGTACGTGCCTCCCGATGAACCACGGGACCTTGTCTGACCTACAAGTAGCAGTAAAAGAAAAAAAGTAGATTAAGTTAAAGTTAGGAGTTAATTCGTGTAGTATTTACTTTATTTGATGAATATTATTGAGGCGTAGTGGTTATTCAACTGCTGCGAAGAGTTGGTGGTGTTCGTGGCGAATCGAATTTTGGTATTTTTCTAGGTTTTTCTGTATAAAATGTACGTTTACGTTATAATATGTACGTTTATCAATCATCTATAGTCCAAGATCTGCTTAATTTGAAACTAGATGGCGTTGTAGAAATGTGTTAGGAATGTATTTGTTTGAATTATCCGCAATTTAATAAAGTTGAAGCTTAATAAAGTAAAACGTTTCTCATGTATACACAATACAAGTATGTTTATCCATTGTCAACTACCCATATCAGAAGAAACCGCCTGTTATTACAGGGTCACATTATGTTGAGACCTCGCTGGAATGCGAATTTCCCGCCCCCGTTGTTTTCACCTCCCCGCGCTCGCCACAGCGCTTCAGTACGGTATGGCCGACTCGACGTGACGTCATCGACGCTACGTCTCGAGATAATGTGACCGGGTGGTACGTATAACGTTGTCATATTTTTCATTCATTTATACACACGTTCATCACAGCCCATTAATGTCTCACTGCAGGGACGGGCCTCCTCCCATGACGGAGGGATACTTGGCCTACTAATACCACGCTGGCTAGACGGATTGGTATAGGGTTTAATTTCAAGTTTTCCTTCTTTATATTTCGTAAAGATACTATTCACGGATAGTCCCTTAGTCGGTTTTTACGACACCCATGGGATGAGATATGGTGGTGACATGTTGTATTCTTACTCCGTCAACACGCGGAGAATGATATACACACGTTCAATCACGCCTTTCTACTCAGAGACTAATATCAATCAATAAGGCAGATATTCCTACAAAAAAAAATATTATTACCTGAATGAAAAGTGGATCTGGAAGGTACGTTCCTTGGGAAGACGAGCGGGTTGGGGAACTCGCGCCGAGTGCCCGTGCCTGGCGCAGTGCCGCCCCCTGCCGATACTTGTGAGTTCAGGCTGCAATGTTGTAATGTACATGTGTTATACTATTGTTATTATGTATGTTGTATACAAATATGTAATAATAATATTTAAATAATATTTTTAAGTAAATTATTTAGATAGGGTAGAAAAATGCTGTAGGTAAGTATAACAAAATGTTAAGAGCCATTACGTAGCTCACTAGCGCCGCCAATAGAAAAAGAATTATATGTTTTTTTTTAATTGGCGGCGCTAGTGAGCCATATAAACGCTCTTTAGGAAAAGTAAGGAACACAAATTAATTAAGTACTTACGTGAAATAAGCAATAAATTAATTTATTTTAATCAAGAGGTCGCGGTTTCGATCCCCGCACATGTGTGATCTGGGACTTTTTATTTACCATATAAAAGATAATATGTTTATCAGTTATCTGTTGTAGAAAGCTTAGTATGGGAATAGATGGCAATAGTTGCAATGTAGAAAAATATCAGTATAATTATTATACTATTTGTTTCTTTCACTGTAGCATAAACGCCAGTATTATATTTACAATAATTAACATAACATCTTAAATAGTAAAATAGAATATAATAGATATAAGTTAAAATAAAATTATATTAATAATATGCAGTACTACAGTTAAAATGTATAAAACTACATTATTTTAGCCAGTCAAGCAATTATAACAGCCCAATCTAACTAACATAACAACCTGTAAAAAAATATAGAAATAAAATAAAATCATAATTATATAGTAGCACATTTTAGACTAAAATATTAATATGTAGGTAACATGTATTTATTGTGACACATATTAACTACAAATTATTTGTAAACATTAAAAAAAATCGTCAAAAAATAAAATTAAAAAACAAACAATCTCACTAAAAAACTAATAATTGAAATATTTTTTTATTAACAAAGATGACGATTAAATATTTATGTTATGATATTACAAAATTCTAACAAATAAAAATATTAAAAAAAAACAAAAAATATAAAAACTTTGTAAACTTTAATAACTTAAGTTTATCAAGACTTATAAAATATTTTACGACTAAGAAAAATGTTTTACTTAATTCCACTACAAAGTAATAGAAATACACCATCATAATACAAAATTTCAACCTCCAAAAGCAGCTTATAATAATTATGATAACATCGTACAATTATTTCGAATTTATCACTTTTTACGACATATTTCAATGTCATTTTATACATAGGTTTAGTTATTCAAAATGAATTAATATGAATGCATTTTCTTTGCTAAGGTTTTTGATTAATAAATCTTTCATTTCAATCCGTGTGGTGAGTGGTGACGGAGTAGAAATATAATATGGCACCCTATCATAACCAATGGACGTCGTACCGACTAAGGGACTATCCGTGAATATTATCTTTACGAAATAAAAAGAAGGAAAACTTGAAATAAAACCCCTATACCAATCCGTCTGGCCAGCGTGGTATTAGTAGGCCAAGTATCCCTCTGTCACTGTAGGAAGCCCGTGGTGCAGTAGGACATTAATGGGCTGTTATGATGACTAATGTTTCATGACAGTTACTATGTGAAACAAGAACCAAATCGAAATATCCCGAGTGGTAAAATAGAAATAATAGTACAGTACACCTTTTCGTCTATGACAAAGATAAAAAAAGCCTGTTTTTGATTTTGAAAAAAAAAAACATTTAAGCTAAGTGACCTTCTAGCAAGCCGTACTAAAACAAAATGTGATTGTTGAAACCCGAAGCGAAAAACAAAAAATTGCTAAAAGCTATTCCAAATGGTGGTGTCCAATCCGCAGGAAGCTAAAAATATGCCACTAATTTGAAATGTTGTGACGCAAAATTAACTTTAATTATTTCTGTATGTATTAAAACTTATGGTTCACATGAATGTATAAAAGCATAAAGTTAAATAATTATGATCATCAAAGACATTGTTTGTGCATAGTATACGGCCGAATGCTCAAACGTCTGTTAAAGTAAAGCGGCGCATAAACTAGACATTTGTATGACAATTTCTAGTTTAAGCGCCGCTTTACTTTAACAGACGTTTGAGTATTCGGCCATAAGTAACTTAACTATTGTATTTTCTTTTCAAAATATGAGAGATTTAATTAAATATGGTTTAGAAGTCCTATCAAAATTACACGGCTTTCTATTACTAAACGCCCAAGTAAGATCAAAAACTAGAAATGACATGCATAAAATAATATTATTTTTGAATTAAATTATTAAAACAATCTTTCATGAATGCATGAATAAATAAAATGAAATACTAAACGGTATTAACTCCAGAACAATACCCAAAAAAGGTTAACTAAAAAGTTAAATTTGCGTCTCAATATCAAACAGCCGTGTGATGCTAAACAAATCTACGGGCACAGTGTAGATCATGAGGCACTCAGTACCTCGGACGCGGTTGCGCGAGGTCCCTGGCCGACGCGTTGTGAGGCTGGGCCTCCGCCCCCAGCGGCGGGGCTCCGCTGGCGGACGAGATGGAGGCACTCTTCACGTGCGTCTTGCCCGCAGAACTCGACGTGCCGTTCGTGCCGTTGCCGTTCTTAGTTTCCGCAGGAGCACTGCCCACACATGCTTGTTAGTTCGTTCCACTATTACCCCCTCATGCGGTATAATGTTAACGGTAATACGTAGATATAATATTTATGTGTGTGTGTACAGTACGCGTAAAGTAACACGGCCGCTCTGAAGTTAGCTATCAGACAAGTTCGCGCATGTACAGGAACTAAGAAAACACTTTTCTCATTTAGTTCCAAATGCAAGAGGATTACGTGGTACTTTTCATATTTTAGTCTGGGGTTTATTTTAGTTTTTTGGTAACAATTTTAATTAATCTGACATCTGCGCAGTCATTAGCTACAACTTCAGGGCGGCTAAATGCTGTACACGTGTTTGTGTGTGTGTACGTACGTACCTAGCCGTGTCGTGCGGCGGCGACAGCTTGGGCGGGTGCGGGGGCGGCGCGTCGTACGTGTTGGTGCGGCGCGCGCCCACCAGCGTGCGCGAGCGCGGCTCCAGCTTGGGCGCCGCGCTGCTGGGCCGCGCTGTCGCTACCTGCAGGGGACCACACCATATTATACAATCATTTGGTCTTAAGGATAGAAAAATCTCCGTCTCTTTAAGTAGTCATATTAGCTGGCAATACATTCGATATGGGCTCATTACATGGGGCAACGGTACTGACATAAATAGAGCGTTTGTGGCGCAAAAAAAATGCATTAGGGCTATCCATGGTATGCAACAAGAGGAATCCTGTAGACCAATATTTAAAAGATATGGTTTGTTACCTTTACCATCGCTCTATATTTACGAAGTTTGTATGTTTGTACATAAGCATAATGAATATTTTATGAGCGCAAAGGATGTATGCTGTCGAAATCGACGAGATCAATTTAGACTTGTTTTAAAAGACATTCCAAGGTCCACCAAATATAATAAGAACTGCTTAGCAATGTGTGTACGAATTTATAATAAAGTACCTAATTCTATCAAATTATTAAATGTAAAATTATTTTCAATTAGTCTTAGTAATGCGGACTTGGTTAATGGAGCATAATTTTTATAGTATTAAGGAATTAATGGAACTTAAAACATTTTAAATATTTGCATGCTATTGTACTTAGCTAAACATGTATGAACTATGTATACTGTATTGTATACCCGAAAACGAAATGGCTTTATCAGTTTTGAAAAAAAATTCTATCATAATTCAAATTCATTAAGATCGTTATTTAATATTTATGCGTGAGCTTGACGTCATTGGTTGACCGTAATCAAAACTATGCTTAGATTATAAGTGCAATCTATTTTAAACTTTCACTTCAACGTAATAAATAATAATATCCACTAACACAATACAAATGTCACTATATTAAACCGTAGAGTTTGTATATGAAAAACTATGAAAAACCATTAAATAATTTAAAACTAAAGTCACTTGTTACTTGTGACATTACAAGCTTTTCATATTTCAGAAAAACTGAAAATGTAGAATTTAAATATTGGCTGGTAAGCCACCCAATTGTTGGCACCTTAAGAGTGGACTTCGTGTCAGACTAAAATATAAAATATCATAAAATGATAAAATACTTTAATCTTTGCTTATACTTAATCATTATTATGTTATTGAATAGTATTAAATAAATATTATTGGCACTAATGCCAATAAAAAGATTCTGATTAATTTATTGTTGCTATGTTGACACATGAAATAAATAAAATATAATAAAAATATTAAATAAATAATATTTGAACTTGAATAATCATACTGAACTTGAATAATCTATAGTGTTTTCTTTCTTTTTACTCACTTTTAACTCTTAAGTGCCAATAATTGTAAGAATTCTAACGATTAGGTGGTTTACCCTAATTTGTTTTATATTATAAAATTACGAAAACTTTAAATTGAAATATGCGTCAATGACGTCATGCAAGAAATGATAGGGATGGACATAGAAGTAAAAAAGAGAGAAATTCATTAGAATAAAACGTTTTACCGAAAATATGCTCTAGTAACAGTCAATAACGTTGACTTTACTATTTGTTTTTATAAATACCTAACGACTATTTGCTAATACAAGATAACTGATATGTCAAAGTAGCGTCATGATTTAGCTGATGTTTTGTTGTGCGATATTGAACCTAATAGTTTTATGACATGCAACTAACATTAACTCTAGAGGTGATAAGGCCATTTAGTTTTCGACTATACCATCTTTAAATACCGTGTTTTAATGCAAATAAATTATTTTCATTCATTCATTTTCATACACACTTTATTACCTCCTTTACTTAGCTATAGAAGCGTATGAATTTATGTGTGTGTCTTTAGGTCCCAATACCGTCATGTACCGTGTATTTGGTTATCAAAAGTTTACTTAGCAAAACGCGAAATAAAAGTTCATAACTCTAGCTTAAAACTTATTCCCTGATTTAACTAAGGCATTTGAGAGGGTCGAATAGAAAATATTACTTAAATTTTGTCATTATTATAGTCTATCTAATTTTTATCACAAAAACTCCCTACAAAAACCCTTAATGTAACTTGTTGAGATTTCTAGATTTCGAATTACGATTATATTTTTTTCTATGGAGTACCACAGGGCTACTTTGGGACCTACTTGACACTGACATCACAGTTTATATTTAAGACGGTATTGACAAAACCTAACAAATTAAATCATGATAGAGGCTTATAGACGATAACATACCTGCATTTGAGCGATCCGCGCCGTATTCTCTTTGATTGACGCCGAGTCAATTGTGTTCTGAAGTATTAAAAGTAATAAATATTTAAAAAGAAGAAAATAATAAAGTAAAAATAAAATACGACACGATTAGCTAATAAGAACGATATTTGCATGTCAAATTAAAACAATATCTCGGATTATTTCAATAAATTAAGGCAAATCAATGTTATTAAGGTTGAATATTGTAAAAATATAACATACTTGTCTTTTGAAATTGGACGTTGTCGTAGTTGCTGTGGACGTCGTATTATTTGCGGCCGTCGTTGTCGTACCCACTGAAATAATACATAGTTTAAACATGTTTTATAGTGAATTTGACAATAATACATCCAAACAACGATTCGTTTTTAATTATTTCCCCCTTTACTCATAAAGGCCTCTTAAATTTTAGTCAATTGATTACTTTAAATTCTTACGGTTTTGTTTGTCATAAGGTTGGTTTTACTAATAAAATCCTCTCTAAACAGTGATTAAATTTAAGAGGCGTTTATGAGTAAGGGCATTTATGTCTATTTCTAAAAGTACAATTCTTAGTTATTACTCTATGATTACAACATGTTAAACTTAAGCATGCATTGTTAAAATCTTTAGTTAAACTAGATACGTCGGATCTTTTGTTTTGAATGGATCTTCTAGATCGCAATCCTCTTATCGATTCATAAAAAATCTGACTCGAACTCACGTGAATTATAATCAAAATGTGAATTAAAGAAAATAAACCAGATTGCATAGTTTACATTTACTATCCATTTTACTGACTAATTACACGAATAACTTTTAAGTTCAGGTCGGAATTGGATTCTAACTTAAAACTACAGCAATCGGAAAAAAGAGAAGTCATTGTAGTAAGCGTAAGATTTACACATAATTATTAGATTTTTTTTAACGACAATGAATTTTCAAATAATCCTAATTTCAAATTAGTAAGCTATGTTCAAGCACCCACCATTTATACATACAAGCTACCAATATGAAAACAGTTACGAATAACTTATGAAATGAAACATTTATAATATGATTTAACCCAAGATTAGTATAATATGTATGAGAGTTTTGGTGTTTCAAATTTATATTTGCGATTTTAACAGAATATGTTTTTTAATGTCGAAAGATAACGATAAGAACAATTGTGTGAACACTACAGTACCAAGTTATATCTAGATTAGTACCACCCCAGTGCGCGCTTAATCAACCTCAAAGCAGTAGTGTGCTAATGTTACTATCTTTAGGTGGAAGAGTACAGTAGCTAGTGATTACAGAGTTAGAAGTCTTAGGGTCAATTTATACAACAGCAGAGTCGAAGCGCATCGAAGCGTCAATCCAAAACTAAACATATCAAATTCAACCTTAACTCCACAGTATAACGCACACATTACTTCTAAGATTGTGCGCGAAACCGATCAGTGTTTGTCAGGCGCAGACGCGCGAATTCAGAAGAATGCGCGCATCTTTTTAAAATCTCCGAAGTAATGTGTACCTACGTTACGCTATGGAGTTTAGAGGTTAATTTGTTTTGTTAAGTTTTGGATTAACGCTTAGATTCGCTTCGACTCTGTCTCAGTATAAATTGACCCATAGGATGAATAGAATAGTACAGTGAGTTCTTCTGCTTCTAGTAAAGATAAGCGTGAGATTCACCATCAGGCGAGGTGGTGAATGTGAATGAGTGTGTAAAGAACAGTATATGTGTGTGGGTACCTTGCTAGCAAGTGTATTGATATACACTATGTTATGGGCAGTATGTGTGGTAGCTTGCTAGCATATAAGCGCCAAGTAACTCGACCGGCTTGAAGTTAACTGTTAGAGAAATTTGCGCATGTCAGGAACTAATAAAACACCCGCTTATGTTCAAAAATTTACATCTGCGCAGACATTTTCAGCAACTTCAGGTTGGCCGAGTTTTTTTGGCGAGTACTGTATGTGTGTGTGGTTACTTTGCGAGCATTCGGAAGTCAGTGAATGTATTGAGATGAGAGGAGCGAGTGTGTTGAGTGACAGTTCGTATATGTGGGTACCTTGCGAGCGTGAGTGAGTGTGTTGAGTGGAAGTGTATGTGTAGAGTGACTGTATGTACACACAGCAACTAAACAACCTAGACACTCATGTACCTTAATACCTTGAAATAAGACACAATTTCAAATGAAAATGTTTAACTTGATGTGTTGCTGTGTGTACGTGTGATAAGTTGCGAGCGAGTGCATGTGTGTATGAATGTGTTGAAGGCTGTATGTATGTCTGTACCTTGCGAGCGCAGCACCTCCGCGCCGGAGGAGGCCCGGCGCGAGGCGGCGGGGCGCGCGGAGGCGCTGATGGAGCGCTGCACGCCGCGGTGGCACGGGGACCCGCCCCCGCCCGCCGCGCCTGGCGTCACACGCACGTCACCACACGATCACAACCGACCATACGACACCGCGACAACTAGCTAGCATTAACCTAATAGGTGCTTCCTATTTATATTACTGTACACCATTTGTCAATTCTACTAGATCTTAGCAGCCGAAATATTTTGAAGAATCTGTCCTATTATAGGTAGTAATTTAAAAAACAAAATAAAAATATTCCCCTACCGATTTTAGCGATCCTATTTAATTACAAAACCATCCTCGAAATTTCTACTATTAACCATCACTGACCCCGACCGCTGTCATGAGGCCTTTAAGTAAATTAACGGACACAAATAGCATCCAAACCCAAATCAAATTTGTGGACCCCACAAATAATTCTTGCAAATTCGAAAGAACATCTTTGTCCACACCAGATTTGCCACCGAGGCAGACGATCAAACTAACAATTACATAATTTAAAAACGCTTGTTAATTCCCAATAGTCGCGCACACCAATACTACACGAATGATATCCCCAAGACAAAAACAACAGTACAAAATTAGTATGTATGGCATACGGTTGTGATCGAATAGCATGACTTAACAAAGCACAATACACAGTAGTAATAGAAAGCATATCATTTTATAATGAGCCTGACTGATACTGTTCCTTGGGCAATCTTATATGAATAGGTATGCAAATATTTTACCTCCTTACTCATAAACGCCTCTTAAGTTTTAGTCAATTGATTAGCTTAAATTCTTTTAGTTTTGTTTTGTATAAGGTTGATTTAAGCAGTGATTAAATTTAAGAGGCGTTTATAAGTAAGGGGGTGTATTTTTAAATATTTTATCGCAAAAACCGGTCTTGTCTAGTAACTGAAGGTAATTTCGTCTACAAATACCACTTTGGTTTAAAAGTTTTACACTTCGCTTGCAATTTATCTCTCTTCGATTTTTACGACATCTACGGGATGGAGAGGCATCCCTATTCATAATTTTGTATCATTAGTAGTTTACAATCAAAAAAGAAGATACATGGCTGTTTATTACAAACACTTTTTTTTTGTTTAATATTAAGACTTTTTTCTTTTGGTTTTGAATTTCATAGACAAGAAAGGACAGCAATTTGTTAGTCCATAACGAATCAAATATTTTTACATTTATTTTTACTTAATCAAATATTTGCACTTCTTTCATATAAGATAACCCAATAAACAAAAAACAATACGATAGAAATAACAAGATTTTTTTGAAGAAATTTGATATTAAACCCTGTTAAAGTAAAGCTAAAGCTGATTTGATTACCTAAGCACTTATTAAGCTATAATATTAAGTAACCCCATTATTTGTTTTCCGATATAAATATAAGAAATATTATTTAGCTATTATTAGGAACCCAATTATTATTTTTTTCGAAATAATATGAGAAATAGTATCCCAAATATGAAGAAGTCGAAAAATTATATTGCATTTCTACAGCTTTACTGCAATATGTTCCATTAATATTATAAATGACAATGATTCCTTTTCCATTATGATTTATTCGGAGTGATCTAATGATGAAAACTAATTATTTAATTAAATAGAGAAATAACTTTATAAAGATTCTTTATGAATAATTTGTTTCTATTCATCATAGTCAACATAATATTATACCTTACATGGACAATGGTAATGAAATGTAGAAACCCCAGAGTATAGTATTCGCAATATAAAATAGCCGGCTTGAAGTTGTTGCAAGGGCGCGTGGGGGAACGCGAAAACGTTTCTGACTTTTAACTTCAAGGCGGCCATCTTGGATTCCGCTCGCCATTTGTAATAACTTCAAGGCGGACATGTTAGATGTCGCGAGCTATATGTATGTGTGTGTGTATGTGTATAGTTACCTGTATGCGCGGCACCACCAGCTCCCGCTTGTGCTGCCTGCGCGGCGGCGGCGGTACGCAGTGATAGTGACGAGCCCGACCTGCTGCCGTCTGACTCAGGCTGTGGGACCACACGTAGGATAACGTCAGACATAATAATATATACTTACAAGAATTTACTTAAGTTTATAAAAAGGGAACATCAAGATCATGCCCTGTGTCGCGGGGGCCTTTACAAAATATTAGTTTAATTTGCACAAACAATATCCAGACTCAGGACTATGATATGTGGAGCACACAAATAAATGTCCTGCGAACCCAGAGCCAAACCCGCGACCTTCGCGCCACCGAGCCTGTTTACTAGTTGATAGGTCTCTATAACAAGTGGGTGTCTAGGTTGGTATACTCGAGTTCATTAATATCTTTACCACTAGAGTAAATTATCATCTGGCTATCTTAAAACTTCCGGCTTATGTATGTTCTCCATGGTATAATATCGGGTCCTTCTATCGATGTGTGAAGAAGCGTTTGGCTAGACCGCCAAGGTGATGGACGACAGATTGAAGTTATTTTTTATGTAAGTACTATAAGTTGCCTTCATTTTTGGACTGTATTACCATCAACTTCAATGTGGTAATTTTACAGTGTTTTCATAAAAATAAAGTAAATTACAAAAAGATATTTTTAAAATAATAAAATACTTACGTCGGTACTTTTCCTTCCGAGCAGAAGATACGTGGCAAACACATCGTCGTATTTAGCTTCCGCCAATGAGTATTCTATCTCTTGTCTGTTGTAACCCAAGCACACTAGCGCCTCTGTTTAAACATAAATAAAAATATAACATTATTTAATAAAAACATTTTATCAATTTTGTATAAATAAAAATGTTAATGTAACCGAAATTTAAACAAAAATAAAGCCCCCTTAATATTGCATGCGTTAATAAGTTAATTATTAACTAAATAATTACAAAATTTAATGTAAAAGAATATCCTACTCATATTACAGACATCAATATGTTACCTACACAGTACTTTATTATTCCAAGTAAATAAAAATACACATTACAATTTTATAGTCAGGCAACACATAATATGTACTTGAATTTTGCGTGCAAATTTGGCATTCCTGAATAATCTATTATACTGTCGAAATACTACTTGTTAATCATACCATTGTAAGTAATAAATCTCCTAGAGTTACTAGGGTATAAAAAGAAAATACAGCGTAAAGGACATGCTCAAGTAAAATTAATGTAGGTTCTAGACAAAGAATTTATGTAACTTACTTATTTGGGCCTACCACCTTATTTCACAAAACAGTTACAATTTTGTACAACATAGGGATCGTAGTAGATAATTGATAATAACTTTTACCTAGTTTTCATGCAAACTGTTATTATTCTATAACGCTAATATTAGCGTTAATAAATATAAAAAATACTACTCAGACGGCAGGCATACACATACAACAATAATATTAATATTTAATAATAATAAAGCTGAGTGATATTTTGCTCAATATTACCTAAACAGTAGTAATTTTGCGTTGCGTGCACATATTACACAATATATAAATTAATAGCAGCGTTATATTAGTTTATTTTTAATTTAAACAATTAATAAAATTATAATTCTGTCTTATTGAATTAATATATATTTGTATAGTGAAAAAGCATCTTCTGAAACCGCCATAGTGGAGACATTCATGCCTCTACAAATATTGTAGCTGGCATGGTGCTCGCCATTCTTGGACTCTATTGGATGCTTAACATCAGGCACCATAGAGTCATTATGGTAGGCCAATTTAAAAAAAAAAGTTAACGTTTACCTATACCGGGTATCTATGGTACCATTCGATTTGATTTAGTATTGTGTCTTTAAACGGGACAGACATGTTGTAAAAAGGAACCATGGTAATTCGGTATGTAAAGTAAAAGTTTATCTATGTTGAATCCAAAACGATTTAGAGATTTTAGATCGGTATGTAATAATATTTCAGCGCAAAAAACCGCATTATTGTGTTTATTTTTACTATTATAATATTAGATTACTTTGTCTTTCATTTGAAGTCTAAATGACGTCATTTCGGCCGGCTCAACAGAAGTTCGTTTCTCCTTTCATTGTTCAAGTAATTCGGCCGTACGCATGACGTCATCACAAGTAAAACTTAAAATGCTTATTACAAGTAAACTATAGGTAGAAAAGCAAAAACACTCAAATTAGTTGTTTATTATTAATAAACCTTTAAAATATCAAAAAAAATCTTTACATAACGAATTACTGTTCTAGTAGGAATACAGTCAAGTCAGTGTCAGAGTTTTGGGCTACATCAATTTAGTCTAGTATCGTTTTGCCATCGATACGGTAAGAAGAAGTAGGAATACATGGTGTTAACACCACCTATATAAAATAGTTATACTAAATCCTGCCTGCACTACTAGATGAGACCATCAACCTAGTTTAGTAGAGGGACCTTTGGTACAGAGATGTGTCCAAACATTGTAATTGTTACTAAATAATAACTACTACCGTTTTATCAAGAGCGAAAATATGGAGAAGAAGAATATTTAACTTAGCAACACAACTTAATACGCCATAATGGAAAGTTACAATTTAATGAACAAATGTAACTTATTAAGGAAATAAACATTTGGTATTGCATTTGTAATGGAAAGGCTAAAAAAACATTGTTATGCCAAGAATCATGTTAAAATATGTATTTAATATTTCAAATCGTGACACCCCCAAAATAAATTTATAATTTCTTCTATCAATTAAAGGAAAGTTTAGTAGTTACATACTACTATCATAATAAAAAAAAAGTATATAAGTACTAATATCCGTTGTTCTGTTACCCATAACACAAGCTGGTTAAGCCTAGCTTACTTTGGGAACAGATGGCGCTGTGTACAGATGTCCGTGAATATTTATTTATCTATTTTCCAGGGTTACTATGCAATTTTGATCTTTAATTTATAAACAAGACAGAATTATATTTTAAATACGTATGTTATAAGAAAACGTGGTTAATAAATACAAAATAATATGAAAACATGTATAGGTTTTAAAGTAATTTGTTTATAAGGATGAAATGTATTAAATTTATACATTTTTTTTTACTTTTTTCAAAAATTTCAATACATAACGTTTTAATACACATAATAACATATACGTATAAGCACATTTTGATATAACAAACGTATAACATAAACACATAAGGACATAACACATAATAAACCCCAGACGTACCAACTTGCGCTGTGCCAATAGTTCGCATGGAATGAAGACAACATTTTTTTACCAGATCAAGACAATAAATAGCTAATTATATAGCAGTTTTGTTTGTAGCTTACCCCTTTACTCTTAAACGCCTCTTAAATTTTAGTCAATTCATAACACAGCCCATAAATGTCCCACTGCAGGGACGGGCCTCCTCCTGTGACGGAGGGATATTTGGCCTACTAATACCACGCTGGCCAGACGGATTGATAGGGTTTTATTTCAAGTTTTACTTATTTTTATTTCGTAAAGATAATATTTACGGATAGTTCCTTAGTCGGTTTTTACGACACCCTTGGCATGAGCTGGGGTGGTGACATATTGTATTCTCACTCCGTCACCACACGGAGGGTGATTAAATTTAAGAGGCGTTTATGAGTAAGGGGGTTAATAAATAACGTGTGGTTTATAGCATGCTATTAGTTATAATATAATAAAAGCTTAGCTTTTAGTTTTAACTTGTTTGTTTTTCAATACGGTGATTTTTAGTAATATACACTACTAGTTAAAATAATAGGTCTTTACCAATGAAATGGCCGTTTTATTTCTGCGCAGTCTTTAGACTCTATATTCTTTTAAAACATATTATATTGTTTAAATCATTTTTGTTATTTAGGAAATATAGAACATTATCAACATTTAACAAAAGATAATAAATAAAAATAACTATTATTTGTATTATTAATAAGCCTGTGAACATGGGTCCAATTTAAAACAGCTGATTTTCCCATTTGTTTTCTTTGTTTTAAACACAATAGTTGGCTTAAATGTGCGCCATTACGTATACCAAATTTCATTCTATTAATTTAATTATTATTAAAAAATCTAAGAAAACGTTAGTATGAAAATCTAACTACTGATAAAATCTTCATACAAAACGCCAATTTCATAGGTAAAGACCTAATTAAAGAATTTTTGTAATGTACAATTCTAGTCTTAAGATTAGCGCGACTATTTCCTCTTTATATTCTTAATGAATTACATACTTTCTATTTTGATTTAATCACTGTAACTGTATTACAAAAAGTAAAATCATACACACAAAGGACACAAAATGTTAAATATTATTAAAGGATTCATACAAATATGCGTGGGTTTCGAATCCACATGACATACACTTATAAAAACACTTAAAAAATATAACTATCAATTTTTTATACACTAAAATACCGTATCAATACTTTTCAAAACGTAGTTCTCGTAAGATCTGTGTCGAAGAGACTACGCCCTAAACTCCTTCAACATCAATTTAAAAAACATATCCTCAATTTCCAAAACAACTTTATTTTATATATACCTATAATGAGAGGGAAACGAGCCAGCAGGTCACTTCGTTTAGTACGCTCGTTACTTGAAGCTCCCCAAGTCGTAACGGTACTTAAACTACTTAAAAACCTAGTCGCGCTAATCCTAACCCAAAAAAACCGTTCCACACATAAACCCTCTCACCTATCCGCTTATGATCCTTGAAGTCCTGTTGTGGTTCCACGTAGGGTCTTAGCTCGTCCTCCTCATAGCCGGTGTTCATCCATTTGTCTCGCATTATACTCTCAAGTGAAGCACGCTTTGCTGGATTCAGTACTAGGAATTTTTTGAGGAGGTTCTCGCAGTCCGTTGACATGTAGAAAGGTATTCTGAAATAATTAAATTAACATTTAAGATTCTTTTTATTCATCATAACAGCCCATTAATGTCCCACTGCAGGGACTGGCCTCGTCCTGTGACAGAGAGATGCTTGGCCTACTAATACCACGCTGGCCAGTCGGATTGGTATAGAATTTATTTCAAGATTTCCTTCTTTTTATTTCGTTAAGATAATATTCACGAATAGTCCCTTAGTTGGTTTTTACGATACCTTAAAATGGGGTGGTGACATAATTGTATTCTTACTCCGTCACCACACGGAGAGAGGAGATTTTTGGGATAAACCATTAATATTCCACTAGATCATGGAATTTAATCCTGTAAAGTGATGGGGATCTGGGGGGACAGGGAGCTTACTCGATGAGAATGGAACCTGTGATAGCGAGTACTCGTCAATTATGCTTACAAACTTGAACGGAGAAAAACTATCTTCTTTTACGGCACCCATAGTACAATAGTCTGACTAAAAATCAACGTTAACAGGTTGCCTGTCCCGCCTGTAGACACAATGGTAAAACAATGGGTATGTATCATATATGATACATGGGACAGGGAATAGGTTAAATTAAAACAGGGGTTAACATATTAAAAAATACGTTATCCCTATAATCTTAACTCCACTCATTCTAAAAGGTTTTATGACGAAAAGAGCTTAAAATAAATGAAAATTGATACGGTCATTAAGGGTCCATATTGGCTCACCTAAAGTTCTTCATCCGAAAATGTTCTTCCTAACGATTTGTAATCCGAATGATCACTCTTCCTAAAATTTTAAATCCTAAAGTTTTTATTTATACTATTTGTATTGCTAACGGCGATGTTCATAACACTCATATTTCCGAAAATCGTTATTAATAATATCGTTATGTAAATATATTTAAACTCTTAATGTTTTTTATCATAACGCTTTTATCCCTAAACATTTTCACCATAATATTTTCTCTCATACTCAGAAAGAAATATTTACCAAGTGAAAGTAATAAAAAGTTTTGTTTTCCTACTATTTATTGTGATTATAAAACAACTTTTTACATTTTTACATTAAGTAAACCATTTTTTTAAATTATTGTTTATTAAAATTATTAGAATATTTTTGCCTTAAATGGGTGAAATCCATAAAACAGGACTCGTTCACGGTTATGCTTATGGCCTGAGAGTTTACCGTAACTGTAACTAAACCAATAAGCAAAGGACCAATTCGGTTCTGGCACTTCGCCGGCCGCTGCCGCGGCACGCTCGCTGCGCTCGCTCGGCTCGTGCGTTGGAGTCACAGTTCTACCATAACCTAAACCAATAATTATAAATAGGACCTCAGAATCATTGCTTTTCTGAATCTTGACTGTATGATTGGAGAGGGATTCTGGTTTTGCTCTGGTCTTTGGTATATTATGTTATACTTACATGTTGTCAACAAAGTTACGCAAAATTAATGTATATAATATTGAGTATTATGAATAAAAAGAAATCTAAACAAAAAAGATATGACTTTAAATTATAGTATAAACGATGGTTATGTTGAGAAAATATAGGAAAACAAATAATAGTATAATAGATGTTTATTGCTACTGAAATTATGAAGTTGAATGCTTCGGATTATTAACATTAGAGACAAAAAAATTAGGAATTGCGATTGTTAGGATGAAAAATGTTAGGAAGAACATATTCGGACCTCCAATTATAGGATTGAAATTTTAGTTGAAATTTTAGGTGAACTTTGGCGCACCCGGTCATTAAATTACATACATATAATTTTTTACCTATAAAGCTTAGGTATAACTAGAAAAATCCGAAAAGAATGTCGCAAAATCTTTCAGTTGAGTTCTAAGTTGCGGCTCTGGCGCCGTATAAAGCAATGGTTAAATTTGGTAGTCGATACGGGTACTCGGGTGGCCTAGTCATGGCGCTGGACGCGGATAGTCCATAGACGCGGTTTCGATTCCCGCCTCGAGTATCAATTTTTTCTATTGTCTTTCTTCTGATACGGTCATGTCACCTAAGCGAATGGTTCTTTGTAGATGATTTTTATTGTTTCTCCTTGGTAAAGATAACTTTATCAAGGGTATAAACCCTATCCTTGTGTATAGATATGAACACATAAGTAGTTACCTGTATTTCCCCCTGAGCACCCGTTCCCTGAGCTCCCGCAGCGTGGAGCCGTCGAAGGGCAGCGAGCCCGACACCAGCGTGTACAGGATCACGCCCAGCGACCACACGTCCACCTCCGGGCCGTCGTACTTCTTGCCTGTAAATGAATTTTAAAAAGTATTAGTAATACAGTCTCCCGTGTGGTGACGGAGTAAGAATACAATAAGTCACCCAGCCCATCTCATCCCATAGGTGTCGTAGAAACCGACTAAGGGACTATCCGTGAATATTATCTTTACGAAATAAAAAGAAGGAAAACTTGAAATTAAACCCTATAACAATCCGTCTGGCCAGCGTGGTATTAGTAGGCCAAGTATCCCTCCGTCACGGGAGGAGGCCCGTCCCTGCAGTGGGACATTAATGGGCTGTTATAATGATCCCAACAGTGGGACAACTAGTTAACAAACAATATTTACCTTGGAAGAGTTCAGGTGCCGCATAAGGTGGACTGCCGCAGAAGGTGTCCAGTTTGGCTCCCGGCGTGAACTCGTTCGAGAAGCCGAAATCTGCTATCTTTATGTTCATCTCGCCGTCCAGTAGTAAATTCTCCGCCTGGGAATTATACAAACATATTATTATAATTAAAAAGTTACCGACATAGCTCGTAGTATTAGCAAGCTAAAGTGGCAATGGGCTGGTCATATCTGTCGAAGGACCGATAGCCGTTGGAGCAAACGTGTCCTAGAGTGGAGACCGCGACTCGGCAAACGTAGTGTAGGACGCCCCCCAGCTAGGTGGACCGACGACCTCATAAAGGTCTCTGGGTCGGACTGGATGTGGAAGGCGCAGGATCGAGTTCTGGGAGGGGCCTATGTCCAGCAGTGGACTGCAATAGGCTATACCCCTTCCAACGTAAGTTTAGCTTTTTGACAGTTCACGTCCATGAAGTTTCGTAATATTTCTGCTTATTTTTCAAACAAATAATATTGTATTTCATGGACGTACCCATGTTTTTTTTCAGTTACCATGGTTACTTAGTGATGGACACTCATAACGATTACCCCCATTATGAAACAAATTACAAATAATCGGTAGAAATAAATGCTATGAATAAACCGGAACTCTTCTTAATACGTTTATAAAATGTAATATGATATTTTAGATTAGCTATAACCCGCGAGTGTGTCACGATAAATTATGTATTTTAAATAATACCTAAGCTAACTATAACTTTATCATTTTAAGCTATAGGCTAATTCTCTTAACATAGATAAAGAAAGAAACAGTAATAAAATGATAATGTAAGTTGATGTAAGGATCCAAATGTGTAAAATAAAGTAATTTGAAAAATCACGAAATCGCTTACAATCGAATGGCATAATATTACATTCGAGATACTGCTGAACGTCACTAACGTCAACCTGTCAAATGTCGTTAAATATAGTGGAAAGGGTATAGTTGCATTAAGTGGCTTAGCGATTACGGCAATGGATGCCATCCAAGAGCTTCGCAGGTTCGAATCCTATGGAGATTAATTGTTTGTGCAATTCAACAATGGTTGTCCTGAACTTGGATAATGTTGATGTCCGTTAATTTGATGTAACTGTACTCGTAAAAATCCCCACAACATAGTGTGGGGATTTTAATATATATCATTTGCAAAACCATTAAGTTGTGGAAAAATCCCTCCTACCTAGGGTCCTTCAAACATAGTTGAAGAAGTCTTTGCCCAGACCAGCAAAGTAGTGACGTAAAGTACTCTAGTTAAATAATAAATAAATAATCCTCACACATTCACACAACGCCACCAAGTCTCAAACTAAGCAAAGCTTGTACTATGGGTACTAGACAACGGATAAACATACTTAAATACTTTTTTTTTTGTAAATACATACATATTATACATAGAAAACACTCAGACCAATGCAAACAATCATGTTCATGCACACAAAGATTTGCATTGAGCGGGAATCGAACCCGAGACCTCTGCGTAGAAGCCATGTAATATACCGTCTGCGCCACAGAGGTCGTCAGTAGTTGTAAAGTTATTTCAGGTCTTTCCGTACGGTTTTATTACCGTACATGGCTTACATGTTATTCCATACCTTAAGATCCCTATGTATAATCCTCTTCTGATGGCAGTACTGCACAGCTGACACGATCTGCCTGAACTTGGCTCTCGCCTCCTTCTCCTTCATGCGACCGTGCAGCACCAGGTAGTCGAACACCTGCAAGTAATTAGATAGCATACTGGATAAATTGTTTATAATATCATTTTATTATTTTTTTATCATTTTAAAAAGACAATTACCGCACTAGGGATCATGCCCTGTGTCGCGGGGACTTTTTACAAACATCAATTAACGTACACAAAGAACACCCAGACTCAGGTCAATAATTTGTGGATCTCACAAATAATTGTCCTGCGTGGGGAGCGAACCCACGAGCTCGTGCACGGCAGCCGCTTGCTTTACCGCCGCGCCACCGAGGTCGTCGTAATATGTAACCTTCTTCTTGAGGTGATTCAGGAAGAATATCAACACCTACCATTATAAAGGTGTAGTAAAGTTATAATTACCTCTTTAATAAATTATAATAAAAATAAAAAGAACATACAACAAGGTCAGCGTTTAATAACTTTAAGTCGAGGAGACTTATTTTTTAAATGTTAGGGGTTTTAGGAGTTCTTTATTAAATGAGAGAAAGAGTTTGATTGATGGCTCAGAGCCCCCTACCCCGGAAACATGATTGAATGTTGCCTAAACCTTTAAATTGTTTTATTGTTCATTCAGTTAAATTATCTCATTGTTTGAGAATGAGATAGAACGATTCCCGATAGCCATGCAAGACAAACTACTGTCTTTAGCCGAAATGTTCTTTCTGTCAAATCGGTGTTTGATCTCCCAACGCTACAGAGCAAATTCCCGTGCAGTAGATTTCATCATACCAGCCCATTAATGCTCCACTGCAGGGACGGACTTCCTCCCGTACTGGAGGGATTTTTGGCCTACTAATACCACGCTGGCCAGACGGATTGGTATAGGGTTTAAGTTCAAGTTTTCCTTCTTTTTATTTCGTAAAGATAATATTAACAGACAGTCCCGTAGTCGGCTCCAACGACACCCACGGGATAAGATGGGGTGGTGACATATTGTATTCTTACTCCGTCACCACACGGAGATAGTAGATTTATTTCTAAGTAACAAAAATAATAATACATTACCTCTCCACCGGACGCGTATTCCATAACAAGATAAAGTGTCTTCTCTGTCTCTATCACTTGGAAGAGCTTCACGATGTTCGGATGATCTAACATTTTCATTATCCGCACCTGGAAAGTAATTGACAACGTGTTATTTATAACTTTATATCTATACTAATATTATGGAGGTAAAGTTTGTGTGTTTGTGACGTTGTAGGGGGTATTCTCTGGATCTACTGAATCGATTTTAAAAATTCTTTCTGTGTTGAATAGTCCACTTATCGGGGAGTGTCATAGGCTACATAGTATCACGCTATGACTAATAGGAGTGGAGCAGTAATGAAATATGTTTAAAAAAGGGACGCGTTTTTTTCTCCGCCCTACGAAGTGTGCACGGTTTAGCTAGTACAGTATAAAACAAATTAATTCTTCTGTTCATCTCGTTAGAATGAGTTCCAAAAGATGGGGTTTGTTGTGGACCGAAATTCGGCCTCCCAATACCTGGCCTATGTAGGTCAATTGGAATGGGTTTTGGTTTTCTTTTCAGAGTTCCTTTCTCTTACAATAAAATAAACTAGACGACTTGTTCGATTAAGAGACAGTGAATATTGCTGAATCATATTATCCTATCAAGACACTTAAAGAATAAAAGCGTCTTCTCTTCTGTAGGGTCGTAAGAGGGGTTTGAGAGTCATTGAGAGTATTTTTCATCCTGTAAGCTTGGTGATGAACTAATGGCCTCCGACTGTTTTTGATAACTACCAATTATTGCCTTCATATTTGTACTGTTTTGCTCTTTCCATCAGCTTCTACACATTTAAAACACGTAGGTATATGGCTCTCCTGAGCCTTATCTGAACGTAAACAATAAATTTCTGAATAACATAGTATAATTACCTCTCTGAACAACTTCTGTAAGGAGCCAGGATTGAGCTGCGTCTTGTCGATGATCTTGATCGCGACCTCCTTGCCGGTAGGTACATGCTTCGCGAGTTTCACTTTAGCGAAGTTGCCCTTGCCGATTGTCTTTAATAGTTTGTACTTTCCTGCAAAACGACAATTTAATTGTAAATTAATTATGTTATTAATTAATAGTATTATGGTTTTTTTTTTCTCTCAAAAAGGTTGCCATTTTCACAATATTCCTTATCAACTAATTTTACATGAAAACCTCTGTGAAAGCTGGAGTCTATACTGGGTTCTAGACCTGTGTCACAGATCTCCAGGCACTCACCCTCTTAAATATTACTCGTAAGTTCTATTCTGTTAATTAAGTTTATTTCAGTAGCTAAACGAATATAAAGAAGCCACAGTTGTAGTTGATAAAGTTTAAAAGTTAAATAATGCAAATGGGTCACAAACAAGAGGCTTTGTCTGAACTGAGATCGATAAGCTAAATCTTATTTTGTAAACATTTTTCATGTACAACTTAAAGCTCACAGCTCAAGCTTCATATTGGCTGTAAGTTACGACAGTTGAATATTAATGATGATAATATTTAACAAGTACTACAACTCACTAATGTCCTACTGCAAGGATGGCCTTCTAGCAGTGACAGAGAGAAATTCGGCCTTGTTACATCTGATCTCATCCCAGGAGTGTCATAAATAGCGACTAAGGGACTATCCGTAAATATTATCTTTACGAAATAAAAAGAAGGAAAACTTGAAATTACACCATAGACCAATCCGTCTGGCCAGCGTGGTATTAGTAGGCCAAGTATCCCTCCCGTCACGGGAGGAGGCCCGTCCTTGCAGTGGGACATTAATGGGCTGTTATGATGATGATGACATCTGTACTATCGCTATAAAGTATCGCCGATGGATCAGAAATGGGTATGGTCAGGTATTTAGTGATGTCTCCTGCCGATTTCTACTTATATTGGTGATCTACTTTCTGTTATAGTGGTATAATACATACCAATGTGTGGTTCCTCGGAGGCCCGCGACCTTGACGACACCCTCGCGCTCCCACCACTCGTGCCACCGCCACCTGCGCCCGCCGATGACTCGGACGCGCTCTGGAATAATACAATACATTATGTTAAAACTAGTTATAAGGTTAATGCAATGGTCGATCAACGAAATCACTAAGTAAGGACGATAAAAAAGTAAGAAAACTTTTCATTTATGTATGGCAATGTTTTCATTATTTCATCGTTACACTTTTTTTTCTTGTTAACGCGTAAGTCGAGGTCAATTGAACGGACACACGATTAACAAATGATGCGAAAGTAGTCCATAAATCTTGTAAAATGTTGCATGCCTACCTAGGTAAAATATAGCAGAACTGTTAGTTGTCTTTTATACCTATATTTGGAAAATAAATATTATATTCTATACAATTTTAGAGCCAAAATGATTTTTTACGTATTCTAAGACTTAAAGGCAACTAAATACAGAAAACATCCCTTCCATGCTTAGCTTACACATAAAACAGAATGCACAAAATTCCCAACATAGTAGATACAATGTCTCCTATATTAATCCAACAATAAACGGGTTCGTTAACCCCACGCAGTGTTTACGCGCTTAATACCAGATAAGGTCGATATAGAATAGTTTACGTTATGTTTGTCTATTATATAAAGTCCGCTGCTGTTCTGAAAATATACCTATTTCCACTAGATTAGACACTAGATTCTTATGAAGGGGACAACAGTTTATTTTTACGTTCGATTTTGTTGAACGAGTTCGAATGAGTTTTCGTAATTTAAATTAGATCGATTTGTTATATTATTTTAATAAAAAAAGTTAAAGTCCGGAACGGATGATACTGTATGCTCTAGCTAAAGAACTCATTGGAAAAGATAATCGATTGATTAATTATCTGTACAATACCTAAATTTTTTAATGAACGTTACACCTATCGCAATCTTAACATCGAAATAATGTATTTTAAATCGATTAATTGCTTGTTATCTGAATCGATAAATCTCCCAATCGATTTCAGACACTCTACAGACAACCCTAAACTACAACTGTCAAAATTCACCAATTAGAATGGTTTGAGTATACCTAGTCATTGCAACAGCTTATAAACCTCATTTTAAAGTGGCAGCTGCAGTGACACCTTTAAAAGCTGTTAAAAATAGTAAATTTAATTTCATGCAATTGACACCAAAACGTTTATAGAGAAAAGTATAAAATTGCAAATCAATAAATTTGCAATTCGTGAGTATCGTGACCGCAGATTAGTATTGGAGAAAGTGATTTATAGACGTAGTACCATCATGGTGCTTATAAGTGAAAACAATAGCTTAATTTTGGTACTTTCCAAATGCTCAATCTGTCAAAATAAATTTGTTTATGTTACTAAATGGAAAAATACATAAATGTTTGAATCTGAATTGTGTTTTCCGCAGCGCAACCCAAAATACGACCCGAATGCAATTCGATGAAAAAAGAAAAAATAAACTGATTATATGTCTCAAATTATTGCAAGTAAATCATACAACCACATGGATTGCTTTTAGCATGATTACGTTGCTCTACAGCGATAGACTTCGAAATAATAGAAGTGAATATATCAGACTTCACAGACTTCAACAGTCTGGCCAGGCACAATAGAGATAGCTACTGACAGCTTTCACTACCATTTTATCAGTTTCACCTATATTAAATAAGTTTTTACTAATAATCTTTTATCACCTTAGTTCACATACGGATCTCATCATTTCCTACAAGTAACCAAGTGAATCTCCCTCCCATTGTCCTCTACATAAAATAAGATAAATTTTACACCAGCTAGAGCTACAAACCATTTTAACTTAAATAAACAGTTGTAGCGTCTTCCCGTACACATAGGAAACCAGATAACATTTGCTTTCAACAACGTTTGCAATTTGCTGTAACGTCACAAGCCACAATACAGATAGCGGATTTATCAAAACCTTCTTCTACCCAGTTGCGAAGCTTTTCGTACTGAGTAAATGAGACCGCGATTGGTAATTATTTGTTAACCAAAACTTTAACTTGGTTTATTTACTTGGTGATGAACGTGTGACAAAGAATATGACTGTGTATGTTCACAGTATTTTTTTTGTAGAGAGTTCTGTTATTTTGTCGATTTTCTTGTGTATAAATTCGATTACGATCCTAAAGTGTTTCAGCTAAAAGCAAGGAAAATCAAGGGATTCGTCAAGTGACATGCTTGGAGTTTGTGAGGTTATGCTGTTGTAAAGGGTTAAGTGGATATATAAGTTCACTACTGAAAAATCTAGGTATAAACGTAAAATCGATAACAAAGGTGTTTCTTTCCTAAAGGGACTGTTTGCACGTACATTTTGGTTTTTGTTTTAAGATTTAAAGGTTATAACATATAAATGCTTGTAATTATAAGGGAGCATATAAGTCAGGTTTATCAAAAAGGAAGAGCATTTCAAATTATTTCAAACGTTTTTAAGTCATGGAACCTTATCATCTTACCCCGTGAAACTTCTCGATGGCTTTAGCGCGACGCCTTCGTCTCCAGAGCTTGGAGAGGAAAACGGGCGCCAGGAGTGGTAGTACCCGGTGACGCATCGTTTGAGGATTTATTTTGACGCTGGTTTAATACACTGGGTCAATGAAATGTCACGTCTAGCTTGGCTAGACGGTACTATTGACTGTAGATGTTTTTTTTGTCGAGAATCGCTTGATTGTAAGCGGCTTTGAGTTAGTGGATTTCTTTTTTATTTTTGTTATTATGGTATATTTTAGTTAGTAAAAATGGTAATCACACTTATCACTTCTAGTACGTTTAATTTATAACACAATAAATTCACTGTTATTAACTTTTATTATAAAATGTTCGAACCTGTTAAATTCTAATTATATCTTTATTTATTTATTTGATCACAAGTTTTGGCAATAAAGAGAGAAGATCCGACTGTCACTTAAAAATATATGTAACTTGACTTTTTTATATTAATTGTTTGATTAATAAACGCAACTATTATAAATAAAAAATTACAATTACAACATATTAAATAAAAACTCTTTGCTAATATTATTACAAACGCGAGCTTAACTCCGTTATCAATGATAGATACTAGCTCTTAATAGGCAAAATATAACTCGTTATCCAAACTCTTGACACTACCGAGATAACCCAACACGAACTCTTTACGTTAATAAACAATCTTAGCTTAGTTATATAAACATTTTACATAAACTATTAATATATAACACAGAAAAGACAGTATTATCTAATGTCATTTTATTCCACAGCAAGTGAAAAAATTATCAAGAAATAAAAAAGCACGGACGCGTGTTTCTATTTTTGTTTCAAATTTCGCCATCGCATTTCGACTAACTTTGGTGAAAAATAACTAAACTGAAGTAGAAAAGACGTCTTAAAAAAACTGGCCATGCGCAAACTCCAACTAAGCAGCGTGCTATAATTACATTAATAGGTCAAATTAGGATAGACACTCAGTAATTAACTTAGTCTTTCTAGCAAACGTTGAGACGTAAATATATTTATATGATGTAACTTTTAGTAAGGCTTTTACGTACAATCTGCTACAGGTTACCTTTTGCGAACCAGACAGAATTAACAGTAATAGATTTTAAACTATCGCGATTTGTATACATATTAATGTTTTACACGGGTCTTACTCGCGGTACATATTACTTAGCCTAGATACTAATAGGGAGGGACTGAGTCCCTCCGCGACCACGGCCCTTGCAAGTCGGCCGAAACGTCGGAGAAAAACCTAGGTATTTATCCTATTAGTATCTAGGCTAAGTAATATATACCGCGAGTAAGACCCGTGTAAAACATTAATAAGAATCTACAGTCATAATTACATGATTAATTCCACAGATGGACATATAAATATGCTATCTTCAATTTGTTATTTTTAAAAGTATTCACGACTCGTGACTGCAAACAAAAATAAAGCATAAAATACAAAATGACTACTTACTTCGTAAAAACTACTATTTAGCTTTTTGCCTGCCAACAACTAATCTAAGACTACGGGGAAATCCAATATGTATTACTGACGTAATAATAAGCAAAGCACCCAACATTAGAGTAGTTTTTTTGTTACTTAAATATTATCAAGTTATTAGGTTATCGGTAAAATGAACTTAAACAACAACCAAACCAAATTCTAATGTGGTCAGACCAAAATGTGTAACACTCCGTCGCTGTATATCATATTCTCAAAAGACCACATTCGTAAAACATATAGTTGGATCGATAAATATTTATCTAGATGCAAATTCTCGAGATGTATTATATTACACAGGCCTACAAAAAAGAAATTTTTTTTTGGTGCAGCAATTTTTTTCTCTCTGATCGATGAAGTAGGTAATGTACATTACATTGCCATAAATAATTTTAAATCATCAGCTCTCGTTTACGAAATATCTTAATTTTAATTGTTTTCGGTCTTGTTCGTAAATAGTCGTCATTACAATAACATCGAAAAAGTTCATGTTATTATTTTATTATGGTTAGTACTTCCAGATGTTGTGCTAACTATCCAGATGTATTTTGTTATGTTTGTGGTGAATATTCAATGAACGATCATCCCAAATCGATGACAAACACTGTAAGTCGTAAGAATTTTGCTTACTTTGGTATTGAAATTCGACACCACGATAGAGTGTAGGTTCCTCAAAGTGTATGTAAACTAAGTATGCCTTGATCATTTACGACAATGAGAGAAAGGGACACGTTAAGTCTTTGAAGTTTGGAGTGCCTAAAATAGGGCGAGAACAAAAAAAAAAGGTTAATTTTTTTAGTTTATTTCACGAAAATTTCGTGGTTTAAGTACCGAAAAACTAAAAGAAGGTATTTTTGATGTTCCTCAAATACGTCAATTAATGAAAGACACCACTAATTTTGAGACTTCTATGACTGATCTGAAAAGTCCTGCTTGAAAAAGTTTTGTAGCAGTTGCACAAAATTTTCTAGGAAATCATAAGGCAGATAACTGTTTAGAATTAGTGGAAGAAATGCTTGCTCACTTTAGAGATTTAGGCTTGTAATATGAGTATAAAGTTATACTATCACAATAGCCATCAAGTTAAATTTCAATACAACTTAGGTGATCTAAGCGAAGAACAAGAAAAACGTTTCCATCAAGACTTAAAAGCGATGTAGAATATAAACAAAGGGCGATGGGACACTCATATGATGGCAGACTATTGTTGGAGAATCATGCGAGATTGGCCAAATCAGTTTCATTCCAGAAAATCACTCAAAAAGCAATTTTTTGAGGTTTAATGTCAACAAAATACTAGAGAACTAGAGCTGATAGAACAAAACCGAATAGTATTTTGATATCGCCATGCAAGATATACTTGAAATCAGATCTAAAACCCCCGGCACCAAAATCGTTGTAGGCCTGTGTTATATAACTTAAGGTTTAAAATATAAATACAAAAGAAATGTACGACTATAAGAATTATTTCTGAAAGACTGATCAAAACAAAAAGAACAACTTAGCCATTGTTGAAATTTCTTGTCAAGAGACACTTGACTTTCAACTCTGTTGATCATTGGTTTCTGTCACTAGACGTACCGTAAATGATCAACGGTTAAATAGGTATAGGTAAGCAAGATAGTGAAATGTTTTTTTTTACTTGATTTATATGGAAAGTGCAAATATTAAACTTAAACTTGGAGTAATAGTAACACCAATAATTCAACATAAATACATACTCCTATACATTTTGTAGCAAGTTTATCTAAAGGATTAATTCGCATAAAATGCAGATGATTGATTAATTCGTATAAAATGCAGAATATTGGCAGCAATGTATAAATACGACATCGTGCCAAATAACTACTCTAGTTAAGAGAATGTGATTAATTAAATAAGAATGAACAGTCCAAGTGATAAGATAACAATTTCTATAACTATGCAAGAGT
Organism: Schrankia costaestrigalis; assembly: GCA_905475405.1. Lineage (NCBI taxonomy): Eukaryota > Metazoa > Arthropoda > Insecta > Lepidoptera > Erebidae > Schrankia > Schrankia costaestrigalis. Next base: position 3,098,405 of record FR997852.1, read on the forward strand.
GACTATAGAAATAGACACAGGCCATTAAGATCCATCTTATAATGATCAAAGATAGGGGACCATTGGCATTGCTGAAAGGCATCAAAAGCTCCAATTGAACCTGCTGAACTCGGGCGATAATCACTAGGTTTCTTAACCCTCCTAATAATTATGTTAATAAGTAAATCTCTATAGAACACAAACGCAAATTGATCCTTACCAATGTTAAACTACTAGGGTCTCACAATAATATCAAACGGAATCTGTCAATCGAGACGAATCAGACGAAAGGTCACCTCTTCAACAAGTATCATTGTTGTTACACAGCTATTGTTTAATTACAACTACCGGTGTCAACGATTATACCACTAACCGCTACTAGACTGATCAGGAAAATCGATTAGTCATTGTAAAGAGGAGTTTTTAAGTTCATTACACTGTCGTAAGCAGTGATTTGGAGTCGTCGATTCTATTCCTAAGAAGATTAACTACTATTTGTTTGGTGCACTAAGGTGCATTTAGAATTAGTTTAGAGTCTACATAACATGTCTGCAAAGTACGTTTTTTCTTCCAGCTAGGTGGACTAGACATTAGAGGGTCTGACGACTGGCTGTGGAAGACAGATGACCTTGGGTCAAGGCTGGGGAAGGATATGGCTTTATCCAGCAGTGGATTGATTGATAAAAATACATTTTCGTTGAATTTCGTTTACACAGTTTATAAGAGATACCACAGGGAAATATGAAAACTAGATATAAAACCCTATCTCCCAGCTTCATATCAGTAAACAAACTTCCCTAAATGACTGAAAGAGGTCGCAAGTTAACAATTTAAATTAAACTTTGCAAAACCAAAAACGCTACACATTCTCTAGGTTTTAGTTAAGCATATCAACATTACCGACGAGTTCTCGTACTAAACAACGTAGTTATACGTAAATACATCGAATTCCAAACTAGAGCACGCGAACTGGGTTCGAACATTTTGATCTGCTCAGCTATGTAAAACAGATTCCCTGTTTATTTTATGTTATTGGTGTTTTTATGTATCTTAAAAAATATTCGTATACTTGATTGCGGATTCAGAGGTGTAGATTTATCCCGGAAATACTAAACCAAGTAAGCAGTTACTACAGTTGAAGTACAGTAATAAGGGACTTAGCAAGTTTTTTTTAGGGTCTACGTCTCTATTTAAAAAACTGGTGAATAGTCTCCAATCCTGTCAGAGCGAAACTTGTGCTACTAACCATGCTGTCCCAACCAATTTGAATTAAATTTAAAATATTTTGGTGTTTGTAGAAATGAAATATGCGAATATTCCCTAAGCCGATTTTTACTAGACCCATGGGGCGAGAGGAGAATTTCTTGTGGAGCCATGTATTTCTACAGAGTAACCACACCGAAAACGCCATCAGCATTACAGAGGATGCTAACCCTGACCCAAATTACATTTTTCTCATTAACACAGTCAGCCTACAATGAAAAAAGATATTAACGATAGCCCAGGGATGATACGGGAGGGACATTAACGTAAATATGACCACGCAAATAAAAATACCTACCTTTAATATTGCGTACAATAATTACATTATATCAATTAATATTTAAATTAATAAATGGTAGGTAGTTACGATATCAATTTGAACGAAAACATGGGAGTTTTAATGTAAAGAAAATGTTACGAGTCGCTGGGGAAAAGACGTGGTTTGTGTTTTTATAAAGCCTGAAGCGTTACTGAAAGCTCTTACAAGTAATAATTGTCTCTGTATGTATTGTAATTTTCTAATAATACACGTATTTTAAAAATGGGGGCTTTGGTTGCTTTTTTTATCTTTGTAACTCGAATTCAGTCATTTTTTATCAATTTATTAAAAAATGTAATTATTCATTTTACATAATTTGATTATTCATTTTAAGAAAGAAAGTATGTATTAAATTTAGTATTGGTGCCTGTTGTGTGCGAGATCATGGTTTAGAGTCTCCAAATGATTTTGCGTGATCCATAAATGATTGCTTTGGCTGAGCGACTTGGTGTCCGATATTGTCATGTGTGTAAAAGGCAACACGAGACATGAAATAACCCTTTCTTATGTAATGGGAGGCAAACGAGCCAGCAGGTCACCTGATGGCAACATCAGAGGAATCACAGATGCGTTGCCGACCTTCAAAAATTGAGTACGCTCGTTTTTTGAAGTCGTAACGGTCCGGAAATCAATCCTAGTGCAGAAATTGTATTTATAAAAATTATTACCTAACTAGTAACACAAAAAACTAATATAATTACATAATCAATTAACAACGCCCCCTAGAGCATTGTCAAATATAAAATTATAATATAAGGTATGATTTAATAATAACTTTGTAGAGGGTGTGACCAACTTGTTACAAAAATAAACTAAGTAACACGACGACCTTGAACATTACTGGGGAGCGGGTGAGGGGAGGGGTGAAAGTCATACTGAAAATAGAATGACAACTTAGCAATGACGGTGATGACAACTTAGTATTTTTTTAAAGACTTTTTTAATAAATACACATTAAATGCTACGTTTACCGTGTGTTTAAAAAAAAGACTATGTATTAGAGATAATATTATGTTTACCGTGAGGTAAGGGATTTGTAAGAATACACGATGTCCCCAATCCATTTCATCCCTTGGTTATCTGACTACCGAAGGGAAAGAAAACAATCCTGCCACAGACCAGTTTTGACATTTGATAAAGCAAACTATTCGCAAACACTGCTTCGCGAGATACTATGATCGCAAAATTATATAGATGGAAAAGTATAAAAAATAAATACTTATCGAGCTTTAATAAATTAAGTTTGAACTTCAAATAATGAGAACCTAAATTATTATTTATGAAAAGTCGACGTAAAAAAATCAACAGAATCTCAAGGTTTCCGTCTGAATGTCACTAAAATATTCAAGACACAATTCGACACGCAAGTGTAATCGATACCCGCCTATATACGATATACTTATTAATTAACTGTTTTACAATACGTTTTGTGAAAATTACTTTTACTTTAGTAATAAGGATAGGTCAACTATTCTTATTGTCCGTGTGGTGACGGAGTAAGAATACAATATGTCACCACGCCATCACATCCCATGGGTGGCGTAAAAACCGACTAAGGGACTAACCGTAAATATTATCTTTACGAAGTAAAAAGAAGGAAAACTTGAAATTAATCCCTATACCAATTCTTCTGGCCAGTGTGGTATTAGTAGGCCAAGTATCCCTCCGTCACGGCAAGAGGCCCGTCCCGGCAGTGGGACATTAATGTAAAAATATAACCCAGCAACCGTCGGAAAGGTACTTTTAAAATCTTTACTTACTTTCCTGAAAACTAAATCTCAATAAAACGCCTTGTTTTATTATAATATCGTTTGTGCTGTATAAACTTTGATAAGGTCTATGTTCTAACTTATAACGAGTATTTCGATACTTTTTGAGTGACGCCAAAGTTTAATAATAAGGGTATCCATGATATCTATTTGACCTTTAGACATAAGGGATCGGTTTGTATAGGACCACTTTTGTTATCTTACTTGGCAATTTCTTTGTGAAATAGTTTTAAGATTATTTTGCTTAGCTTAACACACTGACATGTATGAATTGGATGTATGGACAGAGTATATTATTTTAACCTGATATCGAATTTTGTGATTGGTCTGTGAAAGTATCGGTAACTACACTATTGGGTTATTTTGCTTATATTTTACTCGAACTACGTTTTATAGATTATTTAGTAATTTTTTAAGTTGTTTCTTTTAGAATAGTGTTTAAAAGTTCTACTTTAGCAAGCCACTAGTGATTAATGTACTTATACTTAGCTTTATTATACTTAGCTTACTATACTTGTATAGTATGTTGAGTAGACAGGTTAGTTAAGTCTCTGAATCTAATCAGTGGATATTCGCAAGTACAGTGGACTAAAAAATTTTCACTCCCTCGATTATATTCGATCAGAATAGCGATCATAGACGAATAATTATGAAATTATTATAAGTCCGTAAGCCTTCTGTAAAATAAAATAAATAAATAAAATAATTCTCTACTCTGTAGACAATCAGTCTATTAAAATAATGAGTATGATAACAAAATGCTAAAAAGGCTTGCTACACTAAATGGATTTAAGTAAAAACGTATTAAGCAGGCATAATTATGAACATCGGTGTTGTTGATGTTCATATCGGTGTTGTATATGGAAATAAACAGAAGGAAAGCTTGAAATTAAACCCTATACCAATCCGTTTCGCCAGCGTGGTAGTAGTAGACCAATTATCCCTCCGTCACTGGAGGAGGCCCGTCCCTGCAGTGGGACATTAATGGGCTGTTATGATGATGTTGATATATTTAGCATAGATGAGATCTGACCACATGTTTATGAGGTGTTTTGACACAGTCTCCTGATTAATTATTGCTCTGACCGACCTTGTCCGTTATCTATTAATTATAAAAATGTTTATAATATTATACCGCTATAAACATTCAGATAAATTAAGTTATAAATGTTATTAAAATACCCTAAATTATTGACATAATCATTGTAACGAAAAACACGTTAATTTAATTAAGATCTTTTTTCAAAATTTCGTTTTTTAAGAGATGATTTACGTAAATTTATACCAATATTTTCTTCTTAAATTAATATCTAATAATATTATGTTTACTCAAACAATTCAATCTTTTGTTAACACTATCGCACACTGTTAATTTATCCGTATACGGACTTTCCGCATCAACAAACGCGAGTATGACGTCCGATTATCGTGAATCGTATTGTAATATCGATATGTATCGATGTATCGGTAACCGACGAGATACTGGCACACGCCGAGGGTCGAAGGGGTGATGCTATTAAAAGCCAGGACCTATTGAGGCATAAGTTTCGTGACGATGCAGTTAGCCCGTGAAAAAAGGTGTGATGGGCGTAATAACCCAGATACCTATTATGTATTGAATATAAATAAATACTAGTTTATTTGTTCGGTTTTCTTCGCTTTTACATTAGCAAACATGTTTTTTTCTCGGTTTATTTTAATAACCTATTGTAATAATATTCGAAAATGTGCCTATTTAAAATGAGGATAAAATAAGTAAGTTCTTGTACCATTACCATTATTGTGAAGTTTTCTACTTCTCATTCTCTGATATAGATGCTTACCTGTAACGAAAGAAATAAAATCATTAGTAAAAACATTTAGTAGTATTTCAGTAAAACAAGTTATCAGTGCATTTAAGCATTACAAGTCCGAATTCCGAGATAAAGGTTATTCTGTGGATGACCACAGAATACATTTATAACTACAATCAATGCTTGCCCATAAAAATAAAATGCGACTAAAACTACGAAACTAAAAATCGAAGTTTCAAAACGAACATCATTTTCGATTGTTCAAGGTCACGCTCCAAAACTTATACTCTATAGCATCCACGTGTCCTCAATTTGGTCTCAAACTGCGTCAGAGCCGGCCGGTCGTGGCAGGCCTTATCTCGCCATATCGGGCCGACTACCCACCCGGATTATCCGGGATATCCGGCGGGAAATAACGGCGAAGTGGGATGACTAACCCCTCAGGGATTCTTTTCCCTTTAACAGAAAAAATACGCGTATTTCCTGTACCGGGAAACTGTTACACTTTTATCCAGCGTTTGCATTTTATATTGAGCGTTAGTGGAATTATATTTAGGGGTTGAAATGTTTGCGATCAAGGACTTTGGACTGTGGCCTTCGCATTGTGTAGCGATCACGAGTGGTTATAATAAATTATTTCTTTTTTTCTGACCGTTTTCAAGGCTCTCACGAACGCTGGCCAGTGTATATAGGTCACTGTCGGTCTATCGTCACTGTAGCAACAATAGCATAGACTTTCACTTCTCCAGAAAACAGAGTTGTTGTGAGTTCGGATGCGAACTGTTTTAGGGCGAATGAAACGCACTTTTAGATGTCGCTCACTTTAGGGCATGTATTAAGAAATTACTTGATGATGAGAAACACAGTTAAATCTAAGATTTAACGAAATAAAGCTGATTTTGCAATTAATATTCGATTAGTGAACACTACTTTTACTATAAGGCTGAGAAAAATAAGCGTTATTTTCCAAATAATAAATGGCGAACCATATTTTAAATATTATATCAACAAAAGTAAATAACAGCTATAAGAAGAGAAAAGCATCAAATTTCATTCAACATTATTCGATCATCCAACGGAATAGCGAAAATAGCATTTCTACGAAATCTTTCAATTGACACGGCCAATTCGCGTCCAGTTGCCTAGCTTATATCACAATTCAATTGTTTTAATTTAATCACGTCCCGAGCCGAAGCATTGTTTATTGATGGAGACCACTCACTGTTAGATAGATCTGATCCCTGCGGATCCCACAAAACCTATTGTTTAAGTTTGTGGCCTATTTATGTCAGTGGTTTACGGAATTAGGCAGAATGGTTTCAATATTTACTGAAATAATATCGAGATTTGTTTTACCGAAGTTATTTAATAAACTTTCGTTAGAAGAATGTTTCGATGGGATGTTAAATGTCGGATTTGTTTGGAAATTTGATGCTTTTGAATGAACAATACTTTTGAAAAGCGCTTTGTTTAGACATTCTATCAATTTTGGAGTTATGAGAAATAACTTTAAATATACCTGCAAAATATTTTTACACTGAATAGTAGAAAAGTTATCTTGTATGGAAACGATTAAAATATAAAAAAAAAACAACTTGATGATCTTAAAAACCGGTCAGATATTCAAGGTATCCTAACCTGAATCTTTTTACTAGAAACTAGGATAGCACCATTTTAAAGAGAGCTCTGAGCGTCGACCTGCTCCAATTCTAATATGGTTCAAGTGATACCGCGGTGTTGATGAACGAGTATGTGTCACTAGAAGTGTACACGGCCTCCTTCTATTCATAAAGGATGGGCGTTTCTGGGGTACTCTATTTAAAAAAAAGATTTAGGTTAAAAGTCGATTTTTTCTCAGTCAGGGCATTAATAAAAGATGTGTATCCCTGCAATGATAAATTAAAGATGATGTTTTATAGAAAACATCTGTTTTTTACGGTAATACATTTGCCTGTCTGGATGACCTTAAATGAAAGAAATTAACTTAAGAATTTAAAACGTGACCAAGACAAAATAGCAGGACATTGCTTCTTAAACCGAACGCGCTAACGGTATATTCAACACAGATTCATTATTTTGGTAAGACAGGAGTTATTCGTACGAATATCGTAACCACCTCTTTTGCAAAGAATGCCTTTACGTAAAAACCTTAAAGGATAAAAATTCTTCTTATAAGGAAATTATCGGAGGCGCGCACACAATGTTTCCGCATACCGACTTTTCGACTTAAATTTTGATTATCTGAGGAATTTTATTTCAAGACTTTTGTGTGCGCGGAAAATTTATGGATATTTTGTTGTTCGTCTTTGTTTCTTTGAAAGTTTTTGTTTGACCTTAAACGTTGTATCTACTTTTATTTTGGTTATGTTTTTATTAAATATTAATGGGTATAATTCTCATTCTAAAGTTTCCCTCAAACCCCTGTCTTGATGAATGGAACGAAACTTTGAAAACTTTAGTAAAGTCGGGATATAACGATTACTAAGGATAGGAAGAATACCTTAATATTAAAGTTGCTTATAAATTAAACAAGTAATTATTATTATTTACAATGCCCTACATAAAATACACCAACATAAAGCTACACAAGAGACTAATTAATCAAGTTACCGAGCATCGTATAAAACATAATATAATATGTAACCATCACAAGCTCGAGGGATGAAATAATAAATGAAAAAATGTTATTCAGCTCGACATACGACATGACAAATAATTATAGAATAACATATTATTTAAACATGAAAAAGGGGCAAGTGCGTAGCATTCGGAATATACGGGTATTTATGAATGTAGACGAAGCAAGTTTGTAAGGTAGTAAACAGCCCTCAGTAGTATTTGCTTACCCCAATAGGAATAAGGGGTAAGATTACGTGTGTATGAAAAAGAATGCATTTAAGCATATTTAGAACCAAGCAAAGAGATTTTTGAGAGGCGCAGGACCGCACAAGGTGGCAATATTTGGAGGAGGCCTATGTCCAGTAGTGGACCTCAATTGGCTGTGATGATGATGATGATGATGAAAGAGATATTTCACCTACGGATGTAACGTTACCCCAATTAGTTTCCTACAACTTTGTATGAACAGCTATTCATTCACCATATATGATCGATGAGTGCAAATTAAAAGCAAGAGAGCTCGACAAATTTTATCAAGAGTTAGACAAATTAATTTATTAATTTAGTTGTTGGCGGAGTAAGACAATTTAAGTGGTGTCACTAGCCCATCTTGTTCTATGGTTATCGTACAACTTTCGGAGATATTATCTCTACGAAAACTTGACCTAAATCTATCTGACCAGCTTGATATCAGTAGGCCAACTACCCGTCCATCAGTGAAATATGCCTATCCTAGCAGTGGGGAAATCAATAGACCATTATGATAAAGATCATTACGAATAGATAGAAATCAAAGACACATAAAAGCAAAAAGGTTATTCAAATTGATATGCCGCTGACATACGAAATAAAAGAGTTTGAATATTTTCTTTATAACGCAGAAATCTGTAAAAATTACCTTTTTATTGTAATAAGCTATTGTAGTAGTATCTTAGGAATTACAATTTCGTACGCCTCGTGACTCTGGGAGAGAGAAAAATGTCTTTCTATTTTAACTAAAAGTAGAAATATTTGGTTTACGTATACTAAAACATGAAAACGTGGGCTAGAATGTACAAATTCCTATAGTTATGTAGTAAAACGCTTTAGAATACGGTGTGTGCAAATTCTAAATTTTGTGATGACAAAGTAAAAATAAACGAGTCAATAAAAACGATTTAGTGGGGACATAAAAATCACGTATTAGTCTGCAAACCAATAAATAGTGTTTTAATAAAAGAGAGATAGAAAATTATTAATATTTTTCTTTTTTCCATATTTATATGTGTACTATACACTAGTATGTATGTTTATATAAATATTTATACCTTTTTAATTATCTATATGTGTAGGTTTATCTTATTAAAAATTAAAATGATAATTTAAAGCTTGGCTTCTACCTATTTTTGTAATACTCTGTCTCTGCATCATCCTAAGGTTGACTGGTAGAAAATGCCTTTGGCATTAAGTCCGCCTTTGTGCATGATTTTGTACATAAGTTTTAAATAAAATAATAAAAGATAGAAAATTATCATCACTTATCTCCTTTTAATCCGTGTGGTGGTGGTGACGGAGTAAGAATACAATACGTCACAACCTCATCTCATAAAAGTAGTAAAATGTTGTTTATAAACCGTTTTCTAGGCTGTTAATTACTTACCCTATCTTATTATTTTTGATTTAGTACTTACTAACCATAAAAGCTTCAAGTTTAAATTACATGCATAAAAATATTAAACTACCCACAAATCCAACGAAAAATGCACGAGACTTATAAATTTTTCAAACTCCAATCCACGAATAGCACTCGTAGCAGTTAGGAAGGTAACAGAGGATCTTGTACGTATCTCCAGAGAGTGGAGAACTAATGTCGCAAACACTTGCTTGTAACGTGAACATAGAGGTGGGTATTAAATGTATGGTGGGAGATACAGCGAGTTTATAAGCGGACTAGTGATGGGCAAGTCAGCTTATAAACTCGCTGATGTCTTTTGTACCATCCATACTAATAGTATAAATGGGAAAGTGTGTCTGCCTGTTTTTCTTTCTTTCAAAGCGAAACGGAGCGACGAATTAATGTGATTTTTTAAGTGGAGACAGTTGAAGGGATGGTGAGTAGCATAGGCTACTTTTTGCCCCTTTTAACGCGCGAAGCCGCGGGCAAATGCTGGTTCTTTATACAGTCTACTCTAATTAATGTATTAAATATATTTGCACTTTTTTTAACCTCAAACCCTATTTATCCATAGCTCTGTAACTAAACACGAGCTCATCGGATTCAAGTTAAAAACACAAACAAACTATCGCCAATAAAAGTATGTAGGTAAATAATAAAAGTACCAGAAATGCATGAAACATGAGTTCTAGGGAAGTTGTACACTAGTGGTATTAAATAAAACGGAGCTCCCTGACATTCAACATCTCACAGTTAAACTGCGCAAGCAGTTTTGTGAGGCAATGAATATAATATGTGAATCTTTTAAATGAAATATATAAATGATAATAATATACGCAAATCTCCAATCTCTAACTAAAATTATCAGACCTACAAGTCGCTAGCAGTCAGCCCGCACCCTAACCACCCAATCACGCTTCTAGATTTGTCACGTATGTTCCTTAATAAACTTTGTGTCTAGCCCAGAGCTGTCTACTGGTAGAATACAAAAGATAAAAATAGATATATAGTAAGTTTTCCTTTCTCATCGACCGTGGTAATATTGGGACAGTATTTTGTTGTGGCTGTGGATATTTTAACAAGGTTTTCATCCTTTACGACTCCTATTATGAGATTTGGCATTAACATAAGTCAGTTACATATTTCCCTAGTCCTTAGATTTATCCTGTATGTGTTTATCTGGTTTTAGCGAACAGGGAATTATATTATTCTATTATAATTTGTTGCTGTTATGAGCCGAACCATCGTCACCTACAACCACCTAGTTCACAGAGTATTTACACAAACACATGTTTTAAATCCATTGGACTAATGTCTAGTCACCGTCCATGTGTTGCTGGTCGAAGTAAATAAGATGTCACCAACCCATACAATTTTCTCTAAGTAAAAAGTAAACCTGATACCAACCCCTCTGTCCGCAACTGTGTTAACTAGAGATGTTTCCCTCCTTAAGAGGAGAATTTCTTCATTGCCATTATAAGAATTCATCATTACTCCGCAATGCTTTGCGGCTACAACTACAAAACATAAATAAATCTACATCTATAACATCTACCATGCATTAATAGGACAACATAATTAATAATGTTTATTCACCAAATATCTGCCTTTGACACCCATGTCGTACCGACGACGACTAGTCGGCTGTACTCCGCAAGCAACTGTTATAGTCCAATAATCTCACGTAACACTTTACTACACACATTTTGTCACATCACATCACATTATAGTCATAGTTTCTATTAAAATATAATTAATTATTTAATTTTAGGGGGTACCATAATGTAAATATCCACAGGACAGGCTTGCCTGTGGGACCAGAAGATGAGTTAAAATATTTCCCGTGTAACGGAGGGATACTTGGCCTACTAATACCACGCTGGCCAGACGGATTGGTATAGGGTTTAATTTCAAGTTTTTCTTCTTTTTATTGAAAAGTTTAATTAAAATCCATTTATGTAGTAGTTTTACGTGAAAGAGAGATCTTTTATAACATGAGTAAAATATCCTCGGTTTTTATCCATATGATTAGGAAAACACCGGTTTTGGCTAACGATTTGATTGTTTGAGTTGAGTATGTGATTAAGGAAACTAGTTCTTGGCATAAAGATTCACTATTGGCAATGCAGTAAGTTTTCTTGGCACTTTAACTAGGTACAGAGGCGTGGGAGATTTTCACGTACCTATCTACGGGATCTAAATAATTATGTTATTGATTAAAACATGATAAAAAATTTACTTCCTATTAATATTGATTGTTTGCATTGGGCTGGGTGTTTTCTATGTATAATATGGATGTATTTACAAAAATAAAGTATTTATGTATGTTTATCCGTTGTCTAGTACCCATTGTACAAGCTCTGCTTAGTTTGGGGCTTTGTGTAAAATGAGCAAAACACAAAAGTTTGTGAATGTTCTTTTATTACATGTGAACAGAGAAAAAAAAAAGAAGGAAAGGTGAATGACCGCGTAGGCTATTGTATTATTAGGAGTTAGATCGATACAATATGTAAATAATATAAAACAAAGAATACTAAGGAAGCTCTTAGATATCGATTACCTACGTAAATTAAATCAAAAGTAAATTATATTTATTTTGCATAATTACAATAAAGAAGTCAAAGCTAAGCTATTTTTTAATGCATTATTGTACCCATTGTACCTACTTATTCCTTTGTATCACGCTATGTTTGTCCTCCAGTAGTATACTTAAATTATTGTGAATAATATTTAGTATTGAGCCGAAGGTAGAATGTTTTTAAACGAACTCAAAACAAAATAGGAGTAGTACTTATCTCAACTTTGCTTGTAATTTTTTTTAAGAACTCAGTTTTGTTCTGAGGTAACTGACGTAAAACAAAGTTTTTTTTAATCGGTTAAAGACTTTAACTGATTAATTGAGGAAAAGCAATTGTTTAACTATTACGACGACCTGGCATAGTGGCTATATTCGATTACCACTCAATACAAGTCTTTGTGCACAGCATGTTTTCCCCTGCAAACATTCAAGTTCTTGCACATAAAAGTATGTTTATCCGCTGTCTAGTCGCGATTATGACCCTGCTACATGAACGAGAAGAAATAATTTCGTTTGCCTAGCCACGCGAATTTCATATCACCACACTAAAAAACAAAAATAAAACCACAACGTAAAAATAAACCTTTTCCACGTAATTTTAAAGTATAAAATCGATAAAATGCACGTGTCGGTGTATTTATGTAGTAGCAAGTAACATTAACAGAGTGTTAGAGTGTGTGTTTGTGTGTGTGAGTGAGGTAGGTCGACTGCGATCAATAGCCTGCATACAGTGCACAAAAGGCTGTGTTGCGAAATGTAATTCAATGGCAATAACGTGCATTTTTATTCAAGATTTTAAACGTAACGTACTAAATTGTAAAATCGAGTTTCAAAGTGGCTCCTATTTTTCTAAGACGCTACACCTGCACTAAACATGGAGCCCTATGTCGCAGGAACTGGACATGATATTAGCAAAGAACATCCATACTTAATATTACAAATGGGAAAGTGTGTCTGTTTGTCTTTGTTTCACGGCAAAACGGAGCGATTAACTGACGTGATTTTTTAAGTGGAGATAGTTGAAGGGATGGAGAGTAACATAGGCTACTTTTTTTATACATATTATTGTTTTCCTTCTGTGTCCAGGAAAGGGAAACAACAGTGCTACCCCGAATTTACGCGAGCGAAGCCGAGGTCAAAAGCTACTATAATTTGTGGGTCATACAAATAATTATGTTGCATGGGATTCGGACACGCGACCTCGTGCACAGAATTAGTTTATTTTACATTGCGATGATACCATGATGGAATATCGACAGTTTATTTTATTTACAACATGTAACTTTTTCTATGTAGAACAGGGGAATTATATTTCCTTTTTGATTACAATGTCTACACTGTAAAATGACTTAAAAGGATTACGCATAAAATGCATATTATCAGCGGCTGCCGCGCATGAGGTTGTGGGTTCGATCCCCACGCAGGACAATAATTTGTGAGATCCACAAATTATTGTCCTGAGTCTGGGTGTTCTTTGTGTCCGTTAATTGATGTTTGTAAAAGTCCCCGCGACACAGGGCATGATCCCTAGTGCGGGAGTTGTCTTTTTTAAAAAATCAAAAAAAAAAAATCAAAAATATTGACTAAGTTGCAAAATGCCTTAAATCATAACGACTTAGTACTAATACACCTTTAAATGAAAATGACTTTGTAGTAAAATGACTACGAAGCAACGCGACTTTAAAGGCAAACGTCTTAAGTGAAGATGACTTGAAATCCAAAATACCTAAAATGCAAAACATCTCAGTAGGTAGTTTTATGACCAGAACACGAAAATGCATCCCCTGTGGGGCACGAACCTCGGCCTGGACTGTCACTGACTAACAGGACGTGCGGAAGGCACGCCCTCTAGGAGCGTACGCGGCGCGTATACCGGCCTCGACGGCGAGGACGGAACCGCGGACGTGTTGTTGTGGCTTCTCGAGCCGTGTGAGCTCTACGTTGAGCGATCGTGATCCTATCATCCGGTTCTTCGAGAGCATGCCTAGGTCTACGAATTTTGGATAATCTAGATGGGATGTACCCGGACGTCTTAATCACTAGTTGGTTGGGGTGAGTGGCAGACGTTTCAAAGTAGTAGGGAACAGTCAGTCAAGTAGTCGGCAACTCGAGTTCTATGTGAAGATCCTCGTTACGCATGAACCACGGTGCTCCCGTCGCTTTGCGCATTAACCTATTCTGAAGTGTTTGTAACCTATGGACCCTGTGTGGCCTAAGGTGGGCGAAAACTACGCACGCATACGTCATAATTGGTCTAATACAAATCGTGAGTAACCTAACCTTGTTTCGAATCGACATCTTAGACTCCTTCTGGAGGAGCATGTACAGCCGTCCCATCACAAATGAGGCCAGCTTGCGAACCATGTTTATGTGGGGACGGTAGGAGAGTTTATCGTCGACTATGAGACCAAGATATTTGGCTTCCCTCGCCCAAGGGATCAGGGAGCATTCGGATCTTGACTTTTGGTGTCTCTGCCGAGAGAGTCTTGTGGCTTTGTTTCTTGTGAAACATTACCGCTTTACTCTTTTTGGGGTTGACTGTTATCCTCCATTTCTGGAACCAATCGCTAAGGGCTTTGGACACAGATTGGAGTCGCCTAAATATCGAGGGGGAGGGGGAGGTGCCAGAGGCTTAAATAGCTGTGTCGTCTGCAAAAAGAGCTGTTTGAAAACGGAGTTTATCTACTATTTAATTTATTTGAAGAAACCTGTTACTCGTCTACTTTAGGAAATAAATAAGCAGTAATAATTAAAGTAACATTTCATTTCATTTATAATAATTCACAAATAAAAATAATGATTATTTGATTTATCGTCGTTTTGATTCTTAGTCCTAATGACTTATTGTGTATTATCCTTTAAAGTCGTTTTCAATTTTGAGACATTATGCTGCATAGGCAAGAAACAATACAGATGTTTTGCAAATTAGTCAAAACACTTTAGAGATATTGATTTGAGGCATTTTGCTTCAAAGTCATTTTACAGTGTAGACATTGTGATTATAAAGGTTATATTTGAGTACCTAGACAAATTTTCGTTTTAATTTCGATAATCTTCATGAAAACATTTTTAGACGTAATTTACTCTAAAAACTCTATACTTTGCAAAAATCTAGAATATTTTCCAACAGCACTTTTTAAAGGATAATTTAGGGCGCCTTCAAATTTGCCGCTAAGTGTCGCGCGGAGGCAGCGCGACTGCAGCGCTGCGGTCGCGCTGTTTTGTAAATTCATAGAGATAAAAAACGCGCGACTGCAGCGCTACGCCCGCGCTGCGTCCCCGCATTCGTTCATCGATCGACTAGTGTTGTTTAGGATACTTTTTCTTTTTAATAGTAACACTAAGAGGAGTGTATTTTCGTCTGATTCCATCGTAAAACGAAAACACAACACTACCATTCTCAAACCTAGCGACGGCAGCGCGACCGCAGCGCTGCAGTCGCGCTGCCTCCGCGCGACACTTAGCGGCAAATTTGAAGGCGCCCTTAGACTTGCCAAGAATGAAAACTTTAAGTAGATACGTTTTAGGGTTGCCAGCAATATTTCGTTCTATTTCTTGAAGTAAATTAAATGTTATTTTTTTGTATTGTGGGTATTTTACAATTGTAACTAGATAATGTATAATACACGGTGTATAAATAATAATTACCATTTTCCCGAGAATGTGTGATTAAAACCTGTATTAAAACCGTTTTGTGATAGCGCTTTTCTCGTTTTAATATAAAGGTTTCGCAAAAATATATTTTATGTAGAGAATCCAAAAGAAAACGTATGCTCTATACAGCGAAAAAAACGTTAGCGGGATGCGATACGCGCATTTTATTTACCTTTATTTTACTTGACCACGGCCATTGCAACCTGTGCCGAAACGTTAAAAAATAAAGGTAAATGAAATGCGCGTTAATATCCCGTTTATATAATATTTTATAATAATGAAACGCGATAGTTTAAAAGTTATAAATGAAAAACCGTTAAGCCAACATGGTATAAGAAAACCAAATTTCCCTCAATCGCAGACGAAGGCAGCCACTAGGATAACCTTGTCCTTGCCTTTATCCATTAATTTAAGCTACATATAAAATACCAAATCATAACTCTAAACCGTTGTTTAATCAGATACAGTGTGACAGCCCTAATACTCTCACAACGACTTTATACAGAAGATAGCAAGGTAGAAACTGTTTCCTAGACACATTTTCCGCTATGAGTTTAGTTTCTCGAACATCTTGTATAATATATAGCAAGATGTATCATAATTTTATACGAAACATAGTTGATTAAGTACTGTAGACGTGGTCGCAGACTGTGGGCTACTATATAGAGATAAAACAGAAGAATAAAATCCATTCAAAAGGCAAATGAAAGAGCAGATGTTTCCTTACGCGGTTGAAACGACTAAAATCAGTAGGTTACAACCAAGTAGCAGTTAGGATTGCCTGATGAATGCGTTCTGGAATGGCAAGAAATACCGGTAGTTAGCAGATCAACTGATAAAAATAATTTTGTTTTAAAATGGATTTAGATTTTTTTTAAAAAGGATGAAGAAAGTCATCTATGAATTACATCCAAACAACAAAATAAGCTTTTGAAACACAGGTAAGTGATATTTACAGTCACAGATCAGGGAGAGATTGAAACTTCCTTAGACGAACCGGTCAATCAATTCTAAACACAGTTTATATCTAGTAATACTCTACAGTAATTATGTTGTTGAACACATGCATTAAAGCCAAGATAAGAGCATTACCAATAGCACTCAGAAACCTCTAGCTGCCGCGGAAATTACTGCTGACTACGATTTTATGATTTCGTTTTATATACATACGTTAGGATTTTGTTGTGATGTTAGCGACATTATTCAGATTAATAATGTGGATGATGATTATCATTGGTGATGCGGGAATACGCGAAAAGAAAGGAAGAAATATTTATTTGGACACAGATTCTTGTTATTATAAACATGTAATCATATTAAATCTATACATAAGATATAAGAATAAGACAGAACCTTAGAAAGCAATGTTAGATGTCCGACTTTGGCAAACTATGTATAGAACCTCAACCGTTTTTAAATTGTGTGATTATTTTTAGGATATGACAGCAAATTGACCGATTGATGAATGCCAGGGCAAACGAAGCACTTAAAGGACTAGACATCCCGGTAAGCAATAAAAGCAAAGTTTAGTTAATGAATTTAAAACAAGTAGCTTTTAATACTGGCGAAAATTTAGATAATATTTTTACCTACCTACCATAAAACAAAGATACGGATAAACATAGAGAGATTGTAGTTCTTACTCCCTTCATAATAAGATTCAAAATTAATTTAAACGTCAAAACAGAAGGATGTTTATTCATTAAGTACAAGCAACCCATTCAGGAGAAGGGTCTCAAACACTTTAGATGCGGAATGAAAATTAGCATAATGTGTCATGCTGTCCAGACACCTGATGTGGCGTTTATGTGCTACTCGTATATAGGTACCTATCTTTAGAAAGTTTTAAGAGACTGAATAATTAGGTAATTTGGTTTGAAGCTCATTGTGGCTTAGTGCTTCTAGCTTCTTCTACGCAGAGATTTCTAGCTTGATTCCCGCTTAATGCAAATATTTGTGCGCACGAAACTGAATGTTTGATGTTTTCTGTGTTTGTGTGTTGTCACACTTTCATTTAATTCTCTTTATTTAAAAGACAGCTTCACCATTTGACTTACAGTAAATTATGGATTTAAAAGCCAACAATACGAGTACAGTTGTGAATGTCTTCTCAAAATAGATCACTAAATAACTCCTCAACGCTTTATAATTCCGCTATCAGTGAGACCTCATCTAATCGAGATTATATTCCCATCGTGAATTGAAATTGCATTCGGAATTTTGAATGTCTATCCAAATCCTCTGACAAATGTAAAAATTATACTAATCCACAAAGAGTAAGAGGATTGTGGACTATTTGAATAAAAGAACAAGAGAAATGGCCGTCATAAAGATACAAGGGTTTAAGCGTATCTGAATAGTAGCGTACCATTGTTTCTTTTTAAGTGTACTATTTTGAATTATTTGCTGCCATGGGGCTAGAGAGTTTCTGGACTGCCGACCGCGTGCTGGAATTCACGCGGTAGACTGACGACAGCAGGACATCGATGGATGAGGCAAGAAAGAAAGATTGCGCAAGGAAATATTTGAAGGAAGTCTATGTCCAACAGTGGACGTTATTGGCTGATATGATGATAATTTGTATTTGTACCAAAAATCGTGATTCGTAAATACACATAAAACAATATACTTGGTATCGATTATTTAAACCGATATGAATCGATATTATTCGAGGAAATTCGAGGTCACGAGTATTTATTTGAAGTTCAAAGTCAATGTCTAAAAGTCGAGTAATTATAAGTATTCAAAATGCTTTCATACGTATGTAGTTTTTTTATGATAATCAATATTTTCACTTCGGTGACGTAGAAATGGTGACAGGGTGGTAATAAAATGAAACATGTGATGAATAACTAATATATAACTTAAATACTACTATTTTAATTAACTATATTAATATTTTTATGTTTATATTTTTATACAGCCTGCGGCACAGGTTTACCCTAGTGCAGGCAACCTTTATTTTATACATTTCCTTATGTAAATGACTAATTTGTAATGTTATATCTTTATAGATGATCAAATGATTTACATTCAATTTTATTTTTTAAAGACATTTCCCTCGCTAGGGGTTAAGTCCTGAATCGGGTGACTTTTACAGAGATGAAATAAAGGGACACAACGTACCATCCAAACTCAAAACAATAATTTCTGGATCACACAAATATTTATCTTATTAACTTTCCAAAATTTTGAATTAAACATTTTTTATTAAGAACAGCTAATCGATTGACCAATGCCTTGCATTATTACATTTCTAGTCTTATATCAAAACATTTGTCGAAACTTTAAGAATCATATAATGGAGTACGCAAAATTATTGAATTCGTATAAAGGGGGTAAGTACAATGAGTAAGAAAAACACAATAAAAGGGTCCCAGAGAGTCCCCGTGAGAGTTTTTATTCAATGAATTGTATTCAAAAGGTTTTAGAATGTTGTTTATTCGCGGATTCAAATATAAAATGTTGCTAATATTACGAAAAGTAAATATACATTTTTTTATAAAATAATTTCTTTGTGGTAAAACTTCGTTACTACTCAGAAACTCTTTCGTAAAATCCCGATTTAGGAAGAAAGAAATATACCTATTGTTAGATAATACTATGATATATTAGTAAAGTTTCTCCGTGTAGTGACGGAGTAAGAATACAATATGGCCCACCTCATCCCACGGGTGTCGTAAAAACCGACAAAGTGACTATCCGTAAATATTATCTTTACGAAATAAAAAGAAAGAAAACTTGAAATTAAACCCCATACCAATCCGTCTGGCCAGCGTAGTATTAGTAGGCCAAGTATCCCTCAGTCATGGGAGGAGGCCCGTCCCTGCAGTGGGACATTAAGGGGCTGTAATTACGACGATAATACCCGTGTTAATAATAATTATAGTATACGATTCCTATAATGGTAAATGAAAAACATTCGCAGCGCAGATAACTCTAATACCACAAGACTTTTGCACTTCGTCGATTAAGAGTTTGCGACGTTCATAATTAACTCTCTGTGTTGTGTGCTCTCTGTGTTGTGTAAATAAGTAAATAACCCTACAACTTCCTCAGAGATTTTCTTGTGATAGACTCAGTAATAAGATAGTATATCCCTTCTAATAATTAACTCTTAGTCAACTATACAAGTAAGAGATAAAAATTAAGCTTATTAACATTAATTAATAGTCATAAGGACACTTACGGCCTTATTACAAAATACGGTCTAACTATAAAACACGGTTTATTACGTCACAAAACCACTGTTTTTGAAATTTGTTATTACAAAATCAGTTTTAACACTAAACCATGGCGTAATGTCAGGTTTAAAGATAAACCTACTCGACCCCTAGTTTAAACTATAGACCATGGTCTAAATACATACAGTTCTGTCAAAGTTGTTGTTTTGAGGTTAGCGTTGCTATTGGTAATGTGTTAATATTATAATATTGTTGACTTGTTTCAAAATGGATATCGACATGGTACATTTAATGTGTATTGAAGATATTAAACTTTTAGAAGACGACGACCCAGTAGTGAGCTTGTTCGTGTTGATCCTTTTATAGAATTATCCAAAGATTTTAGAAAAAAATATAGATTTACAAAACGTATTAAGTAAGTAGGTACTAAAAATATTTTGGAGTTATTAGTAGATAATATCACACGACCCTCGGGGATGTACTTTGTCCCCTGAAATTCAAGGTTTGCGCATTACGAAGCTGGGCCACAACAACACCTACAAACAAAACAACTAAAAACCTACTTAGTCGGTTGAGAAAAGAGCAAACTTTAAACTACTTAAAACGTATTTTTGTTTTACCTACAACGATTACCATACCACATACAAACTATTTTCAAATTGTTGACATCTTACTCGTATTTCAAATGATGCCCGAATAGGTACCTAATGATGATAATACCTTCTTTATTTTGTTCCGTTCTACGTCTTATATTTAACATTGCGAGTTATGAAAATGCTTATTATTTCAGGGCCCTAGAATAATAAATGGTAATCATTAATAACCAATGTTATATATTTACACTAAATATATAAATTATTATCATTTCATTGCTGATATGTAATTAAATTCATATTTTTTAGCAAGAAGCTTTCCCTCGAGTAGTACGGAACGTTATAATCGAATGATGTAATGAATGATCAAGCAATATTTTGGATAATCTGTGACTGTTTATTTAAGCTAGGGTCTAATTGCTGTTCTATGAAAGCCACGGTTTATTTATGTTTTGTAATAAGGTGACATTTAGACTGCAGTTTAAAAATTAAGCCTGTGCTAGCTGAACCTGGTTTAAACTGAGTTTTATTTAGTTTTTTGTAATAAGACGGTTAGAGTCATGGCTAACATAATATGTGGCGTATAATACGAGCAACTGTTTGGGTCCCGAATCTACGACCGAAACCTCTATAAAAATATCTAGCATTCGTAATATTTGTTGGATAACTTATGTTATAAAATATTTTTAGATTTCATCCTAACAGCCCATTAATGTCCCACTGCAGGGACGGGCCTCCTCCCATGACGGAGGGATACTTGGCCTACTAATACCACGCTGGCCAGACGGATTGGTATAGGGTTTAATTCCAAGTTTTCCTTCTTTTTATTTCGTAAAGATAATATTCACAGATAGTCTCACAGGTAGACATGACATATTGTATTCTTACGCCGTCGAATTTTATTTTCGGTTTTATTTTTAGATTTAATATTACTTAATGAATTACAAAGGTCAGTTAGATTAATTCCTGAAATACATCGCGCTTGCCCACAAACTCGATACGGTCATACTTATTGCAATGTATTTTATAAAAACACAAATGTACATATACTCAAGCTGCATGGTTTTATTGCCAACTTAATAATAGAACTTCTGTGAGTTAAGTAAAAGGACAGCTGACAATTCAATTGTAATCCTTGCGTTCGTTTAACTGTTATTAACATAAAAAGGAATAAATAGACGGCGGTTGCACTTTTTTACTAAACCGAATGTCTAACAAGAGCTCCTAAATTATACGTTTATTGAATCAAAATAGATTTAATCTATGTTAAAAACAAATTCTCAAAACATCTATTTAAAGGTTTGATCAACTAACAAATCCTTGTTTGTTCATTCGTCGAAATCAATAAACACCATTCAACAAAAAAAACATCGTTAAATACAATTCCCTATTCAAAACATTTCAATACTAAACGTTTATCAAAGAATGCCATCACGATTTCAAAAATCGAATCATGTAACTGTTCTGTATAAACAACGACACAATTCCAAATTTAAAAAAACGAATCGGGATTCTAGACGGGGATAAAACCGTTACTATAAAAATGCGGGTAATTCTAGCTTAGGGTTTTTCGTTGCTTACCCGTTTCCTAGCCATGTCACTACCACTACACTATAACAACACCATGCTCTTTTATTACAAACACGTCCGTCTACGACGACATTCGGAATACGACTAACGGAAGTATGCTGTAGATGGGGTGGCGTGCCCACCGCCCTATATTTCAAACCGAAAATTAAAACGTCTTATATAACTGCATTTGTCATTGCGTTTAAGGCGTTATCATTAGGTGGAGAGAGTTGAATTTTGGTTGTTAAATGTTTGTATGATATGATGAAAAGTTAGTTGTAATGGTATTGCATCTACCTTAGTTGCGTCACTTGGTGTTTGGGATCGAATTATTTGTTTTTGGGTTTCGTTCAAGGGTTTTGACTGTTATTGTTTTTTATTTGTGTACGTATTTTTTTAAGCTGCCAGGTAAGTTTTGCTAGTCTTTTTATGATCAAATGTTAATTTTGTATACCGCGATGCAAAGATGAATTACTATAAAAGCAAGTTGGATTAGATAAAGAAATAGAAATGTACTTTGGATGACGAGTAATAAGATATTAAAAAATGATCTCTAACTACAGAAAGGTTCAGATTTTCAACAAAAAAAATACCTAATAGTTTGTTACTGATATTGCTCTAAACCTTGGAATTTATTTACAATATTTATGCAATACCTAAATCCCTACAGACTCATAATCTGATTCCTCTTACAACATTGAATAATTCAACTGAAAATCAGAGAATCCAAATATACACTTGTTAGTCATATTTACTTCGTGTTAGTTCATGTTTCTTAGTAAAATAAATTCACGAATCGATTTGCCTGCAATCATAATAATCAACCTAATTTAAATTTTAGCTATCTAAATCGTAGTATCTCGTGTCTCTTATTAAAAATGGTTTACCGCATTTATTACATTTACCTGCAAAAGCATTTTCGGCATTAGTTTGAATATAACTTATGTATATTTGTTTATAGACCTAACAATTACATATCATCATAAGAGCCCATTGATGTCCCACTGCAGGGACGAGGCTTCTTCCGTGACAGAGGGATACTTGGTCTACTAATACCACTCAGGTCAGACGGATTGGTATAGGGTTTAATTTCAAGTTTTCCTTCTTTTTACTTCGTAAAGATAATATTCACAGATAGTCGGTTTTTACGACACCCATGAGATGAGATGGGGTGGTGACATATTGTGTTCTTACTCCGACACCATACGGAGAATTTGATTACTTTAGGTCTTGTAAAATTTACAACAAAAGAGTAGAATAATGCTACCAGATCAAAAAAAAACCGTGAACAACGTACACCTACGTCAATACGGTACAGTACACAAAGCAAACAATTAAAATACTTGAGTGCAATACCGCTTTTATAAAAGGTATGCAATGGTAAATAAAATATTTTTGCTGAAGGCGGATACTGTTGGAAACGGTAATTAAAGTTCTTGATGTTAAAATATAAATTATAAAAGAGTAGCTAGGTAGGGTCAGCATTGTTTAGTTTGTTCGTAAAAAAAATCCACAAAGTGGTCACGCTATCCTAATAATTATATTTATATTCCTATCACATTTGCCTTGTAGTCCCAAACTAAGCAGAACTATTTTTGTAAATACATACACATAGAAAACACCAAGACCAATCCAGTCATGTTCATGAACACTAAATGCATTGACCGGAAATGGAACCCCTGACCCCAAGTCATAACATCATGATGATAAGCAGGTGCTCTTGACTGCTAGGTCACCTTATCTCTCTGAACTTATAATATTACTCCAACTAGACAACTCAGATTTCATTAAGGCTTATTTCACAAATAATACAACCATAAATGTTAGTTATATTTGATTGCAAGTCCAAATCAATTCAGCTAACGCCCTTTCTCATTTACATATTCTACATAAACTATTCCTGTTAGCTGTAAGACCGTTCAATTAGTTGAGAGAGCATTCAGACGTAGGCTTAAGTCCATCACGACTGAACGACTTCTACGATTGAACTGTCGCGTTCAATAGCGAGGATTTGTATGTCATCTTCATATATGCAGATGTCGATGAATTCTGAGATTGCTGGAGACATTTTCGTTGATTGGGAAGCTAAAAGAAAATTTATTGAGGGTTTAATATGGCTGTGTGGTGAGGGAGTAAGAGGTATGGTATCCTAATCCATACCTCTTACTCCCTTACCCCCCAACTAAGGGACTACTACATAAAAATCCACATTTCTAGCAAAAAAGGAACACTTGACACAAAATTAATTAAGGCGAATTAATTTTTTTAACAACAACTCGCTTTCATTTCTGGACTGTATTCTCACTTTCCATCAGGCTCGATACGGTCATTTAGCCGTGTGCATCTTTTACAAAACATCAATATCCTATAACGTTTGGCGTGCTTGTATGACAAGAAGCCTACATCACCGAATGATGCCCGTCTTTGCTGTGGCTCTTCTTCAAGAAACAATCCCAACATAACACAAGGACAAGTTAAAGAGTTGTCTCTCAGACATAACACCTGTACAATATAATCGCTGTAATGAAGCTCGGTCCGGCTTCCATGCGTATAAGGCTTCACATATACGTCAATGCGATGCTTGTTCGATAACTGATTTTCATAATACGTTTGATTTGCGGGTTTCTTTGCTATGTTCATCGGACGAAGAATGTAGTTGTCACTATGTTTAAATGAGGTTCATTCTAAAATATTTTTATTGCTAAGTTTTTTCGCTAAATTGATCTTAAGTTTTACTCCGTATCGAAGGAAAGATATGAAATCCGAAGAACCATATTGGAATATCGAGACAAGAGCTTTAGTAGCTTAGAAATCTACAGCCGAAAACCATGAAAGAGATTTGTGCAAATTCTGCTGTCCGTTTATTTTGATCCTAGGTCGATATCATTTATTTAGATAAATTTAGAAAACATTGGACCAAGGCCTAAAGGTAAAAAATTTGCATTTCATTCCTAACAACAACAATATTCAACGTTGTTGACATATAAATAGCTTTGATTTTAGAGTCCCCTGCATGCCATTTAAGCTTAAAATGTCAACGTGGGGCTTTAAGAGCCGTTGTGACATCTTATGACACTCATCCAGACTACCTGGGACTAATCGCATTTACGTCAATGATGCGACTTATAGGGCAAAAGTCAGCTAATATGTGCATTTTTACAACGATGGACGAAGCAATCGAGGCAGTTTCTGAACGACAGATAACTAAGATAGTATATAGCCACCTTGGTCTTGACTATCCAAATAATAATAACGTCTGTTTTAAATATCCAAATAGCCCAGAAGAACAATGTCAACCTCCCCCCAGAAGAGGAAGAACCGACACACACCTTACTTAATGTTCGGATAGACAAACAATTTATATGATTTTTGAGGTCTAAGCCCAGCGGTGAATCTCCCTTTGCCATCCAATTGTATACATTTCGATACCACATACAGTCTTACCCACATTTACAACCCGAATATTCGAGTGAAAGGCATGTTTCAGTCACAAAACTTTACGATAAGGATGCACAAGTTTCGTGGCGTGAAGCCAAACGTTTTTCAAAACCATATGAACAGTGTAGGCACGTGCCGGTTTTACAACCCTCTACTCTATTTACTACAAGCTTCATATTACACGATTCTATTTGGATTGTTATTACACAAGAATATGTTTATGCGATAAGTTTTGTGCTTATGAATGATGTCGAATATATTCTGCTAAAATAATTGGAAAGATAAAGTATTAAAAATTTGTTTCGGCGTATTAACTAAATATGAATACGGAATTCCAAACTACAAGTGCAAATAGGACACTATATTATACCCTGTTCAGATAAAACTCTTTGTGCAAAAAAGGTATACTGCAAGGCCGAACCCCCTCATTGTGTGTGTAAAGTACATTATGCAAGATAGATATGAAAAAAAGCTGACATTTTTTAATATTATATCATGGTCTGTCTTTGTTGAAAGAGTTCTAAAAAAAGGACTGTTAACGAGACCCTTATACGAAAAAAAACGCTTGCATTAAGTTAACAGCTATATTAATAATAGACTATTCACACAAACATCATTTAAAAACTTTTGCACTTTTTAAAAATAAATACAGCGTTTATATAGAATTATTTATATTTAAAGGAAAACGATTAGTTCTAGTTGAAGATCGCGTTATTTATACTTGATTAATCAAGGTGAAAATAACCGCAGGTATGTGTTGTACTGATAACAGAATATTGACACTGTGTTCATGGCGTTAAAGTTTATTTTAGATTAGTAGAGGTCAAATAATTTAATAGGTCTGTCCAACCATGTGGAAATTCTAAAAACTATTTTAGGGTCCTTTGTGAAGTCTTTAATGTTTTTGCAGGATAGTTATAGATAGTATACTTCAATTATTTGATCATTAAAGATGGTATGCCTCAAGGACGACTATTAAGCCCTCATTTTTTAAACACAGTTGTAGAATGCACAAAACAAGCACCACCTTCTAATGTTAATCAACGCAAAGTTTGTAAGTATGATGTTTGTTATCCTTTTACGTAAAAACTAGTAAATGGATTAGCATGAAACTTTACAATAAGATATACATCAGATTAACCCAAAGGCTACAATTTATAAAGATCTAGTATTTATATCGGACTGGATGCGGAAGGCGCAGGACCGAGTTCTGTGGCGCGTATTGGGAGAGGCCTTTGTCCAGTAGTGGACTGCAATAGGCTAGTTGATTAATTGGTAGTATTTATAATTGAAGCTACTCGAAATACAATCATGCGCAGACAAAGTCGCAGGCACATGTTTGTTATTAATAAAACAATGCATTCAACATCAGAATCTAATTTGCAATCTGGAACGTACTACGTTCCCATAGTTCCATTTTCCAGGACTATCTTATAGGCTATCAGTTCAATTTAATGACTATTACGATGCACTACTCTAGCCAGTAATGGCTATCGTTACGCTAGTGGTATTCAATATGGATACCAGCTAGGAATACGAAATAATGTGGGATCAATATCATATGCTAAGTGCATCGCATGCAATTTTTAATACTGAATGCTAGTAGCATTACATAAAATTAACTAATCCTCATGATTCCATTTAGCACTTAAATAATTGATTAAAAAAATACTGATGGCCGCTAAATTAATGAATTGTTGTCCGATGAAATGAACCGTTTATTTAGTTAGTCACTGGAGTTTTTTCATTGTTAGGCAAGCATGCGGGCCATTTGATGACAAGTGGAAGTCACCGTCAGCAGTGACTAAACACAGCTGCAGAAGACTAACTTTAGGACATGTAAAGACTGGAACGAAAGGATAAGTTGGTGACATTGTACATTTCAAATAAATCTCCACGCAAACTAATTACTATGAAACTAAATAAATTACCAACGTCCTAAAAAATGGTGTTGAATATTTAAGTATACATAATATGTGTAAACCTACTGACCCAGACATTAATGTGGGCGTGATGCACGTATAAATATTTTACAATTAACTATTTCGACATGCAAACTGTGTTCTGCTTGAGGCATGAAGTTAATTTAATAGAATGAAAGTTACCATATACGCTACCAGTTAGGAAATATTTTAGCAAATAGCTAAAACGCAGGAAGTAAAGGGAGAAAATATCAAGGAAATATGTGAAAATTCATCATTTTCTACCCTGTACTTAATTTAATAGGCTATTATAATTTAATAGAATAACCCCAGGTTTCCGAATAACTGATCTAAATACATTACTATATTAGTTGCAACATTATAAGATTCTGAAAAACCTGACCGTAATTCGACGTCTAAACAAATCCAAAGCTATTTCAATTAGGGATTATTTCGACTACCTTCGTATGTATATATCTACGTGTTCAAAGTTCGCACGGTCAGCAAGAAAATATTATATAACTTCAAGGAATCAAGTTCAGGTATTCAAGAGCTAAAAGTCAATGTCAAAACTTGAATCAGTTTACAAATTCAGAGTTAATTAATTAAACAAACATGTTTCCTGCGAATTACCCACGGATACTGCGAAATACCACAATTAATCACGGAAATTTGTCAATAAATTAATTAGAACAGAGTTTCGAAGAAATTCTATAATAAAATAAAATACTGATTACAATTTTTAAGTAATTGATCGGTAAGCAACGTCGACACCGTCTTTCTATTGATTGATCACCTGTAGTTTATTTGAGTTTTTGTGGTTTGAAGAGCACATAAAAATTCGGACCATTTTGTTGTCCTAAAGACAACAGTCGTTAAGACTGCTCTATCTCTGATCTTTGCTTTTTGAATGGCCCTAAGTCAGGCACCATGAACGGTAAAACTAGAGGGCCCCGATGGTGAAAAGCGAAGGACAATAAGAAGAACATTCACTGTTTGCCCAGACTTAGACAAAAGTACACACAAGAGAAAATTATTTCTGACACTCGAGCGACGCAGTGACTGCAACAAACCCGACTGTTTCAGTCTAATAACTATAAAGACGAAGACGCAATTATTATCCAGCCCTCCCCAGCGTGATCACGCTCTTAGCATGTGCTTTTTCACATGTCTGAAGGACCGAAATAGTATACGAATAAGGAAGATCTTTATTTTCTCGTATTCAGACAGTTTCCTATTAAGCCCGATTTACACATCAACAAGTACAGTAGCGAGTTAAGTAGTAATTTGTTGATTAAGTTGATTTAAATAAATCTTCATCCAATTTTTTGGCGAGTTAAATACGAAGTAGCTCTCGAGCCTCTCCAACTTAACTCGCCAAAAAATTGGATGGAGATCTGTCGATATGTAAATCGGGCTTTAGGAAGGGCAGAATTACCTAAGTAATCAACGTATATATGAAAGTGTCAAGGTTTTAATAATGACTCTATTGTAGTAATATCGATCGACCTACTTACAGTGTTATCATGGTTATGTTTATGTATTTTTCCTCTTCATTAACTACCTGACGTGTTACTGTACCTGTCATGTCGGAGGTCG
Organism: Schrankia costaestrigalis; assembly: GCA_905475405.1. Taxonomy (NCBI): domain Eukaryota; kingdom Metazoa; phylum Arthropoda; class Insecta; order Lepidoptera; family Erebidae; genus Schrankia; species Schrankia costaestrigalis. The sequence goes on from FR997852.1 coordinate 3,127,338, forward strand.
TGGTTTCGATCCTTGAACAAGGTAAATATTTGTGTGGACTTGGGTGTTTTATTTGATCTGGGTGTTAATATGGCAAAGTGATTGAGGATCACCGTTTAGTAGTTACTTTTACTCCTACCCCCATCATGAAATCTTTCATTATTATTAGTCCATTTATTTACAGTGGTGAGGTTTTTTGTTTTAATAACACCACTGGCTAGAGCATACTAGGGTTAGTATATGATTTTATACAACGAACTTTGCCTAAGTCGATATTTACGACACCAATGAGATCTTACTCTCTCCCTACACTAAAATATTTATATGTGCATATTCACAATGTATTTAAGCCATCTTCATCCATCTCATGTCAACGTCATTGAGCGTCTATGAGGAATTACTCTCGTTCACAACATAATTCAGTATTAGATACAGCAAAATAATGAATCGTTTTTGCATAATACATTCAGTAATAATGTTTCGTGTTCCGTTAGCGCTACTCACAAATAAAGTTACGCCGGAGCGCGGTGAACCTTTTCAAAGAAATGTATTCATTTTGGGTAATTTGTATTGAGTTCATCGACTCCAAGACAGTTCTCTATTCGGTTGGATATTTTAAATTTGTGAAAAAGTCATACATGAGTTATCGTAAAATTGGTATATTAATTTTTGTCTCAAATTAATTACTGTGTCCTACAAATAAATAAAATTACGCGCGAGTTGTCTTTACTAAAAGTGGAAAGAATTTTTGTAATAGCACCTTCACAGTTACAATATCATATGTCTGGGGCGGCAGCGTAGGCGTTCGATGGACGTATTGCTTAACACTTCCTCTGCTTGCCCAATAGTTAGGCACATGCATAATTGGATGTGCTACCAAGCATAAGCATCAAACTTTCATATGCTATTGAAAGCTTTTGTTAGATAAATGCTGGTGTAAAAGCATTGTCACTCTACGCTACTGATTTTCGGTTGGTAGGTCTTCCAAGAGGCCGTCTAGGCCGGTGTTATATATGTGCCAGCTTCTTTTGGAAGGGTACTGTAGCAAGTGATATTACACAGACGAGCGCAGTGCTGAGGCACTCTCTATACTAATATTATAAAGAGGTAAAGTTTGTGTGTTTGTGACGTTGTATGTGTGTGGGTAATCTCTGGATCTACTGAACTGATTCTAAAAATTCTTTCTGTGTTGAATAATAGTCTATTTATCGGGGAGTGTCATAGGCTATATAGTATCACGCTAATACTAATAGGAGTGGAGCAGTAATGAAATATGTTTAAAATAGGGACGCGATTTTTTCGCCGCCCAACAAAGTGGGCACGGGTCAGCTAGTACTTTATATTTGTCAAGCACCTGGTTCTTCAGGCGTGTTACTTATGTCATGAAGTCAACGTGTCGTAAATAAACATGTATAGTATAAAGCAACTTTCAAGCCCCGACAAGACAGAGAAGACATGAATACCGGCATTCCTAAGAAACCGCTGCTCGTAACCCGCGCCACGTTACAATGTAACGCGTTGCCTTGAAATATCTCGTAAGTTGATGTCTAACGCGTTTATAAACACATAGTTTTGGTTTATATTCCAAGTATTATTAGTATATGATACTAATATTAGATATTATCGATACTAATATTATAAATGGGAAAGTGTGTCTGTCAGTCTTTCATTCACGGCAAAACGGAGCGACGAAGTGACGTGATTTTTTTAAGTGGATATAGTTGAAGGGATGGAGAGTAACATAGGCTACATTTTTTTGTTTTTTTTCCGTGTACAGAAAAGGTGAACAATCCTACCCCGAATTTAACGTGGGCGAAGCCGCGGGCAAAAGGTAGTTGAAACATAAAGCAATAAATGTTTTACTTGCTTTAGAGACAGAGTAATACCTGATTGCCTTCCTGGTCCTAAATGGGAAAGAGGAAAACCGTGTTTTTTATACCGACACTCTTGTAAATAAATGTATTCTTCTGGCCCAGGCGTATGAAAGGAGTGTTAAATGACCTCCTATAAGAGGTTTGCAACATTAGTAAAAGAAGGATTAAAAGCTTTTTACTCGAACTCATTCTCACTTAAAAATCAGATACTTAGTAATTTTGATTCTAATACACGTCGTTCTTTAATACCTGCCTACAACCATTTAAACAAGACGTGAGTTTGTCCATACGTAACATTACTAAATAAAGATGTAATTAATATTATCCGATCGCGTAAAACTCTTGTAATGTATACGTATGCTAATAAAAATGCTAATGTTGATATACAAACGGGGGCGCCTAATGATGCGTCCGTGCTTCTTTACGTAATTGTGTAAATCTTACCCAGTCTCCGAACGGTACGGTCGAGGTTTGATTCACGTTGATTGATTTGTGTGCTTACCTGTAATTAAACATAATACATTAGAACATATTCTTTGGAAAAAGTAAAACACTTAAATAAATAAATATACACACAGATAATAATGTAATGTTTGCTATGTTTTTTGTAAAATAACAGCTCACATTCATACAACGCCATCTAGTCCTTAAGTTATTAATAAATCTTTCATAATTTACTTAGTCAAAAAAATTACCTTTAGATATAGTAAGTTATTATATATAAAAAAATTCAGAGCCTACATTATTAAGAACAATTCCGAATAATTATCATATGAACTAAGCCGTCCACTACTGAACAATTGGACATAGGGCTCCTCCAAACGTTACTACCGCACGCGATCCTATATCTCGCTCAAATATTCTTAAAACTACCTCATCTACATGAAGGAGAGTCATTACAAATTCAGCTGATGTATCCCTTCCAATAAGAATAGCTTAACCAGGATCATGAACAAACTAATTAAAGGTAAATATATACCTTTCTATCTCAATATGGTTGGCAAAGGGTAGTTTCAAACTACTTGTTGGCACAAGCACTATTTAATTCAGTAATGTAAGCAACGTGGGCCGAATAGATAGTATGTAGGTAGATATTTATTAAGCTTTACTAATTAGGCATGTTAATTAACTTACTTATTAGTTATCTGATCAATGAACTTTGGTTATGTGACATAGAAACGATAAAATATAATACGAATGGAGAGCAATCAATATTTGAGTTTGAGTTTTGATTTTCAATGTTTCAAGTACCCGAGTGCTACGTAAAGGGTTCAGTTTGAGTCCCAGTAGAGGCATAAAGATAAATGTTTATATTTGTGTATTATGTATACAAATAATTATAAAACTATTATTTTCCCTTCTTCTAAAATTATCCTTGTGATTACTTTAAAAGTACAAAATGTCGACACCAGCTTTCATTTCGTAGATTGCGTTCTAATAGAAATCGCTAAAACAGACAATCTTTCTTATAGAGCACAAAACTAAAATTAACTTTCAACCAGTCGTTCAGGCCAGTGTGTTAACTACAATACTAAATTAAAAGAGACCGATCCTAGCAGTACCTAGAGTGGCATAAATCTTAGGACATTAAAAGTTTGTTTTCTGTTATTCAGATCCCTTTAGTTGTATTTACAATGCACCACAAGTCTGACAAAAATAATGAACTATGAGATCATAGTATACTTACAGACTGTATTATCGCAATGCCAAACCAGATAGTAGATAAGCTTATCGACACCTACTCACTCCCAGCCAGACTGAGGGATTAATATTATCATAGTTAATATTATAAATTGTATTTTTATTAGTCTCCGATATATAAACGTAGATGTTTGTAAATATGGATGGGTGTTTGTAACTCAATCACGCTTAAAGGCTGGACTGATTTCGATAAAATTTCGTATGGTGGTAGCTGACACCCTGGATTACAATAAAAGCTACTTTCTATACCGAGAACAACATCAACTTATAACATAACGCTTTAAATACATAGTAGGCATTTCTTTCCACATTAGTATTTATTTTATTCTGTTTTTTAACTTTATAAGTTTTCTTATGATCTTGTATTTTTGACATTCTCTCCATCAAACGTTAAGTAAACGATTGACAAGTTTAGATTTAAAATATTTTAAGCATATTATATCTTTTTTGAGTAATGAAATTAAATAAAAATCCTTGTGTATTTAATTCTTAAACTATACGTTAGTAGTAAAGTTGTAAAATAACATGATGTTTTTAATGTTTAAACAAAATAGTAAAACCTTCTATTTAGTACATACATACGTTATGTGATTTCAAAATGTGTGAATGAATAGAAATAACAAAAAATGTAGGCAGTATTACCAAATAATACTTATCGATGAACACGTGGGCAGTTCCATTAAAAGTGAAATAAAACTGGCAAAGGTATCATTGATTATTACGTATTAGGAGAATGAGCCAAAAGATTTTCCTATCGCTTCTTAATCATGAGTAGGTAGGTAGGTACCTACGATGCTATTTATACAAACGCCATACAACATTTTTTTTTTATGGCGTACTACTAACAAATTAGGCCTATTGAGAGAAACCGTTTTTGATGTATGAAAATATGGCAGGAAACGGATAATGCCAGAGCTATTACGCAATAATAGAAAAAAAATTGAAAAGGAAAGTCCTGCGAATTCGAGGTTTACATTATTTCATACGATGTTATTATAAAGTACTAATTGGTTATTCGAAAACATAAAAATATTAACTATTTAGACATTGATTTACAAAAAACCCAAGATGCACATTTTCAAACAAAACTAACAGCCAAAAGTGTCACCAAATTATACATATGCAATAAATACGTATAGTAATATTGTAAACATATTTTTATTTTCAAATTCAATCTTACACGCATGACATAAAGTTGTATTTAAAAAGTAATGCACAAAAAGCAATAAAATTTAATGATTGACGTTAGCCGGTAGAACAACGCGATACTAATTTAAAAAAAGTTCACAATGAGCCTATTTGTTGCGGACGGTTTTGGGAAGTGGAGTGTGTATCTTTGGTTTTTTGTAGATCAATGTATTTAGCGTACTATTTAAATTAGCTCTAATTTTTTTTATTTCTTAAACTAACTTGACGTCGTGTTCAGGTAATCAATATTTATAATAATTTTGGATTTTGGAGTTTGATAATCCGATGTCAAGAAAACAACATATCTTATTATGTAAAAAAAAGTAACAATGAAATTGTACAAAAAGTATATTTTGTAAATTTGCCTAGGGATAAGAGTAGGGTCCTGACGTAAGATAAATTCATGATGAAACTAATGTAAATATTTTTAAAACAGCTTCCAAATTCTTGATGTTCTAGAACGTAACAAAAAGGTTGTATGGGAAACCTAGAGCGAATGTTCCTTGAGTTAGGTAGACAGGCTTCAAAATTAGCCTGAATGTAAGGGATATACTTAGTCATAGATATAGTCATAGTTATTTTAGTGTTATAGTTTTCTAAAATTTTCGTCTATTGAGCTCAGTTACATGAAAGAACTTATAATTATAACCACAATATACCAGTCGGTATATTGTCTGTACACATCTATTAGTTAATTACTAAAAACTATTAATTATTACTAAAAGACGCTCACAATACTAAATACAATCAACTATACCTGAACAGAAGACCTTTGCGAGACAGGTGAAGTCGGCGTTCTCGGAGAAGGTGGTTCCACTCTATGCTCAGCAAGAACCCTGTGTTCATGTTTACCAGTCACAGAATTCTTGACACGCTCCATTCTAGCTTGAATCGCTTTTCTAGTTATCATTTTCGATTTCTCCTCGCCTTTATTGCCACCATCAGCTAGTTTTCTCATGAATCTGACTGTTGCAGCAACAGAGGGTTGTGTGTCGGAGTTAGTTCTTGCTAGTCTGGTAGCAGTTCGAGGTGCAGGAGAAGCACCGCCGGTACTGCTTCGTGTGCTTTCGTTTCTGTTGAACGGTACAACATCGTGTTCGGTGTCAGAGTCCGCTGGAAGGTATCCACCTCCACCTACAGAAGAGACTCCTGTACGTAGCAGGTTCTCATGTTCGGCGTATCTGACTCTTTCGTCAACGGGGGCAGTACCGTTTTGAGCTCTTTCGAGGCCTCTTTCCATTTCGCCTATTTGACGTTCTAGTTTACGCAGGACATCGTCGGATGGTACTGCGGGTGGATTGTCATCTGGCGGTTCAGGAGACTGGAATGATTTTAGATGTATGGGATGAGCTCTGTTGATTTCTAAACGTTTTGGAGCTATGCCAGATGAAGTGACTTCATACTGGGTTCGTTGAGGTTGGGGTGCTCGTTCCAACATGGCTAACGAGACAGGTGACGGTGGCGGAGCCCCGTTAACACTAGGTTCTTGGCCGTCCGGAGCCGGAGAGACCCTCGGGGCCCGGAAACTTCTCCTCATGAAATCTTCGCGTGTCAACTTCCTCTCCATTTTAATTAGAGTACATTTCACTGGGTCACTAAGTTAGTACATACTAATTAAAATCTATCACAGTAATGTATCACTTTTTACTTTTAGTATATATTGTAATGTAGCAATAATGTAGAAGCTTGTAGCATTCTGTACGAAAAAAAGATTGTTAAAGAACGAGGGATACTTATATGATAATAATTCGACACTAATACAATGATATTGGAGGTTATAAATAGAAATACAATCCATATGGCGTACATCAGTGAGGTTATGGAAAGAGCGAGCGATCGATATCATGGCCATGACGTCAAAATGAGCAATCGCATACAAAATTTACCAATGACGTACGAAAAGCGTTCAAACTACGAACCTGCGTAGAAAGGTAACAATCGATCAAATAATTAAACCGTCTAAGTTTGAAGAACACGACCTTGAAATTAATCAACCTATAGAAAAATGACCAAAAAGATACTGTAATTAAAAGTTAGAAATAACAAATTGAATAGGATTCTCGAAGACGCTTCTTTACCTTAAAATACACTTGAGGACAACATATAAATACACTATATCAATATGGTTTAAGGTTTCGTGTCAAGTTTTCCTTAATCACAGAAATAAGTAGTGATTGATGTCTTGCCTTAAGCTAATCATCAGCAGACGATGACTGGTAACCTGTTAGCTTGTTAGATTACCTGACTGGTAACCTAACACGCTTTAAAATGAAACTAAAGAATTTTGTCAACAAATTATTACGTAGTCTACAATAATATTTCGGATAGTACCAAATCAGACAAGAATTAGATCTAACAAAATGATTACTCTATCTAAATAAATTAGTTAGTTATTTACATGTTAACGTAAAAAAAGAATATTGATCCTTTTAATTAAAACCTTAAAACGACAAAAACAGCTTTAACATCATGCAATATTTGCTAACAAAAAATAAACCTGCATTAATAAAGCCTTGTGTTCCGGCACGAATGGATAATAAAGATTAAATTAATCCTTGTTTAATCAACAAATAATAAACAACGAAAGGAAATAAAGGCTAACTTTTAAAGGAAAATGTCATCCATTGGAATAGCAAACAGGAAAAATCTATCAACTATTAATAAATAAAATCAATGCCAACCAGGCAAATCTTGATTTATCTACGACTATGTTGGAATGCAATTCTAAACAGCAATTGTTAAAACGAATAAATAATCTTTGTACAAAAATAAACTAATAATAATCCAATTTCCATCAACAACTAAGAACTTAACGTAACCAAAGAGAATGTAAAACATTTCAACGATAGAAACATTCCGTAGTTGCGTGCAAGCGAGACGGGGCATACAGTTCCATCTGTAAAGAAAGAGACAAAACATAGTTAGTTTTTTACGAGGTACATGTTAACCGTTCACCATAAACCCTTGTAGCGGACACAAAGCAGCATGGCCGGACCTGAAAGATGCAAATACTTCCACCCAACAACTGTTGTATAAACATACATACAGAAAGCGACAGACACAATAATACAATATCGATAATTAAATTCCCAAGGTGTAAATTCTTTGGAGATAGTTCACAATAGTTGTATACAAAAGATCATAAGGAATACTTTATGTTTTCAAAGAGTAATTTGTTTGACTATTATGATGGTTAAGTACTACTTGGTAGCTTATTTTATGGCGAAGATACAAAGATCTATGTCAAGCAAGCGTAATCGGAGAATGGCAGTTGTGAATTCATTATCTTTTGGTATTTTTTCATTTGTTTTGGTAAAGTTTAGTAGACTTAAAACTTATGTAAACTTAGGTTAATAAAAATTAAATGGTTAATAAATAAATAATAATAATTTATCAGACAGGCAACACGATGGTGACGAAGTTAAGTCGTTTCATGACTACCATACGATGCTTCCAGTCCTGAACCGTATTCACGGTATCAAGAGAATAGTAAATCGTTTAAAAAAAATAAAGCCTATGATTTTTCAAATCATTACAGAATACAATATGTTTATTGAGATAAAAAATGACAAGTGGTTCATTATTGTCAATCGGGCTTTGTAGCAATGTTACAGTAATTGAACATATGGAAAATTAAATGGTTGTGAGTCACCATGCCTACATTAAAATCTGATGGAATTATGTCATACAATTTTATAGATAAATGGAGGACGGTGAACTGTTTCATTGAAACAGCCAATAATAATATTTAATAAATAAATAAATAATCCTCACACATCGCCTTCTAGTGCTACACTTATTTTGGATTATTGGTACTTAGACAACAAATAAAAAAACAAACTTATACTTTTATTTGTAATAACTCATGTATTCATACATATTTATACGTTCATACAAACAGTTATGTCTGGACTAAATGCGGAGAATTCGCAACCACTAGGTTGTAGAATATAATAAGTTTTCAAAAATAAATTCAAATCGAATTGTCTATAAAAAAGGTAATTGCTATTGATTAGGCATTATCTAATTTCTATTATTGAGCATAGTTAATAAGAACCATTACAGAAATAGGGTAATTGGGTTAACAGAGCTGCAGTCTTCGCAAATAAATAGGGTTTTCCATTTGCCGTACATTAACTCCACGATCGTACATCATAACAGCCCATTAATGTCCAACTGCAGGGACTGGCCTCCACCCGTGACGGAGGGATACTTGGCCTACTAATACCACGCTAGCCAGAGGGATTGGTATAGGGTTTAATTTCAAGTTTTCCTTCTTTCTATGTAAAGTTAATATTCACAGAAATAATCCCTTAGTCGGTTTTTACGACACCCATGGGATGAGATGGGGTGGTGACATATTGTATTCTTACTCCGTCACCACACAATCGTACATTTCATTATAATTACGAAACTATATATTCGCATGAGACATGACGTTACAAACGGTAGTTTGCAACAATGGTTATAGTTTTAGAAAATTTGTAGTTTCACAATTATATGTATTGTGTAACCTTGTGTGAAAAATGATTTTTTTAAGTATATTTAATGTAAATGTTGAATTGTTTGTTTTTGTGGAAAGGTAAAAGGGACCTCTCCTTGAGAAATTTATAAACTTTTTATATAAATTAATTAATTACTTAAATAATGTTAGATAGACATGTTGTATGTATTATAAGTAATTTTTATAGACTTCATAGTCATCGACAGCGAAGAATAATTAATAAATCGATTATTTTTTACAAAATTATTAATAAAATATACTATGTAATTAAAAGAAAACAGCTGCCATGGTTGAAGAACTGTTATGATAAACCTTGTATCAGGTCCTAGTCTTGGAAAAAAAAGATATTAGATGTTAGCGTAAACATTCAACTATTAATAGAAAATAAAATAAAGTGATATTTTGAAACGAATTTAATACAAATCGTATCCGTTTAACGTAAACGGCAACAATCACAGAGAATTGGCAAAACACCCGAAAACGTTTAGTAAATAAATTAACTGAAATATTTATAGTCTTGTGATGACCGAAATAAACTTGTCTAAAAATAGAAATACGATTAAAATCGTACTATAAATAGTTTTGAACTCGTTCGAGTCGTGTGCCAGTAGTGGAGGCTATAATGGGGTACTATCGGCAGCATTGTATTTTTTTGAATTTATTACATTTATGGTTCCTTTCTATCAGCAGTCTATGTCCAGTAGTGGGCTACCTTCCAATTCCACCCTGGGCGATCCTCTACCTTCCTCATTTATAAGCTTAGCCTATTGATAAGGATCATATTATTGCTATTTTATACCAACTTACGCGATTTTGTTTGTAGGGATAATTCAACAAAAAACTTTGGCATAAAAATCAAAGTACTATAAATTCTGTTTATTTTTTAACACGAATACAGGAAAGAATCCTTCACGTCCTTTATTTTTTAACATAAGTATTATGAGTTGTCAAGTAATTAAACTACAAGCTCTGCTTAGTGACTAGATGACCGTGTGTGAATGAAGAAGTCATTTGTACATTAAAAATCGAGGCTGATTAGTATTTTGTTTCATAAAAACAAAAATGTTCTTATAATTTTTTTGCTGCGTGTACATTTTGATAATTGGTTTGACCTTGAGACTTTATTTTGGGTTAAAGTTTGTTGTTGAATAAGTAATTTAAGGTATAAATAAACTTAATAAATGTGGACGAGGCCGAATCTGTTTGCCAGGATCGTGACAAGTGGCGTTCTGTCGTCTCTGCCTACCCCGGCCGGGATAAGGCGTGAGTTTATGTATGTATGTATGTAAAAAAAAACTTAACGGTTAGTGAAACGTAGATATTATCAGTCATTCGCGAAGTTAATTATACGTGAGAATATCGTTAGATGGGCTATATAAATAGTTAAAGTCACGAAAACGATTTCGAGACCAGATATGTCAAGACAAGAGAAGAGAAATTAAAAACTAAGATGGTTCTTTTGGGTAAGAAACATGTTGCAAGTTGAGGTGATGCTACATCACCTCAACTTGCAACAGGTTCCTAAATACTCAAGTGTATATATACCCAAGGCTGACTGTCATGACTATGTACGACTAAAAGCCATTGTACCTAAATAATAATTGGGTGTTGCAACATTTAATTCCACACAAACATTTAATCATTTTGTAAATTACGGAAGAATTTTAGGACGGGTCTTTAGGGACTCAGGAAAAGGAGATGGAAACTTTTGGGCTAAAGCCTGTACATTACTGTACAGAGTAAGGAAATGCCTTAAAATTCTTTCCTATTTTTTAATAAAATAATAATAAAATTACTCAATTGTATTAAGTTTCGAACTTGAATAAAATAGAAAAGATTTTTAGGGCATATCCTTACTCTGTACAGTAATGTACAGGCTTTAGCCCAGAAGTTTCCATCTCCTTCAAAAAAAAATTATCTTGGATTTCAGATTGCCAAAACTAACAAAAGATTTAGCACAAGACTAATAAGTGTGAAGCTATAAATTGATAATACTCTCATTTCTGTTTAATTTTGGCCAAAAACTCTTAGTGAAGGTTTCATTCTCCTTTGGCTTATGAAGACAATTATAATAGGGTTTTAAGTCAACTTAATTCCGTATTAGTAGCCTTATTCTTACATCAATAATAAGTGTTCAAGGTTATAGATAGAAAGACACAATTTAATTTATAATTCACAATACAAGAATAATACAACTAACTACATGCATCAAATACAAAGTACTAAAACAGCGACTTGTCTCAAGTTCCCTGGGTTTGAAATAACTGTACGTAATTCAACTCTTTGTGAGGATAATATAAAACTTTGCGTATCGTTTAGTTCTTATTACAACGTCATAGAGTACATTTTACTGTGCATGTTTTATTGGTAGAGGTTGTTTTGCTGGGACCACAAGCTTCCGCCATTGTTGTTCGTATCTGCTTGCATAGAACTAAGTACAATAAATGTTTGCAGTTTTGATTTATGCACCTGATACGAGTATACAGGTATAAAAATATTATGTAAAATTACTGTGAGACCTGATTTCATGTTTTTTTCGTTCTATGCTGGGTGCATAGTGTGATTGAGGAACTAACATGCGTAAGTACAGTGCGTAAAATACAAGTGTTGTCTACTTTCTTTCTCCAATGCTATTGCAATTTACAGATTAATATTGAGGAGGTACCGCATGGCACTGGGCCAGTCCATCCATTACCATAAGCGATATTGCCTTTACATTGGATATGACATCTCAAAGCCAACCCAGCTCATATTATAATATATCATAAAATGTTTAAATAATTTAAAAATTTCTTAATCAAACTCGCCGTACTGCAATTATTACCCTAATTGAATCTCTAGACTATTTGAGGCGAACTTAAAGCCTAGTTCTTCCTTGGTCGAGTCGTACTCGAGTTCACAATGCTAATGAACTCCATAGTAAGAATGAAGTACATCGCCAACTCCAGGCAATGAGACACCTGTTCCACTGTTTCCTAAGCTTTTGTTGAGTTGGTACTAAGCGTGACGTACGATCTTAGCAATGTAGGTACCTAATGTTTAAACAGGTGACGCTTTGTACAGAAACAATATTGGTTCGTGACAAGTTAAATTAGTTTTCGACTAACATAGCCCAACTATTAAGTACTTATTCAATTTTGTGTGTTGCTAGGTTAAAATATTTATTTACTTTTATATACAGACAAATTGAGAAGCCATGATTTTCTTTGCGAAAGATGAAATACTTAACAAAAACCTACACCAATCCCTCGCTAACATGGTGTGAGAAAGCCAGGTGAAAATTATGGCGGCTTAGCATTGTAACTCCATATAACTCCATACTTCATACACATTCACACAACGCCATCTAGTCCCAAACTAAGCAAAGCTTGTACTATGGGTACTTTACAACGGATAAACATACTTAAATACTTTTTTTTTTGCCATGAATCTTTTAATTTATTTTTGTGTGTAACCAATGTTTTGTTCGAGCTTGGGGCTTTGGTCTTGTTGGTTACGTCGGTCTCCAACGAACCGGTCTACCGACCAAAAACGTCCAAGGTAACCTCTGCCTTGGGTGTCGATAGGAGTCTCTGGAATGCGATATGTAAGATTGTAAATAAGGCTTTGGAGAATCGAGAGCATAGGTTTGAATTAAGTATATATTTATTGAATTAGGACTTGTAAATGTGCAAACTTTGTGTATGTCGCAGGGAAATGAGGAAACCAGGGATTTCACGAAATCCCGAGGGATATGACTAGATCCCGTTTCTACCTGCTCATATTTTTGTTTGTAGGTTAAAAACACAAAGATTCCAACTTCTGTAGGTTAGGTTAGAACTGTGGCATTTTCGACATTTACCGGGATTTGTCATCATTTCGACATGTACAAAAAGACGAAATTCTTGCATGATACTACAGCTAGTACCGATGTAGAACTAACCACCCCAATAGTAGGTAAACATCACGACTGCACACTCAGATAACATTTACTCCGTACAATTAGTGAATAATGCATATTAAACAGGAAAGTTCTTTTGTTTTTCATTTCTGTATCATATCATGGGAATTAAAATTTTATCAGATATTATTATTTACAATCATTCCCACGAATGATAGCTTTAATAAAGAAAGAAAAAGCATTGATGTGGCAATTAAATCTAAGTTTAAAACGATTTAAAAGTAGCTATTGTATTTTAATAACGATTGTCGTAAAGAGAAAAACTTCGAGATATTATAACTGATAAAATTATCAATTCAGGAACTAGCTTTCTTTTTGATAAAAGGATTATTGGTAGAAAGCAACTCTGACGTGTTGATACGTTTTATTTATAGTTTGTTATTGTGTTAAAGAACCATTGGGTTCTTTAAGTGCATTTAAAATTTTCAGTAATAAAACTTGAAGAGTACGACTCGTTTGGACGTGCTTACCTCAGAAAATGTTAACCCGAAATTAATGTATGCATCTATTAGTTTTAGATAGTCTATTTTTCAAGAAAAGCTAAGCTAAATAACACCACACTAGATCGGCGCAACGACAATTTCAAGAGTATTAAATAATTAAATTAAATTATAATATTTCCCAAAATAATAAAGACATCCATCTCACACCTTTCCAAAGCGTAAAATCAGCAATTTATTTGAATAATGTAATCTTATAGAGATAAAATCTCAACAATATGAAACATTGTCAACAGGATCTTAATACGGTTAGCGTGGTTGTGCAAAAAACCGAACCGAAGGCTTCAACAAAAACGAGTGCAAACCGGTCCACCGTTTAAACTAAATAGCCGAGCCAGTGTGACTCATACAAGCAATTTCTCATCGAGACTGCCCGCTAATACAAACGCGTTTCATACGTATAACATTTTGAAATACATTTGATTAGTAATCATTTATTTAAACACTAGCCCTAGGAAGACTGACGACTAAAATATTTGTTCCATTAGAAGTCGTGAAAATGTAGTTGACTAAATGAATAGACAGCGTGATTAAAACACAGCCAAATTTACCTGTATCGTTAGGAGCGTTACTTTCGCACAAGGTGTACCGTCCATTTGATAAAAGTTGCAGGCAACCGACCGCTGAAAAAGGCACCTGACATTTATTGTAGTATCATAGATAACAAAGATTCCTTGCAGTTACATTGCAAGGGCCAAATTCAATGTTCAAGAGAATCAATAACCTACATTTTTTTAAATTTAAAACTATTTAGGTATCCGTTAACCCAAAGAAGTGCTAAACAAAAGATTAAATCAAAAGACGAAACAGTCTATACAAGCTTTTGAATAAGCTCCCATGTAAAGCACAACTCAATAAATCAATCAATCAATAAAATTAAAAATCATTGTGTATAACTTTACGTATAATTTCGCACATATGTTCTCGCTAATGGATTATAGACAGATGCAGTGCCACCTGGCGTCTTATTCAATGATATTATACAAGTAGAAGTTGAAGGTAGCCATGTACGTAAGGACGAACAACGAATGGGACAAGTTAAACACTAATCATGATATTAAAAAGGTTTTCACTTAATAAACAATATTAAGTTGGCGAATGTCTCCTCCGCTTAATAATATGTTCTCTCCCCTAGGTTTTAGCTTGGAAGCACACATATCCCCTTGCATGCCAAAAAAAAAGTTGCAAGCAAAAAAGGGACCACGGTCCCTTAAAAGCAAACAACCGGATATTATTGCTAACCTGTTGTGTTCGTTAATTCATCTCTTTAAATAAATAGTACATAAACTCACGCATAATTCCTATCTCCATTGAGAATGAGGCAAAGACTATTGACAGGGTCCGTACTACAACCCTTACAAATCTGCTGTGTTTCGTCTACACATATACATGCTAGTTTTTGTTACCCTGGCAGCAAAATAATTACAAATTACAATAAAAATAACTTAACTGTATTAAAACTTATCGCTACATTTTATTATTTAGACCGACACAGAAGTGAGTCGACGCGGGCGCCGGAGCATGACTCACGGAGCGGTTCGACTCGAGAGTCGTTTTCTATCTCATTTTAAACTAGTATTGTGTACTCTTTCTATCACAACACAGTGGGCTCGTCAAGCGATACATTTAAGTACGTGAATTTCGTCGATAAGACCTGTTTTGTTACTTGGTTATTGCATTTTACCACGAAAGTGAATGATTATACGTTGATATAGAAACCTACAGTTTGTGGAATCTTACTTAGCTGGCCTGAAGTTAGTTTAAAGACGATCACGGAAGTACAAGAACTAAGAACAAAACAACACCCGCTCCCCTATTTTTTTCAAAAATGACAACTGAGCAGCCATTTGCGACAAATTTTGTCGATTAGACTGGTTCTTTACAAGTTTATCGACGACTATTGCAATTTCCACGAAAGTTAATGATTGTATATTGATAAAGAAACGTACGTGCAATGGTGATACCAATCTCAGCGTGTTTTAAATTTCATTCTATACTCGTATATGGTAAAGGAATTTAACAACACACAGTTCTACTAAGTAAAATGCTGTTATAACAGTAATTAGAACTGAGAGCAACGAGGGTTTATAAAGCAGCTACCTGCTTTGCCCGGGTGCAATGCTTAAACTCTACAATATTATGCATGTAAAGACTACTAAGTAAATCACTCTATCTATTAAAAAAAATGTATGTAGTGATGAAAATAAAGAGTATCTTTTTACAAAAACATAATTCTTCTTGATTACCTTGCAGTCCTGGGTCAATGATAATCAGCTTATGACCGTAATGAATGCGCAATGCACAAATTATGTTTTTGAAACTTGGATTGTATTTGTGTTACTTGATTTAAAAAAGTCCTACCACAAAAGACTCGATTCCCAAAACAGGTGTTTTTATTATACATTATTGTGACGTGACAAGTTCATCGCAAACTTCACGCTTAATCTTTCCAAGATGCAGCAGTCTTTAAAAATATGCCGACATAGCTAGAAGCTGCATCAATTAAGTAAACATAAATATTACCTACAACACGCTTCAACATAACAACAGTCATTAGTCAATGCAATACGCGAATAAATCAAGCTAACATGACTCACATTCGCAATTCAAGATGTACACTGACGCAACAGCAGAAAAAAAAAACAAACTAACATCAAGACAATTATGCTTAGATACACAATTTAACGACATAATCTATTTGACGTCAGACAATGTGATTAAAACGGACCGAAAAGTACGATAATGGCAGGAAATTATAAACAGCGTACATCCCCCCTAATTAAGTGTATTTAGTCTACATTGATGACAATGCGTTTGACCCCCAGATAGGACAGTGGGCTAATTGTATTCGAAGTGGGACATTAGTCATGATTTCTTTTTGTTCATAGGTAATTTGTGAAGTATTTGTAAGGAAATCTATATCGAAAATTGCTATTGTAGAATAGGGACTTGTGCTACAGGACTAACTACGGGCAAGTTAAATATCGTGCAAGATAAAAGTGATGGGTAATCTGTGGATGTCAGAGGCTAAAACGTTTCAGAATAAAAAAACATAGGAATCATAGTCAAGGGTATGAGAAGCGACTCCATTACGCGTTGCTCAGATCGGATTCGTAACATATTCAACTACCTATTTTAAAATTCATAGCAATTTTTAGTATCAAAAATAAAAAAGATTAAAAATTTAAAGCTTGTTCAGTCTAAAATCCATTATCTGTTGTAGTTTATTTGAACCGCAGAGCTTAAATTTATTTACAAAAGCTCTAAACTAGTCTGCTTAATATGTAGATAAGTTCGTTTCTGTGTATTTTGTCAAATATGTATATGCAAGTTATTTATTAATAATGGCTTTATACCTTCTCATTTTTTAAGCAATCTAAAATGCAACTAAAGTAATTCTTAAAAGCATAAGATGATGTTAAAATCGCAATAA
The DNA here is from genome assembly GCA_905475405.1 of Schrankia costaestrigalis. Lineage (NCBI taxonomy): Eukaryota > Metazoa > Arthropoda > Insecta > Lepidoptera > Erebidae > Schrankia > Schrankia costaestrigalis. The sequence continues at coordinate 3,144,457 of FR997852.1, forward strand.
TACTACACCAATTTTAGTATGATGTTTACAATTTAAGCTCATTAATAGGCAATATTTCCTTCCGTTAAATTATGAACGAATTTTCCAAAAAAAAAACCTGCTATTCGACCCTATAAACTATATTTACTATAAAGCAAAGAAAGCTATATTAAATGAATGTAATCTTTCAATTACTCGTATTCAGAGATACATACTATATTACACAGAAGTAACAAATTCACTTAACCGTACATTTGGAGAGTTTCGTAGATCATTAAATACGATTTCCCCTCATTAAAGACGCGACTGATGACAGTAATTACTTTAATCGTTAACGATTAAACTTGCACCGAAAGCTTTTTCATGTGAAATAATCTTTGCAAGAAATATAATCGATTAACCTGGAATACTTGTGAATAAATCATTTTAATTGATAATGCATCATATGTGATATTTGCTGTCCTTATGTTACCTTATCTTGTGTATGTTGTTAAGGCCTACTAAAGGAGAAGAAGATTCATCACTGCAGTAGGTTAGAGTGTAAAGTAAAAAATTAAGTCGTGTTTTCCTTCCTGACACTATAACTCCAGAACGCGCGAATCGATTTCCAAGGTTTTGCATTCGTTGGAAAGGTCTCCGGCTCCGTGAGGTTTAAAGCAAAAAAAAATCAGGAAAAATTTCAGCAGAAAAGAAAACGAAATGTTACATAAACGAAGCCATCTGGTGGCGAAACGGAGTTCGCCGGGTTCACTAGTGCTATTAAATAATAGGTATCTGTACCCGTTCCATTAATCTCTACGCATTTTTTTGCAAGTCTTTCAGTTCAAGCATTAAGTTAAAGTCCAACAAATTTTCATTCCCTTACCACACAAAGAAGCCGCAAGGGCACAGAGAATCCCTAGGCTGCAGTATCAAGTAGTCTAACAAATCCTAATTACATCAAGATATTTTGCGTTAAAGTATTAAAAGAGTATATAATAGTTTTTTCGTAATAATAATGTAGGCGTGTCGATCAGTATAGTAGATAACGTCATTCAACTATATGCCATAAGACTGTGAGTAAGAGTTTACAATTGTATACAATGACTAGAAGTTTTCTACCAAAAAGGTATCCATTCATATTATAATTATTTGTCACCGAATATATAAATTTTGATGAATGATAATCAGAAACCATTTATGGTGCGAACAATTTTATTACTTATCTCATTTGGTTAGCAATCATTAACTTTAGAAACCTATCGACTGTTTTTGTAAACATACGTAATAGCAAATATTATTTTATGTTTAAAATATTTACTACAAACATGACAGTGGTAAATCCAAGCTATAGACTCGTCTAAGCCAGCGGGTACTGTCACATTATAAAGAAATCGTAGGTCTTATTAATCTCGGTCTTATTAAAGTAACGTTAAAGATAAAGATAAAGATCATTTTATTTGTTAAAACATGAGTGTGCATACATACAGTGTAGTATACATGTTGTTACATGATATAATAGGTACGTCATGTTTTGCCCTTGGGGCATACAAATATTTATTTTGGAAGCATGCATTATTTAATATAATATAATCAATAGTTTCAAATTACTTCCATTTAAATACGTAAACGTACATTTTAAACGTTCATAATACAAGCTTTTTGTACAGTATATTATCAATGAAACTACCCACTATAAATTATTTTCAAAGTCAACTATTTATGCAAATAATAATACGTTATTTACGTATTTATCTTTGCCATATTGAATCAATAGTAATTGTATATTTAAAACTAACTAAATAAATACATGTACCTACTTCATAATAGGAAGTAATAACGTTAAATGAGCCAAATAATGAGCCATCTATTCGGTTACTAGCAAACCAAATTTGGGTACACAAGGCTATAAGATAAATTAATTGTATCATTCATCCATATATGGTACATAGAATTTAATCTTTCTTACATCTGGTTGATTTTAAGTAACTTCAGATCGTAAGTGAAGGCAGAGTTTTTTAAATGACCTTAATATATAAAATAAACCGCTGCTATCTAGTACCAAACTAGGCAAGAGCTTGTCCTGAACTGATAAAGGTACATACCTACATAGTTTTTTTTTGGAGACATAATAGAAAACCAACCTACAGGAATATTAATTAATTGTTAACTACCGCCCTAGGCTTACACGAAGAGGTGACCTCTTCAGTAAGCCTAGGGCGGAATAGAAAGAAACGAAAAAGTCACACAAACTCGCGTCTCGAACATTTATTTAATTAATTCTAACACAAAATATAAATATAACATAATATTTTAATGAATTTCTAATAATTAATTAGCTATAAACAGCGGTTACGTAATTAATTTCTATTCTGTTAGGAACACAAATCAATAAAAGCATAAATTAACTTGTCTGAAATATTAATGAGTGAAAGTTTTGATAATTAAATTACGTTTGATTGCTTTATAGTAATAAAATATTATTTTATACACGACAGCAGACATATTATCTACCACACCAGAGAAGTCACAAGCTGCCATCAATCATGAAAAAAAAATGTTGCTACATGGGTGTTGCAAATGTCAACTACAGGAAAGCTCGCGGATATAAATAATTTATTTAGTGATATTTTAATTTTTACTGTATCTTAAGTTTTAACCGTATAAAAAAATATGTGTAAGTATGTACTGTATTACATAATCATCCCTTTGGGCACGTGGTGGGCACAATTGGGATGATAGAGAGTGACACGAACACTAACCCATCAGGTAAAACCTGCAAAAATTGCGGCATAAATAAATTAAAAACATTTCTAGAAAAGAAAGCAATACCAACCGAGCGTGTTATCAATAGGACAAGTTTCCCACACCCTCTTAGGCTGGCACATTCCTACAGTAGAACCTCCCCAAAGGTATTATGATAGCATCATTGGATTATTCATCAGAACCTCATCATAACATCCCATCAATGGCCTACTAATACAACGCTGGCCAAACGGATTGGTATAGGGTTTAATTTTAAGTTTTCCTTTTTTTTATTTTGTAAAGTTAATATTAACGGATAGTCCCTTAGTCGGTTTTTACGACATCCATGGGATGAGATGGGGCGGTGACCTGCTTAATCCCTATACTAAACGGTTAAGGTCTTAATTGCATCCATTTCATTTAGTAAACCTCAACCATTTCGCTACATCAGTTAATCTATGTATCGCCCACATTTGATCTAAAAGCATTACATTATATTCCTGTAGGCGGTTTGTGAATAAGATATATTCTTATGCAACTGTTATTATTTCGTAGGCGTCACTGTCAATCTTAATTCTATTAAAAAAGTTATCTTATTGGATAACCCAATAAGATAACGGTCGGACTTGGGACGTAAATTAAAAAAGAAACTTAACTACTTATACCACGTTGGTCAGTTGGATTATAATTTGGTTTTACGATAAGTGCTGGAAAATTTCTATTTCTTTAGTTAATAGTTGAAAGAGATGACAAATTGGTAAAAAGTTAACCTTTCAGTGATATTTTATCTGAAATATCATGCTGAGGGCACGTAAAAATGTTGAGCGGCTTCGAACAACTGGCTACTGACCAAACTTTATAAAAAAAGAAAAGATCTTTTATCGTAGAAATAATAGCTATTTGAATAGTTTTTTCATTTCATCTACTATAATTCAATAGTAGATGAAATGGGGTGTTTATAGCATTTTATTACTTTGTCACCACGAGATACATTCTCGTGGTAAAATTATTAGTTTATCGAATTTTCACCTTGTATAAAAGGTAAAACAATAATTACGCGAGCACAAATTAAATGCTTTTTTCGTAAGAATGATGTTCGCAGAGGCCACAATTCGGACACAATTAACGTGGCCGGTAACATGGTATACCGCAAGTTGCACCGTTATTCGCGGTCCGTATCTGCTTGGCTACTATCTTGAGACGAGTAGCAATAATGCTTTATGATGCTATAAGTGGGTCGAAATGTTTATCACGAGATCTAATATTAACTTTCCAACTTTTATAATATAGAGTATAATTTTTTTGTTTTTGTTAGAATATTCACTAAGTTCTAAATGATATCGTATCTAGTTTGTTGTGAAGACAAATATTTTTGTAGTTGTTTTCTTTAGCGAAAACTTTTCTGGTTTTTAGTATTACAAATAGAAAATAATATGTCTGAGTAAAGTATTATAAGTTAATTCTTGTAACATCTAGTTAAAAATTTGAAATAAATGAAAGAAAGTTTAATACTTTTAATTATAATATTACGCATTTAATTATAATATTGCAACCTATACGGACAATTAATTGGTGAACTTTGTGTCCTTCAATTGTCAAAATCTTTTAAAGATGTCTCTATATCGTATTAAAATTCAACAAAGTGATTTTTAAAATACAGAAGTACAGTCAATGTTTCAAAATGGGAGAAGCAGCGAGCATCAATGAAATGTGACAGTTTGAAGGACTAGACATCATTAGAAAAAGAAAAAAGTGGCGAGTATCAACATAAACATTATCCCCCTTACTTATAAACGCCTCTTAAATTTAATCACTGTTTAGCGAGATTTTTTATTACAAAAACCAACCTTATACCAAACAATGTAAGAGCCTAGGCTAATTAATCAATTGACTAAAATTTAAGATTTTTTTTATGAGTAAGGGGGTATAAATACAAGATTTTTATAGCACGGTAACTATCGTATACTTAACAACTATCCCCCTTACTCATAAACGCCTCTTAAATTTAGTCACTGTTTAGCGAGATTTTTATTAGCAAAATCAACCTTATACCAACCAAAACCGCAAGAATTTAAGCTAATCAATTGACTAAAATTTAAGAGACGTTTATGAGTAAGGGGGTTACTAAAGTTGATACAAATAAAAATGTACGATTTTTAGTATTAAACAAGACATTTTAACTGAGATATTAAACTGGTGTAATACATATACGCAGTGAGTCATCTCACAACTATAAAAGATACGTCTGGTTCCCTCAGTAGGACAAGTGTTCGCCGTGCAGTCTGCATTAAGGTTTTCTTACTTTTTTTAATGTTAATTAAAATCATGTTTCTTGTAGTTACCGACCATGTCTTATTATATTTTATTATGTTTTACTGAAGGCTTGTTTTGCTTCAAGTTTCTACATTTTGCAAGATTATAATATGACTTGGATTTGGATTATTTGTAAACTATTCGAAAACAAAAATTATTCTAAAACAAAGTGGATTGTGGATGTCCATAGGCTGATATGGAAAGTGGATCACTTTTTTTATAAGGGTTCCGGTTTTTCAAAATCGGTACGGAACTCTAAATATTAAGATTTGCGTTAAACCAAACCTCTGCGTATCATTTATGTGTAGCAGCCACTATCCCACAAAAATTTTAAATGATGATTATCCGTACTATTAGTTAAAATATTAAAGGACGTTGTTAATTTGTCCTATAATTGTATAACTCGGTATTGAAAGAGGTGTTTCATGTTCTACATAAAACACATATGGTCAAAAGGCACAACGTCCTAGATATAAGCAGATAAGTAAAAGAAATAGTTAAACAGTTTAACGTATTAATATTTGTATGCAGTAATCGTTATCAGGTATATACCTAACGGTAACTGATAAACTGAAAGTATCTTTGTGGACTATTCGCGTGCGACACTGTTTCTTATGTAAACATAGATAAAATATTTTGACTCATGCAAAGGAGTGTTAGCGGTAAAGTTAAACGTTGGAATTTGTTAAGCAAATCTAAATTATTCGCAATTGTATGTAGTTGTACCACCTCATCTCATCCCATGAGTGTCGTAAAAACCGACTAAGGGACTAACCGTAAATATTATCTTTACGAAATAAAAAGAAGGTAAACTTGAAATTAAACCCTATACTAATCCGTCTGGCCAGCGTGGTATTAGTAGGCCAAGTATCCCTCGGTAACGAGAGAAGGCCCGTCTCTACTATGGGACATAACAGAGTCATGCTCCTTGAGTAATGGCTAGAAGACGACAAGTGAAAAATTAGTGAAATAAAGCACTGCATTTACTTTGATTCTTTTGCTGTCTAGAGAGAAGCTTCAGTGTAATTTCTATTATTAATACATATTATTATTATAGTTTTAAGTAAATAAACATTAAAACAGTTTTATATTCATTCTTTAGAAACCAATTTAGAAATTATCTATATATATCAGCCTTGCCTTATCACTATGATAAGGGTCCAATAAATACACATGTACCTATGTATCTCATAGCATAGGTACACAAGTTTATGTATTTATACATTGGCATAATATCTTAACAGGTAGAAGTTTTTTTTTAACTTTTTCTATATCTATATAAAATTATATTATAATATATTATAATTATAAATATTATAAAGAGGTAAAGTTTGTGTGTTTGTGACGTTGTAGGGGGTAATCTCTGGATCTACTGAACCAATCTTAAAAATTCTTTCTGTGTTGAATAGTCCATTTATCGGGGAGTGTCATAGGCTATATAGTATCACGCTATGACTAAAAAGAGTTGAGCAGTAATGAAATATGTTTAAAAAAGTGACGCGTTTTTTTCACCGCCCAACGAAGCGGGCACGGGTCAGCTAGTAATTAATAAGGTAACAGTTTCTTAAGTCTGTTATATTTCATTTTTATGACAAAATATATCATTAAAAGATAATAAATTAATGGTTTACAATATTTTTTAGCATCATAGAATACAGTTATGATTCTTTTGCCTAATCTAGATGGAATAGATTATAGTTACGTGGGCGATATTCTAATTAAAATACTCTATGGCTGTTTCTGTTTTATTTGACAGCTTATAGTGTTACCGTTCATATAAAGATTAGGATCTTAATTTATTGCCTACGCGGGAAGACATATTTAGTTTAAATATTAAGTGGTACCTACATAAAAATATTAGAAAATAGGATTGAATATTTTCGTCATAACTTTTGGAAAACTGAATAGAATATATTACACAATAATATTTTTATCTCCGTGTGGTGGAAACAGATCATATCTGCCATATAGCATTTGATGGGTAGTGTGATACAGGTTATTTAAATGTAAAACTAAAAATCCTAGCTAGATTTAATCTCAATTCAAAACAATAAAGATAAAATTTATCATAACATAATGCTTTGTATCCATGCCATCCATGTAACTCAATCACTGAAAAAAGTCTGACTCTGCCGTGTCTATTAATAAAATGCAACTATATAATACTATTTACAAGTTTATGTATAATCATAACCTCTGTGGCGTAGTGGGTACATAACATGACTGTTACGCAGAGGTCTCGGGTTCGATTACCGCTCAATGTAAATCTTTGTGTGCATGAACATGATTGTTTGCATTGGTCTGGGTGTTTTCTATGTATAATATGTATGTATTTACAAAAAAAAATGTATTTAAGTATGTTTATCCGTTGTACCCATAGTACAAGCTTTGCATAGTTTGGAACTTTGCGTTGTGTGAATGTGTGAGGAATGTTTATTTATAAACTCACGCCAATATTTTTTTCCTTTAATTCGCAACAGTCTCTAATCCCATACTTCATATTTGAGCACTAATGACGTTGCTAACAGAATACAACTTAACAACAAAGGCAATACACATAAAAACATACAAACCTGTGTATGTATGTATGTATACACGTGTATATAATGTAGTTAAACAATAAACAATACACTGACACTGTTATACGATCAATTGTAACTAATCAAGGTTACATGCAACCACTATTATGTACTGTATATAAAGAAACATGTGTATTTATATAATATTATGTACTGTAACTTGAATCGATAAAGTTTGATATTGTGATAAGAAAACATAGTATTTTTTAGCAGGTTCTAGGTCTCTTTAGCGTAAGGGAGCCTACAGCCCAATGGACCAACTATCTAATAAGGGTGGCCGGGATGTGAAGAGTAAAATATTGGAAGGATTGGCGTGAACTTTAAAAGGGCTACGTCCAGCAGTGATCACTGCTGTGGCCCCTTGATCTTCCTCCAAGGGTGATGTGAAAATGTTACTGTGCTTAGGGGAAAAGTAGCTAGTGAAATTGCGGACATAACAGCATGCGTCCTAGGATAGGCAACAGCTTAGCTGTGCTGTAAAGTGCCGATTCAGCATTTTCACATAAATAGGAAATCGTGCTGTTTTTACAGAAAAAATAGTTCGATTTAACTTCAAGTGTTTATAAGAGAGAATCGTAACGGATATGACGAGTAGACGGTTCAATAATTATTTACTACTTAATATTCTTCGTAAAATTGTAATTACGCACAAAGGCCGTTATTAACCGCAAACGTACAGAAAAAACTCTAAACTATCATTAGAGCTTGTAATAATAACCGTTTTAGTATAGCTACGTGATATTTATACATGTTATAAAGTCAACTAGATAATTATCTCAACGAAAAGTCTATTACCCATTCGACAGACAAAGCTTATTAGGTCAAGTTCCCTCCATAACTGCAAGAAGTCCCTACCTAGTAGTACGTAGAAGTCCCTAAGGCCTAAGAATTATATGATCATTAGTAGACGCGCTTGTCTAAGGCTATTACCGTCTTATCTGTACCTTCGTAATTTTATTATTTTTTAAAGTTAGTATACCACATTAGCTAAGCAAACTCTGACACCAACAACTTTAATAATTAATTTTTATTTAAACTTAAAAAACACAATGCAATGACGTTGATGCATTCTGATTAGCTAGAATAAAATATTTATCAAGGTAATTCCCAAAAAAGATAATGTTTTTCTATGCTCGTACATGCAGTAAAACACTATAAGGTAAGTATTTTATCTAGCACTAGCTGACCCGTGCCCAGCCCACTTCGTTGAACGGCGAAAAAAACGCGTCCGTTTTTTAAACATATTTCATTACTCCTATTAGTCATAGCGTGATACTATATAGCCTATGACACTCCCCGATAAATGGACTATTCAACACAGAAAGAATTTTTGAAATCAGTTCAGTAGATCCAGAGATTACCCCCCTACAACGTCACAAACACACAAACTTTACCTCTTTATAATATTAGTATAGATAACAAAAAACATTCCAAAACAAAATACCATTGACAAGTAATGTTCTATGTCATTAAGTAACCATGGCATACAACATTAAATGACCGTTAAAATAACTTCACTAAAGAAATGTTAACATTTTAAATAGATTAGTCTAACGGGGTTAAATAAGGGATTACGACCGTGCCGAGTGAGATAGCAACATATGAAAGATTGTATGTGTGAATAGTAAAGCATATTGGTGTTTCTACAGTATGTACCAACTAACTTAACCTGGCTGAAGTTACCTATTAGAGAAGTTCAGGGCATGCACGGGAGTTTATTTATTTATTTATTTATTTTATGGGTTTCCAACATTGATTTATAAAAAACCCTAGATGCACATTTTCAAACAAAACTAACAGCCAAAAGTGTCACCAAATTAAACATACGCAATAAATACGTATAGTAATATCGTAAACATATTTCTTTTTTCAAATTCAATCTTACACGCATGACATAAAGTTGTATTTAAAAAGTAATGCACATAAAGCAATAAAATTTAATGATTGACGTTTGCCGGTAGAACAACGCGATACTAATTTGAAAAGAGTGCACAATGCGCCCATTTGTTGCGGACGTTTTTGGGAAGTGGAGTGTGTATCTTTGGTTTTTTGTAAATCAATGGTTTCCAACAAAGGCAATCGATCGATACACATTAGAAAAAGTACAGGAACATTGCGTGTATTCCTTCAATAACAGGAAACCACAGTATGCAAATAAAAAAAAAAGTGACAAACTCTAAATTGAAAACTAACATTGGAAATATAAATTAAAATAAGAAATCCTAAAAACAGCACCCGCTTTCCCCGCCATTAGTTCATAAACTAACATCTACGCACCCATTTGCAGCAACTTCAGGAGGGTCGTGTTAGTTGGCGAGTGGTCTATGCTTAATTAATTAATATACTTTGACACAATGATTAATATCTATGTACGGATCTAATCTACTTACGTCAATTAATTATATTTGTATCGGCTTAGGCCAAGGAAATGTTATTTCTATATTAGTAGTATGAAGTGCGTTTCTTCATTTATGTAAGTATAATAATATCCTTTTTAATAATATAAAAAGGACTTAATTAAAATCAAAAGGAGAGAAAATAGATAATAGTATTAATTTACTTGCCAATTGTTAGAATTTGGATTAGTTCTTACATACTTGATAATAACTTCTGTCTAGTGTAGCACAGAATAAAATTCATTATTTCTGTTTTTTTTTTAAATTTCATCTCAATAATTTAGCTGCTGATTTTGTCTGATTGTACAATTTATGCCTGATAATAAGCAGTTATCTTTGTCTATACACGTTCACAATAACTAAATGTTTTGCTTGCACATTGTAGACCTTGTACAAACATTTATAAAGAATCCCAACTTATGTAGTCTCGTTCTCTCATCTCATCAAAGAACGCACTTGACATTAAATTTTAAAGAATTAGGAAGCTTACATTAAATATAATATACAAACATACATAAATATATACAAACGGTACGTGTTAATGTATATTTGCACATAATCTAGCACAAGATCGACCAGTACATACAATAAATACATACATACAATGTTTAATTAATATATCGTAACCCCGAGAATACTAATATATTACGAAACAATGCGATGCGAGCTCAGGTTAAAGCCTGAATTCATTATAGATATTAGTGCGTGACATATATTATAAAATTGTTTAAGCTAAGATAGAGAAGGATAAGATCTTTTTAAAGACTTATTTCTATCTAATATCGCTGAATTCTGCGTGTGGTGATGGAGTAAGAATACAATATATCAACACCCCATCTCATCCCATGGGTGTCGTAAAAACCGACTAAGGGACTATCCGTGAATATTATCTTTAGGAAATAAAAAGACGGAAAACTTAAAATAAAACCCTATACCAATCCGTCTGGCCAGTGTGGTATAAGTAGGTATACTTCCGTCACGGGAGTAGACCCGTCCCTGCAGTGGGACATTAATGGGCTGTTATGATGATATATTATAGAATTGTTTCTAAACTAAGGTAGAAAAGGTTAAGTCCTTTTTAAAGACTTATGTCTATCTGCTATGGCGAGGTGTAATCGCTGAATTTAACCATACCAAATGACTTGACCGATATACATAAACAAACATTCCTAATTTTAACAAACAATTTGGGAATCGGTATATTCCCAATTCAATCAGAAACAGACTGAGTTTGAGTGAAAACACCGAGACATGAAAAAAATCTGTCAAATTCTAAACCACCTCCTCTTTTAAAAGTCGGTTAATAAATGTATTTATATTATTAGATATATACGTATGTTTATGTATTATTTGTCTATCATATCATGACACGAGCTTTTCCTATTTGTACTTTTAACAAGACAGCAATTTCAACGTCAAATATTGTATCTGACATGGTGCTCGCCATTCTTGGACTCTATTGGATGCTTAACATCAGACACCATAGTCATTCTGGTAGACCAATAAAAAAATATATAAAAAACAATGTCAATCAAAAATAATATCAACAATACGCAAATATCATGCAACGCCCGCAAGACCAAATGACATGTGCAACCAAAATACCAATTAAAAGGCACGTGACAAATGATAAAAGTTCGATACCCTCTTCACATAGGTCATTAAGTAGCAGTTTAACCTCTCTGATGCATTTCAGATTATATTATTGTAGTTTTCGCAGCACTTTGATCATTTTTTAATCGTTTAATAAATAACTTATCGTGACTTTATATAAAAATAAAATTGGTAAACATGACATACGAGATCATTTTACACACTTTTTTACTATAAAATTTTCATTTCATTTAAAATTATATAGTAAAAAAAGTTCTCTGTGTGTGGTGATGGTATTTCATGTAGTAAAAACTAACCAACCGCAAGTTTTCGTCGAAATAAACGGAGTAAAAACTTCTGGTCATCCTGGTATTACTCGTAGTAGGCTAAGTTTACCTGCGTCACTAAAGGAGGTCGGTCAAAGGAATAATATCCCACATTTTATTGGATTGATATTATGAATGTCTTGTTCTAATCTCTAATAGTAGAGAAACAAGAGGTAACATGTACCTAAAAGTCAATTATTTACTAGACTATTAGACAAACAGTGTTTTGTTGAATAATCGGTGCTAAGGTCGGTTCAACATGATGACGTCGAGGTCGAAAGATTGTCAATATCGGTAGCTTTTGTTTGCTGTCATGACAGCTATGTCTGTTTGATCTTTGTTTTTAAGAGTTATAGGGGATCAAGTTCTGTGTCGCGAGAGGTCACAGTGCAAACATGTTTCAAACATATTTTTCTTGAGTGGGATTTAAAGGATTTGCTGATCCAAAACAGTCGATTCTAATAGTATTATTTAAATTAAACTTAAAAGTAATTGAAACAAGACAAGTTTGCAAGGAGTCTAGTACATGGTATAACTACTTAATATAATAAACAAAGTTACTTAACACAGATAAGGGTTACTTAGTAAAGTATTATTAATAAATCAGAGTATTTTTTTATTATTTTCCATAGATGTTTTTAATATTATATATGATGTGGTAGTGCTTTAAAATAAATAAAAAGAGTAAGCAAACACAGTTTAAGCAACAGTCTTCCATAGATAGGTAACCGCCTAGTCGTGTGCTTGTCCTAGTAATAGCATATTTAAGCCAAGTGATGTATGAAGTGGTTAGATCCAAGTAATGAAACCAGGTTGACCACGGGCATGTATGAAGATATACATGAAGATTTGAAGAATCAGGTTTGTAGGATTGAGTTCATGTAAGTATGTATGATGACCACTAACCACACGAATGTAATAATATTACTGTCATAATAAGTTATTTATCTTTTCCTATGAAGAATATATCAATTAAGTATAAAGATACTGTATAGTCGGTATCACGTTTAAGTAATCAACACAATCATTATAGAATACAAACGCACGTAATTTCTTACTAACATGGCGTAGCTAAGCAACATTTAAATAAACGGTAGCTAGTTTGTTTTATCAATTATCATGAATTATCATTGATAAGTGATTTCTCAATCGTAATAAAATGTTGTTGGAAGAAAATATGTCTGTTTGAGTCGGTGTTGTAATCAGTTTCTTTGCATTATAATTTAATCCGCAACTTAGCACACGGTATCTACATGTACGATCCCTTTGCTACCGAATCTACGTGTTTGTTTTTCAGTGTAGTAACCATAGCATATTGACGATATTTAAATAAAATAAACACTATCAAAAAGTGGATAACGTCGGTAGATTTATTTTTAATAGAATCAAGACATTTCTTAGCGGATCATACAAATAATTTGTCTTGTCTGTTATGAAAGCAAGTTATATACCGTTTAAAGTACCTACTACAAAAAACAAAATTCTACATACCTTTAGTATGAAACGCGTTATCAAACCATGACATCACTAAATTTCCACAACCTTATCAATATCTTATCTGTTATCATAGCCTATTGATAATAGGCCACTGTCACACACCAATAGGTATTAGCCATTGCAAAATCTAAATGATAATACTCGTACGATTGTAACACTTTTTATCAAATAATTTCATACGAATTAGTTTAGGTTTTTAGTGAATGAAATAGATGCCGAATTCTTTCATGTTTTAACGACTAAGGGTCCACCATATTTTATCCCATGGTTGCTGTATAATGCAACTAAGGGTCTACTACGTAAAAACCATTAATTAAAAGAACATTTGACACATCATTTTTGATGTCAATCGTCCTATTAAGCTAGACTGCCTTATTTAGTGGAGGCCCGACCCTGGATGGATTCATAGCTCATGGTTCAATGGCAGTAATGAGCTATGAACCTATAGTACTTATGTACCAGAGAAGAAGGCCTACATCCTGAAATAATGGTTATTCGAATAAATATCGATAAAAAAAATCAATAAAACATAGAAAAAAATATTACTAGTGTCAAGAAACTGTTCTACTTTTACCATATTAGTAATATTATATGTCGTTACCATAAAATTTATTAGTTCTAGACATAATTATATTTAAATCAGTAATTTTCGTAACAACATAAACGGATAGCTAAATCAATATGGTAATATTGATATATAATACAATAATAATAGCTTGTGAATATTAATAATATAACGTAAAAACAACTGGGTAAATAATTAATACTAACTGAGGAATTATTAATGTCAGTTACAGGGAAGTAGCTTAGTGGAATTTTTTCATCGCTTGTTGTTTTTCTAATGGTTTATTTATGTATTTCAAAGGACAACTCCCTCGGTAATATTTATTCAAGCGTAGCAAAGACATTTATAGAAGTCCTAGGAGAATTGTCTTGCTATTATGCTGCCAAGACATTTTGACCCTAACAGCTTAATATTCAGTTTGTATGATCAGCTGGCAGTCCTAAGACCTCTTTTACTGATAAAATAAAAGCTATGTAGTCCAGAAATATATTAGACGAGTCAAAATGTTCATGTTATTGGTTGTAACATTAGCAGCCTTTTTATATAAGCTTAATGTGCTAGTTTCAATGAAGTTTTACCTCGATCTCTGTTCTGTATTACCTTACAATCATATCAACTTCCTCATTCCTGACCTCAACAACAGAAGGAAAATCCAAACACAGTTCCTTAACCATCTCGAGAGTAAAAAAACCTATTTAAACGAGTCTAAATATCTCCACAGGCAAATACACAACAACAGGTAGCCGTAGCTCAATTGTAATATGTTGCAACTCCGGATATCAAGGTCCAATTGCCGCCGTTTCACTTCGCCGAAACAAAAACCTACCGCTGCGCAGCCGTCCAACGTCCATCAACCGTGAAAACAAGAGATCGATCGTCTTTACCATGCAAAATGAAAGTTTTTTAACTCATATTTTAACGAGGACAAACTATTGTTCTATCCTTTCACCATTTTTATATTTTCTATTTCACTTTTATTGTGAATTCGATGTTGTAAAATCTTGCACACGCTTCTAAATTCTATGACTCAACAGCACGCATAGCCAAAACGAGTTATAGTGACAAAAGAAAAACAACTACGGTAAAAGGTACTAGAGGCATAACAACCTGTTTGACAACGAAATTCAAGGCAGAAACAAAAAAGCGACCAGAAATGAGATTTTATCATCTAGACTTAATAAAAGAGTAATATTTTTTCTTCAATGTCCGATCAAGGTAAGTGACCTTTTCACGGCGTTAAATCTTAGCAAAGCCACTAGCACAGGCACTGTAGATCCACTAGTTATTAACCGAATCACCGAAGCGCGTCGCAACGGTATCGGGGCAATACGTTCACAGATAACTTCACCTTATATATCACTTTATACAAACTGTATCAGTTTGAGATCCTATAATCACTATCACAAACACATTCCACGTACAAAATGTCACATCACTGAGATTTGTAGTGTAAAAGAGAAAGTAGGGCGATACGTCCGCCCCGCGTGCAATCCGAGAGGTGACTGAGGTGGCATTCGTGCGCAGGCGTCGCTCCGCTCTCCGGTTATCAGCCTTCGGTGGGGCAAAGGGGGTGTTACAAAGAAAAGTTCGCACGTGATACAGGAGAGATAACACTCTAATATATTATAGTTAGATTAATATGAAAATATTTTTATATATTATAGCTGATATTAACATCATTAGTGAAAGATGATTTCAAACGATAAAGCTTGCCTTACTTTCACCTGTCCGTACAACTTCTAGTTTCATACTTGTTTATGTTTTTACTATTCTATCTACTACACATTGCTTGGATGTATTATAAAAAGAAAAAGCATATTCTTATAAGTAATGAAAAAGGAAATTCGGGAAGTTCACTTAGATTTGAACTCCTTCTAACCAACTTAGTGAATTTATAAGAAAAGTAAAGTAAATAGTAGTTATAAAAATATCACCAGCCTGAATTGAAATGTTATCTTTTACGGACTCCAAATGACCTGCCCTTCTGAGCAGAATGAGAGTGACTGGATAGCCTACAAAAGATATCCAGCAATATAAACACGTCTTTTTACACGTAAGTATATCTTATTAAAAACGTATTCCTTTTATTAAATATATTGGCTGCCTACAATACAAATAAACTTTATTGTACACCAAAGAATACAGAACATATTTAACAATTTACTATTTGTTGGTACATGGGCGGTCTTATCGCTAAAAGCGATTTCTTCCAGACAACCCTTACCTTAGCCTGCCTACTATGGCTAAGTAAACCCACGGGATGATAGTACGAGAAAGTACCTCTCTCGCGCACGTCACATAATAATTACGAAAACAACAGCATAATAAAATAACCCAATACAGAATCAATTCATAAATTATTTTAACTATAGCTATCGCTCATCCTATGAGTTACTTCAGACCAAATATAGCTTAATGTTTTAACCCTTTTAGCGAAGTTCGGAGAGAATGGCTTATTAATTTAACAAAACCGCGGCAGATGCTGGAGTGTTTTGGCAAAACCGGTTTTTTGGGGAATAGTTTCCGGCGCTTTTAAACTCTTTTTATTTTAAAATGAAGTATCTTTTGCGAGCAAAGCATTTTTGGATAATGAGTTATTTATATTGTGTAGATACTAAAGAATTCATAACAGCCCTTTAATGTGCAGGGACGGGCCTCCTCCCGTGACGGAGGAATACTTGGCCTGCTAATACCACAATGGCGTCTGGCCATTGTGGTATTAGCAGGCCAAGGATTGGTATAGGGTTTCATTTCAAGTTTTCCTTCTTTTTTACTAAAGAATTCTGAATGACTTATTATCTATCTCGTCCCTTTAGGCTAATTCAATCTAAATATATCAATAAAGAAGTAAAGAAGCCTCTAAACCATATTGATTTGGATGTTGGAAAAGTGTAAGTAATGTTGGTGCATAATTAAAATTTCATTCAAGAAATTGAACTGAAAACTTTGGCGTATATTTGCGTTGGCTGACCAGTCGGTCAGAGGTCTTATATGGACATTAAAGAAATATCAACAACAACAACAGCTTCAAGCTTGTATTAAAGCATAAATACAAAACGTAGGTAAATGGTGTTACGTATTTTTACGAGCATTGAAATGTTAGCAGACATGATGGCAACGTGTCGACGAGTCGGGCAATAATATGATGACTCATTTGGCATTACACGTTTTCTTACACACTGTTGTTATTATGCGATATAATTAATTTAGTTATTTCGAAAGGATAATTGGAAATTGAATGCACATTCTGCAGGCTAAAAATCCTTAGAACTAAACATGCACGTTTACTTCTAAGGGCTCTTTCAATTTTAACGTGCCGTATGGCTGCCGCGCGTTTTTCGAACGGCAAAAACAACGTTCGTTTGATTTCATACAAATCTTGCCGTAGGTACGGCTGCCGTGCGGCGAACGCTCGACACTATAAAAACTGCCATACGGTAGCCGTACGACAAGATTTGTATGAAAACACACGAACGTTGCTTTTGCCGTTCGAAAAACGTACCGAGAGTCACGCAGCCGTACGGCACGAAACGTGCATGTTTAGTTCTAAGGCTTTTCTGTAGATTCCAGATCCTAGTCCCCGTATGTGTAAGTTGAGTCTGCAATAGCGATAGAACACAGTGAGCATGTAGGTAACTGTGCATGTATGTGTGTGCACATTGCAATAGCTTTAGTACAGTGAACATCAGCAGTGCATAAACATGTAATAATTACACGCTTCGACGATTGCGACTGTGACTCACCTGCGTTACAGTAGGTACAGACTATGTGAACACTGCACTAACAGACTGTACATTGAATGGTCTATGTGAACTCAACTGACAGATACGATCATCAGGTGTTGTGTTTTGTTGTTGCAATAGCTTATCAGGTGAGGTTAATAAACTTGTGTGTGGATTTATTTGGTGTATAATGGAAAGTTGGGTGGTTTAGTTTTAGTATTGTTTTAATGGTGATGAATATTTTGTTATAGGAATCAAGGCATATTATAAAATATACGTCAACTAATAGATGTCGGTCTTCGTTAAATAGCCTAACTGCATTCGTAGCACCTTTGCTAAATTAACTTATTATTTAGCTTTAACAAGGAATAAATAAATATTCATCACAAATTCACACAACGCCATCTAGTCCCAAACTAAACTGAGCTTGTACTAAGGGTACTAGACAACGGATAAACATACAAATACTTTTTTTTTGTAAATACATACATATTATACATAGAATACACTGTTACATTAAAATACGGGTTTTAAACTGAATTCTATCGTTTCATTATTTAAACATGAGTACTGCATGCACTTTGATAAAGCTATAACTAAAGTTACTATTACTAAACAAAATTAATTTTAATGCTAGACAGACAATTTTAGAAAGTATACTTAACTTAGTGAACAAAAGAAGTGGAGCATAAATTCAAACTGTTGCACAAATAAAGAATAGTGTTTCTTTTAAAAGCTTCTTTACAAACTTTCAGACTTGTATAGTATTTATAGTTATACTCCTGGTTTCCAAATGACTGATCAAGAAAAAATCAACTAATCAAGTGTCAAAACTGTCATTTTAGTTCCTGAAAATGATAGTTTTGACACTTGATTAGTTAATTTTTACTTGATCAGTCATTCGGAAACCGGGGGATAGTGTTCCAAATGAGCAGTCCTTACAAGCAGGTGCATTAACATAAGCCATTAAGGGAGTTAATGTGGTGTATATAGAACCTCTTTCTTGCAACATTTCGTTATATTTACCATTGTCAGGTGTTACACCTGTACCTTTAGTTCAAGCTCCTTAATACTAAAGTTTCTGAATACGACCTTAACCTAGCAAAACTAAGAGTAAATATAACAAAGAATAAACTCATTATGGTCAATACATGAAATTAAATCCATTTCCCAAAATATAGGAATACTTAGATGAATCTAAGTTTTCCTATATTTTACATCCTTATTAATGAAGGCATTCAATGATGTATTCGTTTGGCCAGCGTGGTATTAATAAGCCAAGTATCCCTCCGTCACGGGAGGAGGCCCGTCACTGCAGTAGCACATTAATGGGCTGTTATGATGATCAATGCCTCGAATAAGTTGACAAGTTCTATCGCTTGACGAGGCCGATGCCTCTTGTATAACATTAAAGACATTACAAAGAATAGTGCATTATAATATTATGCTACCGATAAACTACTATTTGAAATCAATTGTATAGAAAAGAAAACAAGCCACAAAACACAACTAGTATTATACTATTTAAGTCATAATTTTAACTGCAAAGATCTGTCCTCATTCATCGAAACTACCCAACCGTACAATGTCAATCGAAATTGAACTTTATAACTATTCATGTTAAAGTATATAATAAAGTATTTAACAATAAGTTAATGGTCAATAGCCTTAAACGTGGGCAGTTTAAATAGGTCCACAGTGCAAAAACCAGATCCACCTACATGTGTACAAATTAGACATTATTTGTATTAATTCACTAGTTTTGGTAATAATAGTAATGATGTAGATTAAAAAATTAAGGGCTTTGTTTTACAATAGTATATAGTTTCTCCTAGAAAAAAAATACGTATGTAGACGAACCACAGGTTTGAAAGGATCATAATAAATAAATAGTCACGGACATCTCTATACAGCGCCATCAGTTCCCAAAGTAAGCTAGGCTTGCTTGTGTTATGGGTAACAGAACAACGGATATTAGTAGTGTCCCACTGCAGGGACGGGTCTCCTCCCGTGATGGAGGGATACTTGGCCTACTAATACCTGGGCGAGCAACTATTCGTTTAATTACCATTAAAAAAAAATACTAAAAGCAACTGTATAATTGAAGGTAAATTGTACACACCAGGTCATTTACTTTTACCAACCATTACAAACCAAACCAGTACACCATGTAAATCTTCGACATTGACACACATGCAAGGGGTTCCGCATAAAAACTAAATATATAATTAATCCGCTTCGGGTCCACTCGGTAATTGTCGGAAGCGAGGTCGACGACCAATCAACTCTTTTTGTATTATTACGTCATACTACGGGGGACTGTAAAAAATATGCAATTACGGTCACCTTTATAAAAAAATAAAATCTACCTTTAATGGTAACATTTATGAAAACACGCCTTCTTTGAAATTATCGAGTAAATTATTTTCGGTGAAACGTTAAATAATATACGACGACACGGTTATGTGGGAAGTCGGTGTTGACTTGAAAACGCAAAACTGTCTACCAAACAGCCTCACACCGCCATCTAGTGTCGAGCGGTGACATCAAGTTATAGCATATATTTGGTAGAGCGAATCTACTAAATATACATGGTTTAAATTTCTAAAAAATATCATCAAATGATAAGCAAATATTTTAGATAAGGTTGTTTAATAAAAATAATATACAATCAAACTTCGAACTATGTAACAAAATAAAACTTTAGTTTCGCTTTACGCCGCTAGATGGCGGTAAACGTTCTGATTATATTCAGAAGGCGAGAGTATTTGTAAGTACATTTCAAGTTATTATTGGACGTTAAGTACCCGCTAATAAGGCGCAAATGGTGCAACTATTAGATGAATTAAAAACTAGTAGTATAAATGGAAGTACAGGAGCTAGTTTTGGTTCATCTTTTATATTTTATTACTTGACCGAAGTTTTCATTTGGACATTATAATTTTGTCTTCTTTTAACTTGAAATCCATTTTTCATCTTACTTTTTCTATCTACATTGTCATCGTTACCGGCTCAAATGAACCATGAACGGTTTTATGTCCTTTTTTCATCAATTTTGAAAGTTTCCAATAACTTTCTAACAAATTGTTATCTATAAGTAGTAATAAGTAGTAAAATTTTGTCAAGTTTAGTTTGGAATTCAATAGTATCTACATTTCTGTAAAAAAAGGTACAAAAATTGATCAATCCGTCTGATCAGAATGGTAATAACCAACTCTCCCTCTGTCCCTGGATGAGGACCGACCCTGCAGCAGAGAGTTAAAAGGTTTTTATAATACTTCTAGTAAAGATACATTTGAAGATCTCCGTGTGGTAACGGAGTAAGAACACAGTGTGTCACCACCCCATCTCATCCCATGGGTGTCGTAAAAACCGACTAAGGGACTATCCGTGAATATTACGTAATAAAAAGAAGGAAAACTTGAAATTAAACCCTATACGAATCCGTTTGGCTAGCGTCGTATTAGTAGGCCAAGTATCCCTCTGTCACTGGAGGAGAGAGATCGACGTCGAATTATACTCTGTTTTTGTAGACTTTATATTTTTAAGTTTATTTAAAACAAATTAATTTATCATTTAAACTATAACGCAACTAAAAAAATATTACCACACAGATTACAACCGATAACCCCTAACACACTTGACATACCTAAACATTATGCCTATCGTGATAAAAGTACGTTACAATGTAAATATATAAATTTGTAAAACAGAAGCACGCTTTACGAGTAAGGGATAAGCATTTGTGTCGTAACTTAAATAATAAATTAGGACTGTTTATATACATTATTTGTCTTTAGATTATTGCGGTTGTTTCTATGGTTTCGTCTAAGCATAATATAACATATTATTGTGTTTTGTGTATCTTGAACCATGCCGGGAGTTGCGGGTGCGATCTTGTTAAAAGTTAAAGCAATATCATGGCTTTTGGATTAGGTTTGATTGTTTAAGTAGCAGTGGTAGGCACATTTCTGTTACTGAGAGTTGACATGACAATTATTGTACAATTATTTTTTAAATAGCTCTGCTTAGTCAGCGATTAGATGGCATTCTGTGAATGTCTGAGGAATATTACATTATTATAGATTTACAAGATGGCTACCATAATATACTATCATAAGGAATTAATAAAAGGAGGGCTTTCTACAGAAGTAAGGCAGAAAAGCCCAATTAATTACAAATAAAGTAATGCATGAATAACTGTGTATTAAGTTTTAAAACTTAATACACAGTTATACTAATAAAACAACGACTCTCTTACATCAATTAAATCAACAAGCAACTAAACAATGTTGTTTTTATTTGCGTCGGTCGAAACTAGATTGAGTGCTAAGGTCAAGTGCGTGAATACGAATCGTGAAGGGTTTGTAAATAAAAACTAACTTCTTTGACGCAACAAACACTTGAACATTGACCTCAAAATCAAATTTACGTAGGTACACAAATCGATATACTAACATACGGTAAAATAATTAATGATGAATGGCCGACAAGGAATATTAAAGGAAAAAATTGTCAGCACTGTAAGTGATTAATTAAATGTCGTTCAAAGTAGACTAAGGGGCTAAATGGTACATGGAAAATGCAGAAGAGAGACAAATTAAAAGTAAATCAATGACGGAGGCTTTCAGCACGAGGTTTAAGATAGTAGTTACCATAGTTTTGGTGGATAATTAAACCTCCAAGCAAGTAGTGTACAAATGTTATAGTTTTTATTGTTCTTAGATAATTAAAGGAATACACGCAATGTTTCGTTTACTTTACATAATTATGAAGATACTGATATGTTTGTTTTTTAAGGGAAGAGAAGCTAGTAAAAATACACGGTCGTTGAATTAAACAACTTGTATCTCAAGGTGACGATCTCAGTGCAGAGGTATTACAATCTTTATATATGTAACCGCAACGATTTCTTTCTCTTAGGGCTCTTTCAATTTAGCCGTTTCGTGCCGTATGGCTGCCGTGCGTTTTCCGAACGGCAAACTTACGTTCGTTTGTTTGTGTTTGTATAGTGTCGAGCGTTCGCCGCACGGCAGTAATTATAGTGACGAGCGGCTGCCTTACGGTAAGATAAATAAACCGATAAATAACACTCTCAAATCGAAATTTGTTATACTCCGTACAACCCAACCACGGCGAGCCAATGCATTTCAGCAGGACTTTACTAACATATATTTTAAAAAATTTAACACAGAAATTTTAAATCTTTTTAAAAAAGATGATAAAAACCTTTCATACGAAGGTCATGATCATTTATTCAGAATGAACGTCGAGGGGCGGAAACGCTCTCGAATGGTAGCCTCGCACCGGAGGTCAAGGTGCTCCGACAACCTGGATATATTTGACTTAGCGGTTACTGACTGACCGAAAGCGTTGAAATTCCTGACGTACATTCCTGACTTAATTAAATACATTTTTGTAACCGGTATTGTTATCTTTTAAGTAAGTAAGTCTGGCAAGCGTGGTATTAGATAGCCAAGTAAGTCTCCAGCCTCCTTCCCAGGAGGAGGCCTGTCGCTGCAGTGGGACATTAATGGGCTGTTATGATGATTGTTATCTTTTTAAAACTACGAAAACACCCGACATAAAAAGACGAATATCGTCAATGCACAAACGCGATGAATGGTATGCATAAAATGACTTCATACCGTCGTCATCACTTTACCGATGTTAACAAATTATTTTGAAAATTATGTTTTAAGGATCCAAAAGATTATATGCATTCTTGCTATATTTAAATCGATGACTAAACTTGAATCTCGGTAGTGAAGGACTAAGAATATTTGTGACTAAAATGTGTCTAATCTATCACATACTGAAAGAACTGTTAAAAGCGACTAAAGTATTATATTACTATAAAAGAAATTTAGCCTCACCGGAAAAACTCCGTAAAAATAGCATTAGCACTAGAGAAAACTTGAACAGTTTCGAAACTTGAAACATGTCTTTGTAAGTGCATATAAATAAAATAAGCTGAGAATTACGGACCAGCAAGGAATAACTTCGTGTTAAGACGAACGGCGGGATACCGATGGATGAAGAAGGCATAGGACCGCAAAAAGTGGCAATATTTGGAGGAGGCCTGTCCAGAAGTGGACATCAATTGGCTGATATTATCATGATGATGATGAAAGAACAATTTCTATTTCTTATATCAAGTACTAATTAATGAAGTCTAAAATATTCTGAAGATTATATTTAACTTTTTATCATCAAACACAAAATCCTAACGTCTATAATACTCGATGATAATCCTTCCTTACGCTACGTAGATAAGATTGGATAATAACCAGTGATTGCACGAGCAAGATATTTTAACAGGTGATTCAAGCTATGTCCATTGTGCCTGGGTTATAATAAGGAAGTAAAGGTAGGTGTAATGTTGAATCTTATAAGTAATATGTATGACCTTTGTAATACATAGTACCTTTGAAAATTTTGCATGCACGTGAAAATAGAAAGACAGAAAATTATGGTCAAAAATAATGATTGATCATTTAGATTTATTCTAGACTAAAACTGCATAATATACTTACGAACGAATGAATGATTCTTAAAACACACAAAACAAGTAAGTATAGTACTCATCTTTAAGGATACAACGAATGGCAAAAATATGTGCAAACATGCTTTAAGTCCTATTAGGATTATGTAGTGTTATTAGTGATATAATGAAATATAAACAATAAAGAATGTCATATGACATGCTTATAGCAGTAGATATAGTTAGTAGATAAATAATGAAACGATGAAAATAATTTTGGATACAAAAAACAATAACACAAAGATCCGGGGAAGATAAATTGAACTTTGAATGTGTACAGTCACGAGCAATAATATGTACACATTTTCAAATTTTCTAAACTATCTGCACGTTTATCTAGACATTACAATATCAAAATGAATTCGTAATTTAGAAGAGGTTCCGTACAGTTTTGAATTAATCTTCGAATTTTCAATTTTGGATTGGCAGAACTTTAGATAACTGGTTTACAAAATGCGAAAATGTGTACATATTATTGCTCGTGACTGTACCTACCTACCCCATTTATTTTCATCATAACTTAGCGTTAATCTCACACTACAGAAACCTAATACAGTCCGGGAGAAAAGTCTGGCCTATTATCACTCAAGTTTTTCTTTTTTGTAATTTACGTAAAGATACATTTCACTGAACTTTGATTTAGTCCTTGCCTTTATCATTTATGACGGCTATGGGATGAGATGGTGTGAATAAACCCAGATTTTCTTACTCCTTCGCCACAACAAGAACTAAAATAACACAGGTAAAATAAATTACCGATTGTCTTAAAAATTGTTAATGCTTTTAAATTTTACAGAAATAAACGTATTTAAACTATCATACAAAACACGTGTCTCATTACAAATTTTAATTATCATATTAATAACTCATTTTAAGTTAAGCAAACACAAGTTTTACAAAACGTGTGTACGCATTGAAATGACGGAACACCTTGCATAAGAAGGAATACAGAACAGAAAAAAAAATACTTGATCTCTGTTATCAATAGCCAGATAGTACGTTATCAGTGCGATACACTTGAATATTACGTACGTACAAATTGCGATTCTATTTTTGTTAGTATGTTTGCTTTTAAGCGCGTGTATTATTTGTATAAGAGACTAATGGTGCGCAAACGTTTTCAAAGGAGTTACGTGCATGTTTGAGTACTTACTATATTGTAGTCGAATGTTTTGTTGGACGTTAATTTACTTAATGCAAGATGGTATTGACCAAAACGATTAGAACCTAGGTCTGAAAGTCAAGCTGCATAAGGAACTACATATCGGACAGTACTGGTTCTTCGTAAACTACTGTTGGTTGTACAATGTAATACTAGGACTATTTCATTCAGATTGGTTTATTAATAGTAAACAGTTATTAATATTACTGACCTTAAGCAGTTTTATAGACAAACAATTTAAAATCACATTCCAGAGGTGTATTTAGCAATCAATGGAGGGATTAACTTCGTTAATTATAATACCACCAGAAAAGTAAAATTCATTTCTATAGCTCATCTACCCAGTACAATATAACACGAAAAACTTCCTTCTGTGTAGAAACTTAGTAGCTAGCATAACAAACCCTAATCCCATTCAAGGTCGCAACGAATCATGACACTGACATAATAAACTCCAGAAATATGCCTCCCTTAAACATATTAAAAGCATATTTTACTTATAATTTAATAAACAGGTAAAACAACCTGTTTCATTTAAACAGAAACGTATTTAACAAAATTGTTTACTTACATATTTTATAATTTTGTATTATTTGAAACGTACGCGTGGGAAATATATACGAGAGAGGTAAAACTGAGCTAATTATAAGCATTGAGTTTTGTTAATTATACAAAGTGTTCATACGGATAGAATTCATGGTAATATACACGCTGCGTTTCCTTGTACGTGATAAAGAATAAATAATGACTTTGACTTTGTATGGGCGGAGTTCTTACGTTATTGTTTACCAGGTGGTAGGTCACTTCAGCTTCTCTCTATCTATCTAAATAAAGTATCTCCGTGTGGTGACGGAGTAAGAATACAATATGTCACAACCCCATCTCATCCCATGAGTGTCGTAAAAACCGACTAAGGGACTATCCGTGCATATCCAACTATCGTACTAAATTATGACATCAGAGCAAATAACGTAAATAAATAACTTTATGACAATTCCAATTGGATATTAATACAGTCTTTGACATTCATCCTACATGAATAAGTCCACATTTTAATACAAAACAAAACCTATACCCTGGGGAAAATTTTTAATCTAAGATTTTGCCTAAATTAAGAGGCCCTTTTCAATGTTTGGCAGGTAATTTCCTACAATTGTAAATTTACTTCGGGCGAATTTGTGAGCCATTTACATCAATGCCATAGCCTAAAATCTATTTAATTTTTCGTTTTACGTAGAAGTAATCAAATAAATAAAAACCTTTTTACTGTCTACTACGAAAATTAATAATTTATACTAATATTATAAACAGGTAAAGTTTGTGTGTTTGTGACGTTGTAGGGGGTAATCTCTGGATCTACAGAACCGATTTTAAAAATTAATTCTGTGTTGAATAGTCCATTTATCGGGGAGTGTCATAGGCTATACTTATAGTATCACGCTATGACGGATGAAAGGAGTGGAGCAGTTATGAAATATATTTAAAAAAAGGACGCCTTTTTTTCGCCGCCCAACGAAGTGGGCACGGGTCAGCTAGTTTTAAAATAAAAACGTAATAGCTTACCCCTTTACTCATAAACGCCTCTTAAATTTTAGTCAATTGATTAATTAGCTTAAACTCTTACGTTGTTTGGTATAAGGTTAGTTTTCGTAATAAAAATCTCGCTAAACAGTGATTAAATTTAAGAGGCGATTATGAGTAAGGGGGTTAATGTATTACTGTCCATACATGTTGTGCACATCTAAATATAATGTTATTAAGACACGTGTTATCCGATATAAGCATTACGTTCAAGGAACTCTCTATGCTATGTTTACAACGTTACCTAGTGAACAAATCAACACGATTGTGTAACAATGACACTGGGTGATGATACCCTGCTTTCTGAGTGTGTCACTAAGCGAACACAATTACAGTATTAAAGCCAGTTCAAACTGTTGCAGCTAAAACCTGTGCTAATTATGTGAAAAATTATTACTATTCAGAAGTTAGGGGACTTCGGATTCGTGAATATTATCTTTACGAAATAAAAAGAAGGAATTTTGAAATTAAACCCTATACCAATCCGTCTGGACAGCGTGGTGTTAGTAGGCCAAGTATCCCTCCGTCACGGGAGGAGGCCCGTCCCTGCAGTGGGACATTAATGGGCTCTTATAATGATGATGATGAATCAGCAGTTAATAAATTTTTCCTTTCTTTTGATAAGTTTTTTTTTTAAATTATAACTTAGTTCTTCTTCTTAGCGTATCGATGGCAAAACGATACTGTGGACTAAATTTATGTAGCCCAAAACTCTGCGACAATGACTGACCTAGTTAGTATTCATATATACTTGATTGAAAAAATATATATTATATTTTATATAAAAAGCGTGTAATTTAATGGTGTGAAGGAATAAAAACACTTTTACTTTTCGTTCATGTTGACAAGGACTACGAATTTAGATGATTGATATCTTAACGATTAGTTATAAAACACTTTTTGTTGTTAGGGTTGCCAAGATCCTTATTATGTTATTAAAAATGAAATGATATTGTGTGCTTTTTGCCGACTCATACTTAAAAGTAAAAATCTGAAGCAAACTGCTATGGGACCAAATTGGTATTTAACATACATAACTTGCTAGATATAAAGATTTTATTACAATTGGTTTAATAATTTGATTTTATTTAAAAAAAATACGGAATTCCTTTACGAAAACCAATTGTTTATTTCATAAGTATTAACACTATAATTTTAGGTGTTAGTTTATTAATTATCAAATTATATTCTCTTTGTACCATATCCAACTATTTTCTTACTATTTACAAAAAAAATAGTTTTAAATAAAGATTTTCATTTTCATTTTCAACAAAAAAAAAACAGGAGATACCTACTACAAAAAAGAGCACATTTCACAGCCCTAATTCAACTCACAACAGAGATTTCGTAATGCATCTAACATGCACCATATTATTTGGGTATGTATGCCGTCATACAAAAATACATTAGATCGCATTCTCCCAAGTAGGGTAACGACCCGGCCACACGATAACTATGCAAGGTAAGCGATATAATATACTAAGTAAAAGATAATCTGTGTTAGGTACCTATTAATATATACACGCTAGCGTTTACGTAATAACGCGACTGTATTGTTCAATGTGGAGAGAAATTTTAGAATAAGCGAACGCTATTTATGTAAAAACATTTCTTGTTTCATGCAACTATTGCTCGTCCTTTAGGTTTCCGAAAAACTCTCTCGACTTCGCAAAATATAGTCCAATTCTTAGTGATAGAAAACTCGATGCAAACCATTTACCGATCCGTCTGGTTATCCAGCTTTTTTAGCTATTAGTAGTCCTTACAACAAGTTCACATAAGCAACTGGACTGAGTAGAACTCGAACCGCAAGCATTATAAAGAAGACATTATTTGTTTGTTATTTCTGACGCAAGCATCAAATTCGATACCTACGTTAATTGTATTCTAAAATAATGTAATGGATTACCTGTTTTGGATGCATTTCAAATGATTTATAAATTTTTTTAAAAATTAACAATTCCTGGAAACAATTTATTTGTATACGTATTACATTTGGAGGAAGGCTGACATGGGAAATATGACATTAGGGACCGCAACATAGCGACGCTGTACTTAAATGTCAAAAGAGCACAAAATAAAAAGAATGAAATACCGGTGCGGTCAGTATGTTATAAACATAAATATAGTATTACGAATATTTAAGTATTTTGTCCTCTATGTTATTGCTAAGAAACATTTATAGTCGATTTGTTTAGGTATTTACAAATAGAGGTAAATCAATCTTTATATACTTCGAAACTCATAAATCATTGTAAAATATTAATAATAAGGTAATATGGCTTGCAATAGTGGTTTATAAGTTAAATTAATCGCGTTATTGTTGTATTTTAATAGGACATTTTATTATTTAAACATATTTTAAATAACTAATGTTAAGACACTTTGTATTAAATTCGGTACGTAAATTACAAATATAAAGGTTCCATTGTCTAGTTTTTTTTAACTGCTATAGTCTAGTCCTTTCGCTTTTAACGACACCCTCGAATGGGACACAAGAAGAAGACAGATGTAATACGGTGCATTCTTAGTCCGTAATCAGACTAAAGCCCCGATTACACTATCCTACATGTAGGACACTACATCTTGTAGGGCACTACATGTTGTCTAGTGTAATCACATGTAGGCTGTTAGGACACTACATATCGGAGATTGGCGAGTCCCGACCGCCCTACATCATTTAGTCTCCTACAAGATGTAGTGCACTACATGTAGGGTAGTGTAATCGGCGCTTAACAAATATTAGTTAAATATTTTACGTTTGAGTACCATATTTCCTTCTCATTATCTAGTTTAAAAGTCATTAAGTATAGATAAACCAATGATGTAAACATTACAAATACATATTAATGTTTAAACAGCAGAGAACAGGTCGCTTTATCTTAGTTGGAGTTCTGATTTAAGAAGCACTTCTGCTGACCTTTTTAAGCACTTTTAATTTTAGTCTACCGCATTATCTAATACTAACTGCCTCTATGGATATGCAATGTTAATGTATCTAATTTATAATTCAAAGACATTGTCTAGCCATTGAAATTACAGGGACAAACATCCGCCGTGTTTTGTTTTTACATACATAATTTCCTTGTTTTATTAAAGGGTATAGGTTCCTATTACGAAAACAAAATTCTCAATCTCAATCTATAAATATACGAAAATTAGTTAAAAATTGGTTCGAAAGAAAGAAAAGCACACTTTCAATTTCAATTATTTCAATACGTAGTAAATATTTTGATTGAACTACATCTAGTCATACCTTATGTGAATGTCGATGGTGCGAGTTGACAGACGACTGGTGGTGAGGCTGTTGAACCTGGTTCTGTCCGGTTACTACAACCGGGAGACCGTCAACAATGGTGACCATGACTCTCTTGTCGGCGCTACGACGTCGCTCAGCTGAGTTCCTCCTTCGTCTTTGCTCATCGACGACAGGCCTAGCGAACACTGTTCGCCTATCGAAGTTCCTCGGATCGCTTTGGTTCTCAGCTGCCCTCGTAGCTGGCGTATGACTCTTCGAACGTTTCAAGAGTCTCATAACATGCGACTTCAACGCATCAGGTTTACTCACAGGCGGAGGCAGTTCCGGTTTATGTTTGTATGATTGTGAATGCGCATGATGGCGCTGCACCGACACCGCGTGCCCCATCCCTGGTGGTACAACGTTCGATAGGCTCTTGACTGCGTATGCAGCGTCTACTTTGTTGCCGGCAACGCACGAAACCTCGTACATCACGACACGACCGTACCCGGCGTTTCACACACACTTCCACTTACACGATCATGTTGTTTACTTATTATCCTATAACACTGCAATCCTTTTGTACGTTTGAGTAGTTTATAATTTCCAACAATACATCATAGGTACACGGAATTGTGTATAGACAAATACTACGAAGTGATTTTCTTTGTGAAATAATCGTTCGTCGTGAATGTCGCACGTGATCGCAGAAAAATAACTTGCAACAGGTCGAACCGGTTGATGGAAACGATTTTCGTGTGTGTAACGTGAGTGTTTGATTAACTAGTGCGGAACGACGTATGTACGTCTTTACCGCGCGCGAGCCGCCGAACAACTGAGTAACAAGGCGTACGGCACGCACAGTCTGCCTTCGCGGTTCTATATCTGAGTGATAACGAATGATGCGCGCTGTCGAGGTTCAAATAATCCGCGAAAAGGTCAATGTTTCGATAAAGTCACCACCAATTGCTGTAATTACCGGATAATGTAACGTGAATTGGATAATGCGTTCAGTTGACGAAATACAACGGGATGAAACTTGGCTAGTTACGATTCAAAGTAAGCAAAATGTAGTATAGTAGAGCATATTCTAACGTATGCAAAGTAAATGCGAAGAAGGAAAAGTATACAGAGAATTCGAACAATTTTCGCTTGCAAACGAGTAATGTTTGCTGAGATTTTAAGAGAGGTTTTAGCAAACTACTATTTGTGAGATTGCAGACGCAGTTTGAACGAGAAAAGTTGCAGTTTAAAATGTGCATAGTATTTAAAAGAGATTTTAATGAAATTCTGTAAGTTTAGTTACAGTCGACGGACAGATCCGTCGATTAACTGCCTCGGTGGCGTGGTCGCGGGTTCGATTCTCAAGCAGGACAATTATTTATGCGATCCGAGTCTGGATGTGATGATTGATGATTGTAAAAGTCCCCGCAACACAGGAATGATATTGCGAATAGTAAAATAAAAAATCGAATAGTGGTATAGCCATAAACATAATACTTAAGTACTATACGTCTCAGCAGAATTACGTATACTTAATGTTGTTACGTTTAAACTCAATCGCTTCCTGGAGAGGATGGGCAGGGACATCCGTTTGCAATATCGTATTTAAGCAAACACGCTCCATGATGAGTTATTGCAATACTTTCAACGTCCGTTTCTTGCAATATTCTGTCTTCAAGTTATTTTTATACCGTTATAATGGACTATGAAAACTAAGTATTGCCATTCTGTCGTCTCTGTCCACCCCGGACGGGATAAGGCGTGAGTTTATGTATGTATTGCCATACATTCTTCCTGATAGTTTTTTATATAAGACATATTAGAGATACAAACATGAAATTAAGGGACCGAAACGTACAGACTTCAAACAATCATTTGTGGGTTGCACAAAAATCTCTTTAATAATTCTCTGCCTATCCCCTCGAGGAAGTAATCGAGTTATAACGTAACAACATACCTACATAATTCCGCAAGACGTATGGTTAATACCATAGTTAAACTATAAATAGAAATCGAGACGAGAGTTCGATCGAAGTTAGAGAAAATTTGACCATTTCCGTCGTGTCGTCGTCGTCAATACCAATCAAGCGTTTGTGACGTAAAGAGAAAATTGGTTAAATATTTGTTTCCTATGCGAGTAGTCTTTTGATGTAACTTGAAATAATAATGTGTTTTTTATATCATAGGAGGCAAACTAACCTGCAGGTCACCTGATGTTAAGTGATCACCGGCATGGGCCGCGCCCATGGACATTTGTATGTTAGAGACTTTATCAAGGTGACGGTAACTACAAAGCGAACGTATGTCCGGTATGTCGCGGTTTGAGAAAATAATAGAAAATAGAATGTGTTAAGTATTTTTTTATTATAAAAAAAACAACTCCCACACTAGGGATCATGATCATGTTCTGTGTCTCACTGGTTTTACTATTTAACGGCCATAATAATATTTATTTAGTGTCTGATGAAAGTCAGACAATATGCTGAGAAGTTTCCTTTTTGTGTGCACCTCTCCAGAACAGATACTAAGTAGAATTCATTGCGGTGTATTTGTAATGTGAAGGCAGCGCCAGCCCAATTCAATTGGCAATAAAATAAATATAGCATGAAATTTAAACCCGTGACCTTGTCATTGCCTTTCCCGTGATAAAACAAATACACTGACAATATGTACCAACACAATATAAACGAATTTTCATTTACCTACGTAAAATATTTATTATACAACTCGAGTAATGTAACTAATTAAATTTTAAAAGTTAATAGTAAAAGTCTGGTATTTTCGACCGTATGGAATGCCAATCAGTCTCGTTATAATTCAGCTATGGAATTTCCTTTATAAGATAACGCTACGCTTTAAAAACAACAAATTTGTGAGGGCTAGCAGTTATTATTTGAATATAATTTACAAGAGATATAATATTAGATGTTTTAATTATACATATTATACAATGAGAAAAGCATTTCGCTTGCTTGTTTAGAGTAAGTATAAAATATGAAAGTATATTATATATTTATTAATCATTGTAGGGTAAGGGACTTTTACACTAAGATTAATCCGTATCCGATTGCTTTGTTGTCAAATCTGCATGAAACCTCAGAAATCATGACCGGTGTTTCACACATACTGCCACAATATTTTTCTTAGATATTTAATCAGCAGATTATTATATCCTAACCAGTCTAGAGACCCTCTAGCTCGGTACAATTACTTTACCCGTATCTATCTCCAAGCAGTAGTGTTGAAACAGCTTACAGTGGCTAGTAAAATGACAGGACTATGGAAGAAAATAGCTTTTGTGTTACTCCTTTTAAAAGAAAAATATATACAAAACGTATTACTACATCAATATGTATTACGTAATTGTAAACATATACAAGTAAATACACTAGGTAATGTAATAAACTCGTATTACTAGATGTAGAGTTTAAAACGAAACCAGTTGCGAGCTAAATACGATTATGACTCATTACGCAGAGAACAGTTGCGAGTGAAAGTTAATAGGACAAATTGCATTGATACTATGAATGAGATAAACAAAAATATATCTTATTACTTTTGATTTTAAGCTTGAATATTACAAAACTTTAACAGCAAATAGTTAAAGGAACAAAATGCCTATTTAACGTTGCTTTATCTGGGTGTTCTACTACCACATAGTACAAGCTCAGCTTGTTTGGATGGTGAGAAAATGTAAGGAGTATGATTATTGTCTTAAAATAAGTACCTACCTATGTTATGTTCAATTCATCTTTCATCTTTGGCAGAAACTTAGTGTCCTAATCATAGTGAGAAAATGGATTGAATTAATCCTATCCAATCAAAATATACCTATTGGAAATAAATTTCTCATGTCTTAAACCAATATTTTACTATTTTAATACTTTCAGGTTTTCCTTATCCAACTAATAGCAAAACTCTTCACAGAACATTTACTATATAAGTTAACTATGCATTTCGTAACCGTAGTATACCATACGAAGTCCCATTTCCACGTTACAAGTTGCATCAGAGTTGAGCCGAGCCGTAATGTTAATCATCACTTACGTTTATACTCTCTACGCACTTGTTACGTGTTCTGTAACGCCATTATAATTATTTATTTGTATTACTTTTGTAATTTTAATGTACCTATAACTAATTTTGTAAATAGGTCGGCGTAAAAAACTACTTGAGCACGATTCTGCCTTACCTTGTGTTTAGATTTTTATAGAGAATAAAGAACAGGCACAAAGTACCTACTTGCAAACTCAAATCAATCGTCTGCGGATTACACGTTTACAAACTCTATTAGAATCGGCGACCGCTTTGCCACCGGGCTAGATGAATGATAGACAAAACCCGAACTAGGGATCACAAGTTAACGGACACAAAGAACATGCAGGCTTAGGATAATAATTTGTGGATCACACAATTAACTGTACTGCGTGGGAATCGAACCCACTCGTTTATGACAGCCGCATACATGACCACTTAGCCACAGAGTTAGTTGCAGATATTAAAATGAATTTCCTAACATATTACAATAATAATGTTCTACGATAATGTTACATAATATCTTCTAGGAAAATTCATGCAGAATGTTTATCGGTTGGCTAGTATCCGTAATACAAGCTCTAAGTACTTAGTTTGGGATTAGATGACATATTCCAGTGACCCAGAGTCACTTTAATATGCCATATTAAAGTGACTCTGGGTTTGGATAATATGGCTAAGTCTATATCTTTTTATGTAATTCTTCTTATACGATATTTTTTTAAATTCTAATAAAAAAATAATGGTTTATTTAGAGTATGAAATTTTCAAACTTCATTAAATTATGAAACAGGAAATATTGGCGCTAAAATGTTTGAAAAAGAAAATGCTTGTTTATATTTCTGCATGTTAAATGTGGCCGTGGTCTTCGTATATAAAATTCACAAAATAATTTATAACTCCAGCAACTATAGAAACAACTTCATTCCACAAAATTTATACAACTCTGGATAAAAATAACTACATACTACAATATTTTCTTATCCACGCGAATGTTTAGACATTTTGAATCATTTAGTAGATAAATATTTATTTAAATATCTACTATATTTAGAATATAAATGGAATAGCATTAAAATAAATATTTTTCTAATTAAATACCTGCCTGCGGCTTAAGTTTAGTAAATAATTAGATGTTGTTTGAGGTAATTCAAGTTAATACATAATTCTTACTAGTCCTTGACATGGACCACAGCAAGCACTGGCTTCCTAGACTAATAAAGACCTAAGAATAAAGAATGGCCTATTAACTAGACTTACGTAATTGTATTACAAATTATCTCTAGTCTCCGATACCCATAGATAATAGGGATTTGGGGTGCTAATATGTCTGTCACCACGTAAAAATAAAAAAATGGCTTTGACTTTAAACTAACTAGTTTCCTTTTCAAGTGCCCGACTAAAAATATAGCTAACTAGCGGCCGGTCCCGGCTTCGCACGGGCATTATTTTCCCGCTTTTCTGTTCAAATTTGTCCTGAATTTTCTGTGCTATAAACCTCACGGAGCCCGAGACCTTTCCAACGAATGCAAAATCGTGGAAATCGGTTCGTGCGTTCTGGAGTTATAGCGTCAGGAAGGAAAACCAGACTTATTTTTATATAGTAGATTACTTAAAAATAAATAAAACAAAAGTAACAAACACAGTAAATATACATAAAAACAACGTTTATTCTTCTCTCACTTGTCCCTCGAAGCAAAAATCAAATAAGAATGATTTATCAACCTCAATAGCAAATAGCAATCGTGCAAATAACAAAACCGATAGCAAAGTGTGTTCCTGACGAGAATCTCATTAGTGATGATAACTGGTATACAAACACTATATTGTACATTGTGTATTATGAAATAACGCAATTCTATTCTATCCTTAAGGTGCTGATAGACTTCAGCATTCATTTGAGCATTCTTGCGAATGTTACACACAAAAAATACTAGATTATTTTAGCGTACGTTCTGCTGAGCATTCTAGCGAAAGAAGCAGATTAGTTTGACATCATCTTCTAGTTTTTAAACATTATCAATGATATAGAGGACGCACAACCGTCTCTGAAAGTCTGAAGTCTTTATGAAGAATATCCTTCACGAGCATTATCCTTCACGAGCATCGAATTTTTATGGTATACTCGCAGCAATTTTTAGCTCTTTGCTTAGCTCGGCTAGTTGTTCAATTCGACAAATATAAAAACGGCGAATGCTCGATATTCCGTTACAAATTATCAAGTCTATCTTAACAAACATCCACTCATACGCACAAACTTTTACATTCATAATATTAATATGATGTTCTAGATGTTATCACAATATCTGTTATAAATTTTAGCCTATCAGTTATTCTCATTCATTTCCGTTCTCTTCCCGTTTCGTTTCTCGTTCATTCCCTCGCGAGTAGGCTTCCGAGCCGGTTGTCTCGCTGTGAACCAGTGTACAGTTTAGCAATAACAATAACAATCCATTCTTGTGTTAGTGATCGTGAGTGTGAGTGTTGACGTACAATACAAGCTCGACGCCGCATTCCTCGGTGTGCACAGACCTTACTAGAGCATAGAGGCGGCACTTTGGTTTTTCAACTATGGATGACTTATTGAATAGTACGTTTGATGCGAGTAAGACCTGCGCCCGTGGGGATATGAGTATCGACGGATCGTTAATCGTGGATGAGTCACCTCCGCAGGGCGTTACGCACAGAAAACCCTCTGTGCCTCCTACTCCCCACTCCGTGTTGGAGCAACAATTTTTCGCCTTCCAACAACAAATGATGTCAATACTTAAAACATGGCTTGATAAAAATGATAAGAAGATCGATGACCTAAGTGACACTGTCAAATTTGTTGCGGATAGGTACGACGACCTTATCTTGAAGAGTAAGGAGGTGAACAAGCGCGTTGATGTTCTAGAAGATTGTGTCTCGTCGCATGTGCCTCGCATTGCTCAATTGGAATCCAAAATTGACACAATGGAACAACAGGCACGGCAATGCAATATAGAAATCAGTAACTTGCCCGATAGAAAAGGTGAAAACCTTGCTGCGATTGTGGATGACATAGCTAAGTTGATTAATCAACCGGTAACTCATAATGAAATTGTATCCGTACATCGTGTACCTCAGATGAGGACGGTAAAAGATAACCTAAGGCCCAAGAACATTATAGTCAAGTTCATTACTCAATCAGTACGTGACTCATTCGTCGCTGCAGCTAAGAAAAAGAAAGGCATTACTTCTGAACACCTGAAAATATCTGGGCCCACACACACAATATACATAAATGAGCATTTAACACCCAAAAATAAAAACTTGTTTCGTCTCACACGGATTGCAGCAAAAGAAAAAGCAATACAATTTACATGGGTTAAGCATGGTACAATTTTGGTTCGCGAAAAGGTTGGAGCTCCTGCCTACGCCATTCGATCTGAAGAAGAAATACTCTCTAAAATCACTTGCCGTAATTGATTTCACTATTTATTGTGTTTATTCATTTTTTGTACGCCACCTCTGTTTCGTTATTAACTCTATGTTACACTCGTATGTTTACCAGTTAAGCGTACTTAGTTCAACTTATTTTGTATTCACCCGCTTTTTACTGATAAAAGCGGGACACAATACTTATTTTCTGCATTACATTTTAATTACAAGATTATACTCGAATAACCATAGCTCATATAATATAAATCTATGTTTCTATTGTGTTATAATAGTAGTAAGCTCAAGTTATTATATTAACTGCATAACTGTTGTGTATTACGCAAATGTTTTACGCCTTATTTGTTTTTGTTTAGTCTTATTGGATGTGATCGTTAAAGTAGTAAGTGTTGAATCGCAAGAGCAATCTTTCTCACCGTCATATTTAAAACTAATCTATAATGATGTATATAAGCAAGTTGTTTTGAACAGATACTTACGTTATTTACATGTTCAATTGCACATAATAATTGCAAGTCATCGTGTTTACGATATTAATAATTTAATTACACCTAGGTATATTTGTTATCTATCTTCATTTAAAAAGAGAATGCCATATAGTTTTGTTGTTATTTTTATTAACAGTGTGTCACATGGTAATTATGAGATTTTTTTACCGACTGAGCCAGTCGTATATGTCTTTCGGAATTGCGAATATGTTTTGTTACAATGTAATTTACTAGTGCTTGTTTTTGTAAAATGTATTTGTAATATTAAGTACATAGCAACTTATTTGGTAATAATGTTATACTTTTTTATGCTTCCTAATGGATAATATTAAAGACAATCCTATTGGTATTTATTACCAAAACTGTAGGGGTTTACGGACTAAATTAAATATGTTATATATGAATATTATAGCGGAATGTTATGACATTATTGTGCTAACAGAAACGTGGTTAATACCGGGCATTTTAGATTGTGAATTTATAGATTCGCGATACAAAGTATTTCGCTGTGACCGAGACCGAGTGGCTACTGGTAAGTGTGACGGAGGTGGTGTACTTGTGGTAATACGCCATACTCTGCCTGTCACTCGCTGTACAATAAACTCAACCGTTATCCCGTCCATTATAGACTATGTTTACGTTAAGTTTAATTCCAATATAAAAGACAAGTACAATATATTATGCGGGATATATTTACCACCCAATCAACATTTAACTGTTTATGATGCTTTGTTCACAGCTCTTCAAGACGATATATTTCGTACTAATTATGATGGGATTTACATATTAGGAGACTTTAATTTGCCACAGTTAGAATGGATAGAATGCACACCTACTGTATACATGCCGTCCACTCTTACCAACACTAGTACGTTATGTCAAGTAATGTGTAATTTTATTTCGGCCTTGAACTGTAGACAATACAATTGTATCCTTAACAATATGAATAGGTTTTTAGATTTGTTTTTAACTAATAATGAACTATCTTCTTGTACTTCTCCCTCTCACCCGCTTGTACCAATAGACCCATTACATCCATCGTTCTACGTAGTAGTGAGTTTTACTCTGCCAGGAGGGAAGATGCCTAAAAACTCTCAACCTAGATTTCGTTACTTGGAAGGTAATTATACAAGTATAAACGCTGATATTTTGAATATAAATTGGGGTGCAATTTTTCATAATTTATCAGTTGAAGCAGCTTCTTATCATTTTTATGAGGAATTGTATACTATTATTAAAACACACATTCCTCTTGGTAGTGTGAAATCATCTAAATTTCCTGTTTGGTTTTCAACTAGCTTAATTCACATTTTTAAAAATAAAGAAAGGGCATGGGTTAAGTGGAAGAAGTACAATAATATCTCTGATTATGAAACTTTCTCAGTTCTCAGAAAAAGATTTAAAATTATGTCCTCAAAGTGCTTCAAAGACTACATAACCTCAGTAGAAGACGGTCTGCGACACGATGTTAAGGTATTCTGGTCTTACGTCAATCGTTCTAAGAAAGACTCTGGCATTCCCAACGTTATATCTTTTAATACTGACCAATCAGATAGCCCTGAAAGTATATGTGGTTTGTTTTCTAAGTTCTTCAGCTCAGTGTATGAACCTAGTAATCTAAGTAACTGTACAAATTTTGAAGCGCCTCCCATGTCACCGGTAGGTGTAAATTTGGCTAATATTCGTTTATCAAGGCAAACGGTTTTGGATGCGTTAAAATCTTTAGATGTCACTAAAGGAGCTGGCCCAGACCTTATCCCTCCTTTCTTTCTTAAGCATACCGCTGAGTGTATCAGTTTACCACTTTCTATTCTGTATAATTTAAGTTTGAGCGAAGGAGTTGTTCCATCAGTTTGGAAAAAAGCCAATATAACTCCCGTTTATAAGGGTGGGTGTAGAAATGACGTCACCAATTACCGTCCAATCTCATTGTTATCCACCATGTCAAAAGTCTTTGAAAGACTTGTACATAACAGTATTTATCCTAGCTTACATAACATCATAATTCCAGAACAACACGGATTTGTTAAGCATCGTTCCACTATTACCAATTTACTTCTTTACTCGAACTTTTTGTTTGAGAATATGGATAATCGTCAACAAGTGGATGCTATCTATACGGACTTTTGCAAGGCTTTTGATAAGGTGGACCACGAAATGTTGCTTAAAAAACTGCACTTTAACGGTATACGTGGCAATCTCTTAAGGTGGTTCGCTTCATATATTCAGAATAGAACGCAAAAAGTTGTGATTAATGGCTTCTCATCTGACTCAATTATAGTCACTTCCGGTGTCACTCAGGGATCCATCTTGGGCCCCTTACTGTTTGTCCTTTATATAAACGACATTAAAACATGTTTCAGAAACTCTCATTTTTTATTGTATGCTGATGATCTTAAGGTATACCGTTTTATCAGGACTATTGATGATTGTATTCAACTTCAAAGTGACCTCTCACGACTCCAGCAATACTGTTATGAAAATAAGCTTCATTTAAGCCTTCCTAAATGTAAGGCAATTACTTTTACTAAAAATGTTAAAACACATGACTACATGTACTCACTATTAAACCAACCATTGGAAAAAGCTTCTGTTATTAAAGATTTAGGTGTTCTTTTTGATAGCAAGTTGCATTTTGATGCCCACATCACCCAAATTATCAATAAGTCTTATCAAATGTACGGCTTCATAATGCGCACTTGCTCACAATTTACACGACTATCATCTTACCTAGCTATTTACCGATCTTTAGTTAGGTGCCATCTTGAATATGCTACAGTGATATGGAATCCATATTTCATCAAATATAAAGATGCTATAGAAATGGTACAAAAAAAATTTCTACGTTCTGTTCATTTCAAATGCTTTCGGTTTTCTCCTACTTATTCTGATCTCTTAGAGAAGTTTTCCTTATGTACTCTTTATGAAAGAAGATTGCTCTGCGATCAAGTAATATTGTATAATATTTGCCACAACTGTTATGACTGTAACCAACTTTTAAATCATATTTATATTCGAATACCAAGTAATTCTCAACGTATTCGTGATGCGTATACACAGCGGTTATTTGCACCCAAATTTTGTCGCACCATTGCAGGTGAACGTGCGCCTTTGCGCCGCATTATGAAATCTTACAATGATTTCTTTACAGACATAGATTTATTCAATGTTTCAAAAAATGTTCACAAAAAACAAACATCTGTCAAAATTATTGAAATACGAGACTAATTAGTAATTTATATAATAATTGTAACAATAAATAAATAATAGTATTATATAATAAGTATTATAGTTTAAAAAACTTGTTGTTAAAGTTAGTCAGTACCTATGTATTGTACTTATACTACACTTCATTGCTATGATTGTATATTACACTAGTTCTTAAGTTTATCACCTGTTAATTTGGGGGTCACGGTGCTGAGTATACAATTACTCAATTGTTTATACCTACTAATCTGTATAATTGTATTGTATACTTGTTTGTAGCCCTGAATAAAATAAAATAAATAAAAATAAAATTCTGATGCATAAGCTTGTAAAGTTTCTTCTAAATCCATTCATTCGTTTTTGCGTGAAAGAGTAACAAACATCCATCCTATACTTACAATATTAATAGTCCCTTTATAATATTAATAGTATGTTCTATAATGAAATAACGCGATTCTATACTTACCTTTATACGTCCACGTGTAAACAGAAAGTCTTCAGGCTGTATGCTCTGGTGACATATCGACAGTCGTCGACACAAATCTGTCAGAGTCTCTCTTTACAATGTGGTTATAGTATTCTCTTTTGTGTTTCTATCAAATGTTCAGTTTTGTGTCTTTGTTCGAATGGAAAAGTGTTATTTTATGTGACATTAAGATCAAGATGTATGTTTGCATGTATTTTTTGTAAAAGCGGTTAAGATATATCGTAATCGAGATATCGTTATGTTTGATAATTCTTTGTGAGGTTGCGAAAATATTTTTTACTGCCTGATTAACTTGAATGGAAATTACAATTAACCTGAATGGAATTAACACAAAAATGCATAACATACTGAAGTTGTATCAAATTGCAATGAAATTGATGACATAAAAATTATCCATACTAATATTATAAATGGGAAAGTGTCTGTTTGTCTCTCTTTAACGGCAAAACGAAGCGACGAATTGATTAGTGGAGATAGTTGAAGGGATGGAGAGTAACATAGGCAACTATTTTTTTGGTTTTTTTCTGTGTTCAGGAACGGGGAACAGTGCTACCCCGAATTTAACGCAAGCGAAGCCGCGGGGAAAAGCTAGTAACTACATATATCTATCTTACCACAAGTCAAGTGTCGTCGCTTAGTATTGTGCCCATGTCGTAAAAATAAACATAAGAAAACCAACAATACGTTAAAATTTCCATTCAATTAACATTATTAAAAATACCCATTGTTTATTAAAAATACTTCATTGCCAGCGCATTGACCTGCGCTAGACATTTTGTATAACCTTCAAAGAAACTATAATTATAAATAACAAAAATCATTACAATTATAATGAATGCTCCGTATATGAAGAATACATATAAATATTGATCTTACTGTTTTTAAGATATATTTAATTACTTGTACAATAATTAGAACGACTGAAGGCTAATTACAATGCTTGTGAATATTTAAATATTAAACAATAGATAAGGATTTATTAATAAGCACTCGCATAAATATAAATACATTTATACAACAATTACCATCATTTCCTTATAACATATTATTACTAATCTATACTTCTATAGGTACTAATATTACAAAGAGGTAAAATTTGTGTTTGTGACGTTGTAGGGGGTAATCTCTGGACCTACTGAAACGATTTTAAAAATTATTTCTGTGTTGAATATGAATAGTCCATTTATCGGGGAGTGTCATAGGCTATATAGTATCACGCTATG
Organism: Schrankia costaestrigalis; assembly: GCA_905475405.1. Classification (NCBI taxonomy): domain Eukaryota; kingdom Metazoa; phylum Arthropoda; class Insecta; order Lepidoptera; family Erebidae; genus Schrankia; species Schrankia costaestrigalis. Next base: position 3,187,539 of record FR997852.1, read on the forward strand.
ACTAATAGGAGTGGAGCAGTAATGAAATATGTTTAAAAAAGTGACGCTTTTTTTTCTCGGCCTAACGAAGAGGGCAGGGCTCAGCTAGTACCTTATAGAATTCATGTGGTTGAGTGATGGACTCTCTATCCACCTCTGTAATTCAGGCAATGTTAGTAAAGAGAAATAACTCCATATGCGAAAGAGGCATGTGGGTATAAGGGACCTTCATAAAAATAACTTACTATCAAAATTTAAAAAAAAGCTACATAAACGCGAACTAATCAAGCAACGTACGGAAACGAGTACAATGAATAAAAATCTAAATTATAACATTTCAAACAATTGTATAACAACTATCTGGTACGAGTTATGTTATGAAATTGTAATATAAAATCGTGCTGTAAAATTGGCACATTTATATATTATATTGTCTGTCATGCTCTTCCTGGCTGTTTGATACATTTCTGTTGAAACAGCTGACTCTATAACTATTTATGTACGATTGTTAAAAAGTAAGTTGTGTGAAGTAAAGTTGTTTTAATCCATTTACACCATCCAATATCATCTCCGAAGTGCCGTAAATGTCCACTGAGTTAAAACGCAGTTACAGCAATGGAACATTAAGGCTCATGGCACATATAACGTAACGTAAACGGAACGTCACCGTATCAACTCGAGTCGTTCAGTATTCTTTGTATGAAACTCCTTACTGCTACGCACACTAATCGGAATCGTAACGTAATCGGATTTTTGACGTTTGACATCGAAGAAAAAGGCGAGGCGGTGCCGATCCGTTTACGTTACGTTATATGTGCTATGAGCCTTAAAGGCAGATAAACAAATTCGCATCAAAAAGAAAGAAATTTGTTCAACAATCAAGATAATCTTTAATAAGTAATTTTCACTACGATGAATAGTAAATATTAAACCCAGCATAATCTAAGTAAGTCCCATTACATCCTCTCATTTAAAGAAGAGAAATGCCTTGACCTAAGGGAAGATATAAAACGTCTCTTAACCAAACATTTTTCTTCATTTACGACAACACATCACATGCCACCCTCAAGAAACCTTTCATTACAAATCGTCAAACATCCATATACCGTAACTGACATTGCGGAAATTATTAAAGAAAAAAAAACCTTTTCGCAAACTAAATCAAATTTCCTATATCTATAAAGGCGAATATATTTCACTTATTCACTCAACACCCAAGGCACCTATTCAGACGTAGTTATCAGACTAAATGGGACACAATGAAGCAGTAACGTTTCATTCTATTGTGGTCTGTTCAAGGTCTCACGGGACAGTGGCAGGGCTGTCGGTGTAGATAACGGGTGTCTGCAGAGATTTTCCGGACCCTAAGTTACTCGCTGTCAGTTATTTGTAAACTCTGGGGTACCGATTGTCATGTGCCAGTTGACGGTGAAATTGGGCACAATGTTATGTACAGTTATTCTGTGTGTTATGCCGTTCATGGTCCATTTATGTTCGTGTAAAGGTTGTTTAATAATATATAAATATAGGTTTTTATCATTTTATTGTTGATCCCGATTGTAACGATTGTAATTTGTGTGTTAGGAAAAAATATTAAACTTTCCCGTTCAAAGTTCAATCCGGTAGAATTATCAAGACACGTCGAATCAAGATATATACAACCATATCCACTGCAACGTGAGCAAAACAATATAATATTCATGCCAAAATATAATATTTTAGTAGTTTTAGTAACCAAGTTTCTGAAACCCGTCCCTAACTATTGTACGAAATAGCCTACTTTCTTTTTATTTCTTCGCCGCGTAATCAAAATAACAACATCCCACACAGAGTTTTCAGCTTCTGCTGAGGACACAAAAGTGCTTTTGTGGCTTCGCTCAAGATTACGACTTAAATTTCTTCCTCATCCCTATGACACTTTGTATAAACCGCTTAAGTTAAAACCAAAAAATACTTAAGCAGCAGATTAAGAAGCCGTTTAACATTAAACTTAACACTGTTTAACAAAAGTTGATGAGACTGTATAATTGACGCAGACTTGGCAATTATGATAAGAGTCAAAAACAAATGCTGGGATGTATTTTAAAAAAGGTTTTTTCCGCTGTCTGTGGGCACTTAACGCCCCTTACCTGTAGGCTAGGTAGGCACCATCATGAATGGTGAATTACAAGGGGATTTCATGAAACGTTCACCCGTAGACTGGAAATAAATAGAAGGGGATTCTGTGAAAAGAATAATTAGAGATGGGAGGGGGGGGGGGGGGGTCTGTTGTCATATGATGTTGCCATCGTCTGCGGAAATGTTGTCGTTATTGAGGAAAAATAACAAATGTTAAAAGAAAAAGTAAATATATTACATGGAATAAATTGAAGAAACAAGTATTTTAGAGAACGAATAAAATTTTATTTTGACTATGATACTAGACTGTTATATAAAAACCTAGCTTTATTAAATTATCTAAAATATTAAAATTTTATCTTAAAGAAAATACGCAAATACTTATCGAGATAAAATTAGTAACTACAAACTTTGACTATAAATAGCAATTAAAAAACCATCGTTTTATATAATTATTTAAACTGTCATGGTCACATTCACTATTAATTAACGAATTATCGGGATATTTACCATGTTTGTAGTTGTCAAGTTTCCGAAATTTCGACGCTGTTACAAGCAATTTACTCCAGTCGGGTACAGGCCACTGGATTGAGTTACATAACCCTCAGATACTTTCGACAGAACGCCACTACATACCAAGACTGGTTAGAGAAGCGATTGAAATTAACAAGTACCAAAACTTCAATAGCGAAGATGGGTTTCAACTGTCGAGTATCTGGCGTCCAGTGGTTAACCTATGTGTGAACAAAAAACTACAACTACAAACATGGTAAATACCATCGTTTTATACTGCAGCAGTTATTTTAAACTTACAAGTCTCATAAATATATAACTACGTGACCAAAATCCGTGACTAGTATTAAAACTGAGGGTATTTTAAAATATTTTAACCGCCGGGTTTCTATGAATTTTATTGATAAAAAGATTTTTATTACACAAACCTAAAAATAGGTTGGATTATTCGCTTTTTATAGACGTTTCCTGGATATAAAATAAAATTATTGGGTGTCTATAGAAAGATGTATTTCGTAAAGATAAAGATATTAACGCCGCGTATAGATATACTTTGGCAATCAGGGGTACTAAAGGGATCGAAAAGCAAACTGCTTAGGTGGCATAGCAGTTAAAGTATCGACCGAGGTCGCGGTTTCGAATACCACGCAAAATAATGGTTTGTGGAGCACATAGATTCATGTCTTGAGCCTGGAGTCGTTTCGTTATAGAGTTTGATTTTATGAGTTTTGCCAAAGAATAGGCTTAAACAACTACTTAATAAAATAATTAAGTGAGAAACCATTGCACATTTATTATTATTTTCGCAATCATTTAATAATACTTTCAAAGGCAATCGATCGTTTTACAATCATACTATAAGCAAATGTGGGTCGCCATTGTATAAAATAAAATTATTGTGGCAAACGCGGAAACATAACCATTTTATTTAGATTTTCCTTCTATAAACGTAGGTAATTCTAACTTAAGATATATTATTATGTTATTAACAAATGGCGTTACTTATACTCGTACGAGTAAACTTTAAGTTAAGTACTAAAAAAAAGGAGTAATCGGAAGTTATTTTATTTTATTTATGTTAGTCATTAAGGTATATTTCTATAGGCCTATGCAGCCTGAAATAAAGATTATATTATTATTAAGTGCTTGAATATACATATTTTTATCTATACTAATATCATAAAGAGGTAAAGTTTGTGTGATTGTGTGTTTGTGACGTTGTAGGGGGTAAACTCTGGATATAATAAACCGATTTTAAAAAATCTTTCTGTGTTGAATAGTATATTTATCGGGGAGTGGCATAGACTAGGTATATAGTAGATCACGCTATGACTAATAGGAGTGGAGCAGTAATGAAATATGTTTAAAAAAGGGACGCGCTTCTTTCGCCGCCCAACGAAGTGGGCACGGGTCAGCTTGTAAAAAATATAATTACAACTGTGCCACAAACAAGTATTCAACGGTCATTAAGGACATTCAGGACAATTGCTAACTTACAAAGTCGTGCATCACTCATAAAATGAAAACAAAGCTTTAATTCTAGACTCAACTTAATAGCTGAGCCTGTTTAACAATTTGTTACTCTTGTCGGAAACAGGTGTTGAATAATAATTACGTTGTTCTTGACTAAGTAGGACGTTGTAAGACACGTTCGGCCTATATATTTACGTTTTTGTGTTATCTCGTCTTGTTTAAGAAAAGAAAACATTTCTCTTTACGAGGTAATAATTTAGGGCTTCTTTCTATCAGCCTTTAGATGTTCCGCTATTGAAATCAAACGTCGTATATTGTGTAAAAGACAACACCCGCACTAGGGTTTGGATAGCACAAAATTGTCTTGCGTGTGATTCGAATTAGCGACCTTCGCTACATACTCGCCCGCTTTGCCACCGACGCAATTAGCATTTAACTCATCATTGGTATTAGTTTTGCTTTGAGTTTATTTCTCTTGTTAAGTTATTTTCCCAACATCGAATTCTATGACACCCACAAACGAGAAAGCAGGGCATTTCTATTCTTAACCCTTTACCTCAAGGTTAAATATTCTTCAACTAATAGACCTTAAAGCATTTGAATTATCATTCAATTTCCATCCATACGTAAGGTTGAAATAAGGAAGAGAATACTAATGACCTTAATTAAGAATGCGGCGTACATAGAATGTTGACTGATAGCTCGCGTGATGTGATGTACATTATATTAGTAATCGTACAAGTAAACGTTATCATATCTCTATTGTATATATAAATACTATATATAGATATCCCTATTTACTGTTCTGAATACTGATATATGTTGCTAAAAGCGTTTAACTACGTAGCGGAGACATATCAACCTACAACCCTCCAACTACAAAGGTTCTAAAAGAAAACGCGTTCATTATTCACAAGACAAATATACTTAATGTAAACAGATGTCAGCCAGAAAGGATTCAAATCGTAACAAAATTATCTCAAAACTAATTGGTAGATTAGTATTTAGTATTTCAAGGAGCTTGAATTACAAATGCAGTATCTTTGTAGCCTATGTGTTATCCTAATATATAAGCCTATAGGTATTCATGTAAAGTTTAACAAAAATCTTTTTTTTACGTAAAAGAGTAAGAATAAACACCATTAACAAATTTTCGCGTTTAAAATATAAGAAGAATATCGAAAAACCTATTGTATAAAATCGACTACTAAAATAAACAGTTCCTATAAACTTTACTGAAGTCACAATTCTCGCTAATCTGAGGTCATATTGTAGATAACTAAGCTAAAATACTAACACATTCAGACACAAGGAAAGTTGCCAAAGCACTGGTTAAGCGAGAAATAAATTTTGAAAATACCAGTACGTGCGCCAGATGGGAAGTCTAAAGTTCAGTTTTTAGGTGCTTACAGATTAAATGGTTTTAAAATATGGTAGCCGCTGTAATTTATCGACTAAGTAAGTTGCTTGACAAAACTTTTGCGGGAAACATACCTATTAATTTTATATTTATTAAAGATTTTGTATTTTAAACTTAGTTGCTAGCTTGGGTGAAACTGATCGTATAAACACTTAAAGAATACCGCTGTCAGATGCACAATAAAAAGAGAAGCTATACCTATAGATATGTGTTTTTTTATTTTTTCAAATAAGTCACTACGAAACGTCTGGCTCGCAGTAAGCACTAGAGATGGTCATTGAAAAAACTTTTTTTTTTTTTCATTAAAAACTGTTTTATTAAATTGGGAAGAAATCCGCCAATGACCCATCGCTAGTGAGCACTTTGAAAGCCAAGTTGTCTGCAGTAAAGCGGGCAGGATTGTTACAATGACCATAAACCTCTTTACATCTAATTAGTGTTTATCCGACGTACTTTTTACAAACGCAACCTTCTGCCAACAGATGTATCGACAAATTAAACAGTCAAACATTAATGTGGGCTCGGTTGTTGGATACAAAAGTAAAAGTTATTGACACAAATAGAAAGGATCTTTGATGAAGTCAAGTTCAAAGATGTCAAATAGTTGCTATTGAAAACGTAATTTAGTTTCTCATACCTATACTGAAACCTGTGTACTAACTCGTTTCATAAATAAAAGAAATTGATTCCACGAAAATAGCTATACCCAACATTGGACACCTTAATATATAATGTAGGGGTCTTGTCAAACTATTGGTTAAGTGTCCAAAACAGTATTTTTAGCTTACAAAGTTCAGTGTATAAATACTTCGTTGCTTAGCGATTAAGGCTCAACGAAAGGAAAATGGTCGTTCAAGGAGAAACTCGAAGTGATTACATAAAGACTAAATGTGAATGGAAAACATTGAAGTTTGATGAGATAACCAAGGTCCTTTGATGTTTTATGTGTTTCATTTGTAATACCTAACCTACGCGCAGACAAATTATGTCAATCATTTTATTGTTTCTAATAATTTATTGCATAAACTATTAAAGCTGAACCCAAACAACCATCTCTTAAAGCAATCCAATTTAATATTAATATGCAACACTATTTCATTTTAATCATTTTTTCTAATAATTATAAAATAATCTTTTTTCTTAAAGCATTAAAATATAGCATAATTTAGGACAATTATCGTAAATAAATCGCACATCAAACATTGAATAATGTCGTTGACAAACTATGTATCCTGATTAAAAAGACAGTTTCTTGATACTTACCGCACTAGTTGTAAGTGCACATGACATCGCTACAAATTTAAAAAATGAAGTTATTCAAGATGATTTTTGTATTCCACAGGTACTATATACAATACATTATGCTGCAAAGCAGTTACAGTGAATGCTACAGTTCCATATTTAGAATACTTTTTATTTCCAAGACCTTGACATTTAAGTTTTCCGCAACATTGGGTCCCTTTACCGCGCCCGAAACAAATGTGAATTTAATAAACCATAGAGAGGATTTCCGCATCAATTTATAAGGTTTGAGTCTTTTATCAATACTGAATATCGTATTAAAGTGATTAGAATTTACGAAGATTTAATGTTTCTTGTTTAAAGGTTGAATGTAAGAACAATTGAATATCTGTAGTACATGAATTGTATATCTAAAAATATATAAAATGTTCTGATAATGTAATTAGCGTCGTGGCCAATGTTAAGCTAGCTATTATATAAATACATAAATCACAGTTTACAATCATACATTATTAGGCAGAGAGTACATTCAGCTAATTTTCAGTGTTAAGCACTAGCCCTTTCTAAAGAATATCACCGATTAGGTTTCAGCAAATTCTTCAAAGGCATTTTATACCGAATGAGACATAACCCACTACTTTCGTGTCCTATTGAAAATTCATTAGCACTCTCCTTTATATTACAAACATACTGAAACAGATTTTCCTGTGTAACCAGAATCCTTCAAGTTCAATAACTTAAAAATTTAGTTTGGACAAATGCAGAACAAAAACCTAATATACATTAAAATTGATAATATTGATGTGCGCACACAAATGAGTACAAAACTTAGCAGTTAATTTCAAAGAATAGACCATGAAAAGCCTTTTGTTACATTCAGAAACAACAGTTATTTGTTAGCTACCGGCTTTTATGAGTAACGAACGGTTATCTCTTTGTATGTGAATGATTCAGAACGGACTCATCTGTTGTAGGTTCAATGTTGTAATCATCTGTTTAGCTGTGAATCAGTACATATGATAACCATGTATTTTTGTAATTTATTCGTCAATATACGTACCATTTTAAAATATAAGACAGTGAAGGTGACTGTTAACGCGTTGTCCTCCTTAAACCTACATCTGGGTCGTCCCAGACGCTGTTATGCAAGTGTTCCGTCCTCTATCACGCGATGGACCCGGCACCCGCACGGAGAATTCATGGAATGCTAAGATTAGGACTTATTTTGTTTACCTTCTAGATTTAATGATAGTTTAAAGGAGGCCTGTGACCAGCAGTAGAGGTATGTATGGCGTATATGAAACCGATTAAAATAGTTGCTGAATAAATATCATTTTATTTTGACTATAATTTAATGATGTGTGACTAAACTAACTATAAACATAGGCTGAACCACCTAATTGATAAAAAAAATTATAACCCCTAAATAATATATTAAGTAAGAGACAAAATAAATTAGCCTGTCCTTTTTAACTTTTCGGGGTATCAAGTTTGTCTCCCTGAAGGGAATAATAAATAAACGAAACGGCTATCCGTTTTCCTTTTTAAAAAACATCTCAAAGTTCCTTCGAACGTAACGGGAAACTTTTGTGTGGGAGCCAAAACATCTTCTTTTTCAAGTAGGAAAATATATCGGAGGTATTACAGAACTTGTCTGATATAATATTAACAAGAGAACGCTCAATCGAAATTCGACCTTAATACTTCATGCTATTAATTTCCTTTTGTTCAATCCGATTGCTGTTGCATTTTTTATGCTGCTTTTGTTTTGTTTCCTTCTTTGTTTTTACTATAGTTATCTAGCTATGCCAAACATGAAAACTTGGCTTTACCGGATTTTTTATAAAAGTAGGGTAAATGGATTATTTAGTCGTTTGTAGACAACTTAGTACTGAGGCTTGTGTAAGGCCTGTGACGTAATAGGAACAAAAAATAGTTCTTGTTCTAACGCTACGACTTGTAAGAGCCCAACCATTACAGTGGCAACCGCTTAAATTCAACCGCGCTGACATTGCTTAACTAGGCTCCTAATTTATCAAGCAGTGATTACATTGGGCTAAACATGCCTCAAAACAATGAAAAGGTAGAAAGCTGTTCTTTGTCCAAAAGTTCTTGAGACAAAAGACAGCTTGATATTGATTACCAATTCTATACTAAATATTCTAAACCAACAAATCGTTTTCTTTCAAACCGTAACAAAATAAACACTCATTCGATTACTATGCCGCAACCTATTTAAGCGGACACATGTCTCACAAATACCACGGCAACATTATTATGCCTTGGTTGCAAGCCAACAAAAAGCACATGTAATTACATTACATACTAAATACCATATAAAGAACATTGTAATACAATTTGAACCTTATTGACGAGGAAGTTTGTAGATGTATCTGTCTTTATATGTATGATGGTAAGTTAACTAATGATATAAGGTTTAATTTCAATTAACAATATTGAAGTGGTTGAGGATGTTGTCGGTTAATGATTGGTCATCATTGAAATCTCGTCTTTTGTGTTAAACGAAGCTCAGATTGAAAAGAATAAGCGTTAATCCATCTGCAGCATGACTTATCTGACGTGGCTTAAACAATTTCACTGTCCCACCTCTAGACGCAAAAGTAAAACAATGCAAATGTTCATATATGACTCATGGGACAGTTAAGTGGTTAATATCCTATGGTTTATCGATTTGATGATACAGCTGCCTCCGTGGCAGCCTCAGGGCGCTGGTTCGATTCCCACGCAGGAGAATTCTTTGTGCGATCCACAAGTTACTATCAAAGTTTTTACAATAAAAAATGTATTAGTTTGGTATATTAGTATTAGTTTCAATTATTAGATTTTGTTTTATTTATAAATTCTTCTACTTTTTGTTTTAATTGACTTTGGTTCTGTACATTTTAAAAACTTTTTCAAAATAACTTTTTAATTTATTTTGTAACTATAATATGTAAAATTTTGCATGCCTACCTAGGTAAAATATAGCAGAACTAAATGTTTATTTTTAATATCTACAATGTCTTTTATACCTATATTTGTAAAATAAATATTCTATTATATTCTGAGTCTAGATACTATTTGTTTCCGTTAAATTGAAGTGCTTACGACACAGAGCTTGACCTCTAGAGGTATTTTTTTTTTTTGTACCAACGTATTCATTTAAACAAAAAACTTCCAAGTACAATGAAAAACGTTAGTTGAGAGCCGCGTATAACGGAGATTTTCGTGTAAAGATATGATGTTATTACTATGAACAATAATCATCAAGGTGTTATTATACAATTATACATGAACAATGGATATGTTAACGTAGATAGAACATGTTTCATTAATGCGTAAGTGAATTAGAAATACGCACATTATATGTTTATGTGTAGTGGTGTGTTTAGAAGCTGTTCTTAAATAGGTAACAGAAATAGGCAACTTAAGGATAACTTTTAAGTAAGTCGACGCTATGGTATCGATTTAAATTCCCGTTCAATGCAATTAGTCTGTAAGATTTTTATGTAACATTTTATATACATAGAAAAATGTTTTTAAAGGTCCCTACACGTCCTGCTTATTTTGAAACTAGATGGTCTCGTGTAAACGTGTAAGATTTATTAATTATGTATGTTAAATACGTCTCTGCTATACAATTTGCCAAGTAATACTGCCTATAGCTTGTCAAATTATACCTATACAAGAAACGACCTAAAGTCAAACCCAAAAAGTGTTCCTATTTTGTTGCGACAGATACTTTATTTAAACTGTATTAAAAAATCAATGAAAATTCATCACCTCCGGTGCAAATTGAATTATATCCTAAAGTAAAAATTTCATCTGAGAATGATACAACGACAGCGACTTTTGAAGCGGCATAATTAAAACTAAGGAAGAGACCCGACGACATAAAATGGCGGATGTGGCATCTATAACACACAAACGACACCGCAGGATAATACTTAGCCAAGATAATGAGAATATGCACTGTTAAGTACGCACGTCGATAAATAAACCTTTGTATACTTTGGAAAAATATGTCTTATTTCAAGAGTATTAAGGTGTTATTTTTATTAAACTAGAACCGTATTATCGCGAAGAGTTGGATGTATGCCAATTTCAAATACTATGTTCATTCATACTGAATGAATATAAGAAACATACTATGTTGTGAACATATTTATTGTTCACAAGATATTTCTTTGTTTAATACTTGTTTTATTAACTTATCTTGTGTGAATAGTACCTAATAGGTCTAAATGTCAGTATTTTATAAGCTGTCAATAATTTCTGATATGGGTCGTCATAATATGTCGACCACAACCAGAATTAATAGGGTGACAACTTAACATGCCTTCAAAACGTACTTACAAGTTTTATGAGAAAACAGACATCTTGGAATCTTAAGCCTTACCTAAAACATCGTAGATATTACGAATAATAATACCACAACTAATTTTTTTTTATGTAATAGGAGGCAAACGAGCCAGCAGGTCACCTGATGGCAAGTGATCACCGCCGCCCATGGACACCAGAGGAATCACAGATGCGTTGCCGATCTTTTAAAAGGGAGTACGCTCGTTTCTTGATTTATAAATGCCAAGGAATATGTAAAAATAACTACGAAAACGAATAATACTATACAGAATAGGTATCTATTAACTTTAAAACTTTCGTGTTTCATTTTATGTAATTATTATTAACACGGGTATTAACACACAGAATAGGTATCTATTCCTAAGGGTACTTTGATTACGACGAGCCCTATTATGACAGACTAAGATCTAAAATTAGACAATGATCGTATCGCCCTAGTGAATCAGCTCGATGAACTGTGTCGTTAATCGATCATATGGTACTTCAATGGTTGCGGTGATAGAAATACTACATACCTAATGATTTATAAATAACTACGATACTTAATTATGATATCATATCATACAAACAATTCAATTAACCCTTTTAAATTTTGGAATGCCAAATTACCGGCAAAATTCTCGGCAATATGACTGTATCGGACCTGAACGAAAGCTCAAATACAGACTATTAATAAAGATAACGGGTAGTTGTCAAAAAACAACTTTACTCCGTCGTCATCACCTTGCCGAAGTAGGCTTCACACTACATCGAAAGTTGGAAAACCAAGGAGACCAGATTTATAAGAGCAGCAGTCTCGGAATTTTAGCGTAAACCCTATTGATCGATTTATATTCGTCGAATTCGAGTGCTCGAAACGTACTCGTATAAGTACACACCATAAAGGGCATTCAGAATGGGACGCGTCACAAATATGAATGTCACATAAAAACATCCGTGAATTAGGATGGATAAGTTCTGAGACGTTTATTCACTACAATAACAATTTGTCGGTAGCGATTTTGGACAATTTGCGAGTCTAATTGAATAATATCAACAACGGTCATGTGAGTTTTGCTTCCCGTTGCTTGTGCACAAAGTTTATGCAGGACGTGAATTCTACAAGTTACTACAAGGACGTGAATTCATCGCAGTAGTGCTTTGGATAGACGCTCAATTTTTTTTCATCTTTTTGGTCACTTAAGTAGCTGGTTTCAGATGACCTTTACTACTTCACGCGGGCTGTGGTAAAGCGGAGAGCCGTTTTCCAAAATTTTAATAACAAAAATAAAATAGCCCAAGATAAAGTCCCCAAATTCTCTAACGTAACCAGAAGACAACTAGTGAAAACGCTTACACAGCAGGCGTAACACTTGGAACACTGCTAGTACTCTCAACGCTCGCCCTATTAATGAAAATACGTCAGAACAGTCGCGTAAGATTGTGACGTCAACAACGCGAAGCACTTCACTCGTGTGGCTGAGAGTGCTTTCCGCCTGAATAATTTATGTGGCACGAGATGTATTCGCAGAATTATAGGGAACAATGCATATGTCGCGATTTATTGATTATGTTTTAGGTAAATGTAAGACATAGTTAATTTTCTGTTCAAAAAATGGTTAAAAATATTTACTGAAGGTACTAGAAAGTTTACAAGATGTTTTAAGTAACTAGGTAGTTGGGTTTTTAATAGTTTTTGGAACGATGAGAGACCATACAAAAGTTGATTATGGATTTTGTTGTTTGCAAACAATTAGTAGTACAGGCTTACGCAATTTTAAATTACTAACGAAACGGATCAGTAACACCGGTAAAGGGTTTGGTATGACAAAAGCATACGAAATCGGTACAACAAACAAAGCAAGTAAATAATAAATATCTTTAGGAGTACAGATTGTGTATTGATTTTTCCAGAGTCAGAATATTTTATCTGCCCAACGCATCTGATACATGTAACAATGGCCATTACTACAGATAGTGCTCGGAACCAAAGACTATAAAATCCAATTATCAGCGAAAATTGCTCACTAACCATAAAACCACATCAGATTTTCCAATACTACTATCATACATACAATTCGCTAGCATCACAAATGTGAATGTTCACATGAACATGTGTATAAAATCACGGATGCATTCATACGAAACGACATGACACGGCATGCCGTTAAAACGCGTGCCTTGTTGACACTCCATGACATTTAGCGGAAAATGGGGGCAACTACGTGCATGAAATGACAACTGTCGAATGTGTCAAACTATTTAATGTTTTTCGTAGAAATGTACTTGACAAGTCAATTTTGACTGCGAGCTTTAAAAAGGTATGAATAATGTCAGTCAGTTACAGCATTTTAAAGCAAAGATATTGTACTTCAATTGAGGAAGCTACGTATACAGTATTTGATCAAGAGATATAAAGCCAATTCCTTGCCCACACCTTAGTATCCTTCCGTGGGTTAAGTAGATCATACTCAGCTAATACTTGACGATAATCAAGCAGTAGAAAGAGTAATGTTGTCCTATTTTTATATATGAACAACAGATACCCCTCTTAAGGTGGACAGGTTTTTAAAGTTTTGGGCATTAAGAAAAGTGATCTTTTGGTCAAGCATTAAACAATATATATGAATACAAAGGTTATGAAAGTGTCATTGAACTTACTGATGATGCTAAATATTTTAATAAAGCCCCAAAAATAAAAAGTTAAACAACAATAAAAAACATTATGAATGGGCCTCCATAAAGATTTTCTTAATTAAAATCTTTTCATCTCATAATAAGCTATTATAAAGCTTAATCGAAAAAGATGTTCTATTGTCAAGACCTTTTAATATTTAAGTCGTTTTAAAACTTTGTTCGTTCTTTGTAAAGATTGTCAAGTGGAACTTGGAAGTTTTTTTCAAAGGTTAATGTATAAGCTTATATTACCTAGCTGTGTAACTAACCAGAAGGATAAGGGTGTAGTGTTAGTTTATATCATCCCACTACTAGGCGAAAGACCTCTCTCCCTATACTTCCACCGTATTGGTCTATAGGCTCCTAGAACCAGCTGTGTAAGGTATTAAATACCAAGTTTTAATAACTTTAAATAACTTTGTTTTTAATGAAATTTGTAACGTTTTAGTATTTGAATTTCTCATTTACTATACCAGAAACCATTTTCATTGAAATTCTGACTTATTAATTACTGACTACAAAGTATTTTAGATAAGTAGTAATAACTAAGTCAACTGTAGACCCCTGAATCGATCAGAGCAACTAAAATAAACAAGAAGCTCAAACTATATTTTTTTCTGTATGACCACAAATCTGTATAGTTTCGATATCCACGTTCGGCTACGACACAAATGTTAAACAGAGCGTTAACAACGGGCTAGCACGTCTGATCAAACCGTATTGTCATCAGATACCTTTGCTACTTGCCGCGTGCTCTGACAGCTAACGAGTCTGGTATCTAATGCAACTATAATCGATTTATTTAACTCGATATTTCATGTGTTTGTTTTAGTTTTGAGGTGATTGTAGTTACACGGCAATTCGACCATTTCGAACCAAGTGAAAAGCGCGAATACAGTTCAGAAATAAAGGCAAAGGATGTTAGGCGAAAACAACTTCACTCCGGCGTCGTCATTACCTTGCTGGTCTAAACTAATTCAAAACGGTGTATAACTAAGTGCATTATTAAGGCTCAGTGTCTCAAAATGTTGTCGTATAAATCCATGAAGACATAGATTTGTTCATAAACCATTAGGTTGTAACTTGTAACAATATTAAACGCGAAACGAATACGTTTAAGTTAAAACCAAATCCACAGCTACCCTCAGTTTGGTAGGAAAAGATTAATTTCCGCAAGATCAAAGAACAATGTCTAAAGCGTCCGATTCTAAAAGGGAGGTACTCAATTTGAATTTCAAATCTGCGTACAAAACCGCGCCCACGACAATGATCAATTAGTTTCAACTGCCTTTAGTAAACTCGGTTATTTACTTTGAGACTGTTGAGTTATTTTGAATCTTTAAGAATTTGATAGCAGCAGATGTTTTCTGGGTACCGAAAAAGCTGATTATTTCAATATTGGCGGTGGTTTACCTTGCTTAAAAGTGGAAGGGCAGGGTGGAAAAATGGGCTTTAAAACTGGTAAATAGATAAGGACGTAGTATTAAAAAATAAACAGTGAATATGGTCTAGAATTTACTTTAGTATTTATAGACATTGCTATTCAATAAAATAAATGATTACAGTAACATAACAAGTCTAGCTATTAACTCAAGGGTTTAAGGGCGCCTTCAAATTTGCCGCTAAGTGTCGCGCAGAGGCAGCGCGACTGCAGCGCTGCGGTCGCGCTGTTTTGTAAATTCATAGAGATAAAAAACGCGCGACTGCAGCGCTACGCCCGCGTTGCGTCCCCGCACTCGTTCATCGATCGACTAGTGTTGTTTAGAATACTTTTTCTTTTTAATAGTAACACTAAGAGCAGTGTATTTTCGTCTGAGTCCATCGTAAAACTAAAACACAACACTACCATTCTCAAACCTAGCGACAGCAGCGCGACCGCAGCGCTGCAGTCGCGCTGCCTCCGCGCGACACTTAGCGGCAAATTTGAAGGCGCCCTAAAGTGTCATAAATCTAGAAATAAATCTTAGGCTTAACACTTATAGCAGTTCCGTTTACGCATTATTTACACCTATATTTCTAACTAAACGTTACGTATAAACGCATATTTTTTTAAATACCATACAATGCTAACAGCCACAGTCGTGCAACAATGTTGTAAAAGCAATTAGTTAATTCTCAGAGGCAATCTAGTTGTAGTATGTTTTGCGGTCACAGGCAAACCGACTCGTGTCGGGCATTTATTTGGTTAAATTCATTATGGTTTTGTTGGAAGCCTGTACATCGAAAATTATGTTTGTTATTTAAAACTGTAAATTAGTTAAAGAATGATGCTTTTTCATAAAATAGTGTTTTTTTAATATTATAGGTATTTAGAAGAATCATTGATTAAGTAATAGTAGTTTTCACAACTCCAAAGCTTTACATGAATTAAAAAATACCGTAAAGACAGCTCAAAAAAAAACATACAGTTCCTAAGTTCCTTGAAGCATTAGTAAAGACCTTAAATTAATTTCCTACTTCCCAATTTTTTACTTAAAGCTAAGGCAGCAACAATTCGTAGATAAAAATGTTATACAGACAAGTTAAAGATAATTCAATTTCAGTACTAGGTATATGAAAAAAACTGTCTACAGACAGACTAACGAAATATTTAGTCCCAAAACTATTTAGTTTCGTAACACTGTTACGTCTAGTTCTTACGTTAGTAAGAAGTTCTTCTACGCAAAAGTTTTTTAATTTAGTTTTACCAGTTATTTTATTATACAAGTAAATATTGAACAAATTGTAACTAATAGAAAAGTGAATTAAAGTTAAGGGAATAAGTCTTATTAGTGAAATCATATAAAGAATTTAAAATATCGAATTCCCTATTACTTCAATTGGACAATCCTAAAGGGTACATAGATTGTTTTGCTTCTCCTGCAGATTGTCTGTATAAAGTAAGAACTATCAACATACATCGTTCATTTTCTAAATGTAAAAATGTTGATAACATATTAATATTCATGTTTTTGATGAGATCAAACACCAACAACTCTGCATTTCTAAAACCTTCTCTCTAAGCTCTTGACATTGAATTTCTTCAAACAATTCAGAGCTATCTTATAAAAATTTGCAATGTTGAACATTTTTTCCTTCATTCACGGTTGAATAACGTCCTCTGCGACGAGGCCAATCTACCGCTGTTTCCTTGATGACGCGCGTAGCTTGCCACTTCGTTCACTTCCTCCTGAAGTATTTAACACGTCCACCGCTTAATCAAATACGCCAATAAGAATGACGTTTTTGTAAGATATTTATAGAGGAAAATCTCTTTGAAACTTGGTTTAGATATTCAGTACGGATACTGTAGGAAATATATTCTTATAAGTCTTATAATGTTACTGTATACAGGCCTATTCTGGTATACTATATCATAATGTAAGACGGCTTAGTTAAGGATTTGTACAATAAGGGTTGTAAAATGAATTATATTTTATTATTTATTTTTATTTTATTTTATTGTTTTTGGGGAGCTTACAGCTACAATACAGTGAATTTAGTTGTAAACAATTACATGCCAATTAAAAGCTTCCACAAATGACGATATTCACGGAATGTCTAAAATTTTAGCGCCTTAATTTTAAAACCCGATAAATAAAATACTTATTTGCTAATTTTTATTCAACATCATTCATCATTAGTAATCTTTAGACAAAAAAAACGTAGATAAACGTTTCAGGAAACTAAATTGCTTAGAAAAACAAATTATGAAAAAAAAAGCGAAAATTTGTTTAAGAATTTTCTCAAACGCAAAACTGTACGATAGAAATAAATTATAATATCATATAAACACCCAAAAAAATATAATAACTGCAAACAGAGTGGAAGGTGAATCGCAAAAATTATAAATAGTAATAATATGTCACGTGTGAGATTATAATTCGACCTTGTAGTTTATTCAGATGAAAAAAACAGCCACGAGGATATCAACGCCCACGAGGATTGGGTGGAGTAAATAGATGATGAGTTTATAATTATATTTTATTACTTGATGCCCTCAAAATGCACAATGTTGACAACATTTCTGCTTTCAACATAATTCAACGTTTTGAGGACAGGGCTTTAATATTCCGCCGTATGTGAATGTTGGTTTAAACTGGAAAGACTTTGGACTAGGGTATCCGTTGGCTTAGAGATTTACCTATACCCACTGAATAGCTTGAAACAACCCTCATACTTCCCTCTTTTTCATAAGTATAAATTTGAAATATCTCCTGATAGAGAAATAGATAAGACTTTCCTCGTCAACTTCTTCTGCTCAGGTCTTAAAAATGATTTCTATCTGACCTCTCAATAATACTTTTTACGTGATTCTCTATCGACATCATTAGATCTAACAAATTTACCGACTTTCATGTCTCTACCTAGTACCTACCTTAAAACTACCTGACGATTCTGTGAACATTGCAAACGTAATTATATCGTTCGAATGACTTCAGCTGATCCGTTCAGCTTCATCATATTAGTACAAATTCCATTATAAATCCATCTGATAGTTTTCTCTACAGACCGCAAAACCTACATTCGCTGAATAAGATCGGTTGTAAAAGTAAATTGAATTCACTGGTACAAATTACACGAGTCTAGAACCGTGTCTCATTAGTGTACTACACACGAACGAACTTATTACTGAAAAATAATCATGTTAAACTCAATTATATATGCAATCAAAATTAATTGATTTATTATGTGGTAAAAACTATTAATAAACTAAGTAAGTTATAGTTATTCAGTATCCAGTGCGAGTCAATTACTTACAATAAAAAAAAGAAAAGAGTTGATTGATGTGTCGCCAAATAGACTGCCAGTTTACACGTTATTTCGTGAAAGTATTCTGTTCATATCCGATTTTTACTAAATCTTATTTTGTTCTCGACAGTCAACAAGTCTCCGTGACTTAAGAACATTGTTAGTTTCTTAGACAAAGCTAAGGTTGTGTTTTTGCCTAATAAATAGTCGTGCAACATAGCTAAGGTACAGTGAATTCTAGTTCCAATAAAATGGTCAATAAAACAAAAATCTCATCTAAGCTTAACCCAAAGGGTAGAATCAATTTCTGCTCAGTAACAAAAGCAATAAAACAAACCCCATATGAATCGGTAAACATCTCGTACGTTTGAATAAGAATGCATCATTACATGTGGTATTTGTGCGGGCGGTTACATACGAATCCTTGTAAACGTATGTTTGCCCAAACCTTATTAGATTTAATATTGTACAAACTGAATTCATTGCGAATCCGTAAGTTTTTCTATTTGTAAGAAATAAAAGATTTGTTCCTGATTCGTCATCTTCCTAATTGGTCATCTTCCAAATTCGTCACCTTCCAAACTCGTCATCTTCCAAACTGGTCATTTTCCAGATTCGTCATCTTCCAAACTCGTCATACTATGTACATTGGCCTACAAAAAATTATGATCTAAATAAATCTACTATATAAAAATAAGTCGGGTTTTCCTTCCTGACGCTATAACTCCAGAACGCACGAACCGATTTCCACGATTTTGCATTCGTTGGAAAGGTCTCGGGCTCCGTGAGGTTTATAGCAAAGAAAATTCAGGAGAAATTTAACAGAAAAGCGGGAAAATCTTTTTTCACAAACACATAATACAGCGCCACCTCTGATACATAGCATGTACCACAAACGCCGGTGCGTGATACATTGTTTGACAGCTACTCATTTTTCTCTGCTCAGTTAATTTCATATTATTGGTATTGTTTACTGTGAATTGCAAAAAAAAGGAAAAAAATAAGTTTTTCGTTTCCTTACATTTTAATTGGAAACCTCAATCAACATTTATATTCAAATCAATCACGTGTATTGTGCAAATTTTTGTTCAATTTGACCCGTTAAATATGTTGAGTGCATGTACAATTATACTTAAAATATTATTTCAATAATATCTGTGGCTACTAAAATTAAGTTGGGATGAACGGGTGCCTGAGAATATTAAAAGAATATGGACAAAATTTATTTCTTACTAAAAAAACCGGGTGAACTCCGTTTCGCCACCAGATGGCTTCGTTTTATGTAATAATTCGCAAAAAAATCTAATAGTGACAAGGAACCACAGTTTCAGATTGGCCACAGGTGTTTTCCACTGATGCACTAGGTCGCATGTATAGGTACTGTTCATCCTAGAAATGATTAATGTTTTTATTTGCGACTGCTGTTGGTAAATGTACGTGGACCAAAATCATTTGCGCATTTGAAAACTGTGAATGACCACCAATGCTAAACATATTAAGAAGCATAATGTAAACTATTGGGTTTGCTGGAGAACGATTCTCATTGGGATTCAGTAGTTTCATCAAATGCGTTCCAAATACGAACGCTGTTCGCAATTATCATCACCACATGTTCTTTTTCACAACTAATTCAGTTATGGAACAAATACAAAGACGATCATAATATGTGAAGATATCTTGCATCCCTTGCGCATTCAAACGAATAATCCTGACATCCAAATAACCGATGAAATCTACAATGAAGGATTGATTCTAATTGAGGATCAATGCTTTACTATTACTAACAAACAATTGATTGAAGTAGGAATGATTGCGTCAAATCGTTCGATGCACGATGCATTAAACCAAGAATTAAATTGAGAGCTGCAATACAATATTGATACATTGCAGGAATTCGTTCGAAATAATGTGCCGTTACTAAATGAACAGGAAAAACAAGTATACGAAACATTAATGCAAGCGGTGGACAGTAACACTGGTGGTCTATTCTTTCTGGACGCACAGAGGAACAGGGAAAACATTTGTTATATTCGATCAAGCTGTGACACAGCTTTGGCATTGGCATCATCTGGAATTGCGGCGATTCTTCTAGATGTCGGTCATACTGCACATTCTGCGCTTAAGTTGCCACTAAATTTAAACACAATTGATACTCTAAAATGAAATATTTCCCGATCCAGTGCAATGGGAAAATTGTTGATGCAATGCAAGCTCATTGTTTGAGATGAGTGCACAATGGCACATGAGAAATCACTTGAAGTACTTAACTTCAGACTAAAGGATCTTCGGTGAAATAACATTATCTTTGGCGGCTTGATGAAATTAAAAGACGCTGCAGACGTTGCCCGTGGAACGCCTGCAGATGAATTGAATACTTGCCTGAAGGCATCAACTTTATGAAATAACGTAAAAACATTATCGCTGACCACTTATATGAGAGCTCAAGTTCAAAATGATCAAAGTGGTGCACAATTTTCCAAACAATAGTTAACTGTTGGAAATGGAAAAGTCCCAGTTGATGCGACATGGTGGGAAGCCGATGGATGAGGCAGGCACAGGACCGCACAAGGTGGCAATACTTGGAGGAGGCCTATGTCCAGCAGTGGACGTCGATAGGCTGATATGATGATAATGATGATGCGACATCTGGATTAATTACTCTTACCAACGACTTTTGCCGATTTGTAGGCTCTCAATTAGCTCTTATTGAAAATGTTTTGCCAAACATTAGTGAATTTTCAGAATAATAATTATGCTTGGTTAAGTCAACAAGCAATTCTTGCCGCATATTATAATAATTATGTACACGCACTGAATTTCACCATTCAATTAAAAATTGCTGGCGATTTGGTGACATACAAGTCCTTTGATTCCATAACAAATCTCGATGATGAAGTAAATTATCCAAAGGAGTTTGTGTCTTTTTAATTATCAGGATTTCCACAACGAATTATTGTTGTGAAATGAAATAAAATTTTACTTTTTCAAATATAAAACAAAAAAAAACCCTTCATATTTTACAAACGAAATGTTACATAAAACGAAACCATCTGATGGCGAAACGGAGTTCGCCGGGTTTGCTAGTCCTCTTATATTAACCATTAAGACTATTACTTGTCTATCATGAAGTCAATGTCATTGTCACTTTATTATATTGAGGTTAAAAATATTAAGAAGAAGGAGAATTTTAGTATTATAAAAAGTTGTCTAGCATTAATAATCCTAACGAGGAAATGCATTACATTGCAAGTGAAAGGGGAAAACAGGTGCTCATACATTCTGGGTTCAAATATAATATCCACAAAAAAAATAAAAATGGTACCATAACATGGAGATGTACAAAAAGAAAGGAATGTTCAGCTTCCATGACATTGAACGATAATAATGTCGTCTTAAGAGAGCCTAATCATATCTGCTCTCCTGAATTCATGAAACTGGAGTCTGATATATGCTTCGACAAAATGAAAGAGGCAGTAACTACAAATTTTGGACCAATACCGAAGATATTTGAAGAAATTGAACAAGATTTTTTAGAAGCAAATGGTCAATCTTCCTTATCGGAACTCCCGATTTGGAAAAATAAAAAAAGTACCCTATATAACGCGAGAAACAAGTCACTTGATGTAACAAAATGTACTTATAATAATGTAAGCGAAGTTGTAATCCCAGCAAAGCTGTCTAAATATTTTTTAATATGCAGTGACGGACATGAGGAAAAATTTTTAATATTTTCATCCCCCACTAGTTTGGAGCTACTATCAAAGACGGACCATTATTACGCTGATGGGACGTTTAAGGTTGCGCCACCTCCTTTCTACCAGCTTTACAGTCTTCATGCAAATTTGGAGTCAAGTGATGTAACTTCGTATTTTGTACCACTAGTTTATGCACTTTTACCAAGTAAAAGTGAAGAAGTTTATCGGCGTTTATTTTTACTTCTTAAAGAAAGGTTTGGATTAAACATAAATAAATTTAAGTGTGATTTTGAGATAGCCGGCATAAACGGTTTTTTATCAGTATTTCCGAATGCAACTGTCACAGGATGCTACTTTCATTACCAGAAAGCCTTATGGAAAAAATCGAAGGATTGTGGAGCATTTGAAACTGAAGAAGGGAGATTATACACAAAATTATGTGCAAAATTAGCGTTATTACCTAAACAGTCTGTACCTGATTGCATACAGAGAAATATCACACTCTGCACCACATACAAATGAAATTAGATTATTTCATAATTATTTTGTAAATTTTTGGATGCAAAAGATAACTAGTAATTTATTTTGTGTCGATGAAGACCATTTCCGGACAAATAATGCCGTAGAAGGCTGGAATAACCGAATCAACAATAGACTTAGAAAAAAGGGTTCGTTGTATTTATTTATTAAAAAAATGAGAGAAGAAGCAGTACATCAAGACATAAGAATTAAAAAATTTTATTTACATTCCAACCAACCGCAGCGCCGGCGGATTAAAAATGTTAACAAATATACAAAAGAAAGAAACATAGTAGTTTGTGGATAAAAAAATTACTGTTGTGGAATGTCTGAGTAGACTATGTGAAGTATAATAATAATTTTTTTGATATTTTTTAATCCTTTTTGGAAAATACTGATTTTTTTTTATTGCGAGGAAAGTGTGTTTTCTTTTAACATTCAATAAGTTTAGTTTATCTTTGATTTATCTTATCTTGATATTTTATAACACAAATAAATTTGGCATTCCCTTGTACATTGTTTTATTTAGTACTCAAAAGGGGCGTCTAATATAAAAAATACTTAAAAAATTAGGCAGAAAATGCTGAACCTAAGGCAGTTGTCCCACCAACGACGAGAAAACGACTAACTATCAGCTATTTTCTCGCTCAAGAAACGTAAAATAGATATACTTTCCGTGTGAACAAAAGAGATGCATATACAAACAGTTGATCGCTGACTGTTCACACTGTCCGGCGAGCATTAGCTTCACTAGTTTGTCGCTGAGCGACAAAAGCTATGAAAGATAACACTCGCTCATGCCTGATTTACACATAGACAAGTACAGTGGCGAGTTAAGTAGTAAGTTATTGATTAAGTTGATTTAAATAGATCTCCATCCTATTTTTTGGCGAGTTAAGTTGGCAAGACGCAAGAGAGGGGGCTACTTCGTACTGTACTTGTCGATGTGTAAATCGGGCATCAGCGATACTCGCCAAGCGATTACAACTCACGCCGAGAGACCAACCAGTAGTGAGGCCGCAAGACTGACTGTACGTTTAACTGCCGCGAGTGAGTGATGCGAGTAATGGCCCGCCTCATTCGCACACTCGCTTATAGCCAAGCTACACAAATATCGAAACAACGCACTCGCTCCCCGCGTCTCGCAAAATCGTTTCCAGTTCTAGCTCTACTCGTTACTCGTTAATTGTTTCCGGTGAGACAAGTGCCTAAAACCGCGTACTGATTGAGCGAGCAGCCTCGAACTAGATAAAGCTGATTTTCCACCCAGAGAGGCGAGGTAAGGAAAGAATTGAAATCACACCGACCCTGTTTCAGTAAAAATAGCTATCGCGAGAAGCGTTTCATTTGCCAAGTCAATTTATACTCTATGTTGAAAGCAATACGGTTCATTTTAACACAAACAAATATTTAAATATTTCAATTCTCGCCTCGCTCATTCTTATCAATCCACACTGTTTCTACCAAAGATGCGCTGGGCGAGAATTGAACAATTATTGTCATACAAGTTTCAATTGTCTCCTCGCCTCGCCTCGTCTCGCCATTCTGGTGGAAAAACAGCTTTATTTACAGATCGAGGCTGCCTCGCATGGTATGCGTACTGCGGCAAAAATGTCAGAGGCTGCCTCGTGAGGCCGCTCACTTTGTCAGTACGCGGCTAATATGTATTTCTTTTCATTAAAATTCATCTTTACAAAATAAGCAAAAACACGAAAGAATACATGAAAGAGTGTCGTCAGAACTTTTTACAAATGTAGAGTACATTTTATTCACAACAAACAAAACGTCATAGCAACCGGACCGGAATTGAAGTTCACAATTGTCTGTTTTGCAATTTTAATTTCTTCTAAATAAATAATTAGAACTTATAACTATCCTAAATGTGATGTAAAATAAAAAATAATTTAACTAAATACATATCAGATTAGGGATGATGGTTAAATCATATAATTAAAATAAGAGTGTAACGTGATAATATGTTTTACGAGTGACGTATACCATTTGAGGAAGTCAATCTAATTCTTTTATTCACATAACTTTTATGTGGTCTTTACAGATAATTATAAATATTTATTTTAAAATTACTTTATATGATTAAAGATAAAGTATATTCATTAAATTGTATTCATGACAATTTAAGAGACTATAAAATATAAAAGATTTTTTTGTATAGGTATTTACTTATTTCTTTTCGTTTTTGTTAAAATTATATTTGACTGTACAATGACGAGTTTGGAAGATGACGAATCTGGAAAATGACCAGTTTGGAAGATGACGAGTTTGGAAGGTGACGAATTTGGAAGATGACCAATTAGGAAGATGACGAATCAGGAACAAATCAAATAAAATAGTTCTTTGTAAAACTAACTGTGTATAGTTTAATGTATAAAACACATATAGGTAAGTCGTAATAATGTGTGTCAATAAATAAAAGTAATAATCAATAAGATATAGATGGGTTACCGTTCAGCGAAATTTCTGAGCATCTTCGTGCTTAGGAAACCTTGAACAAAACTAGGTTAACCACTAAATCAAAACTAAGGAAATTAATACAACGCTATTGGATGTAATAAAAATATCGAAGATTAAAATTACGACAGTTAGGTAACTAATTCTAAGGTTCATATTAATCTCTGGGAATTTTCTTTTGGAACCTTAATATAACCTCTAAAACTTTAGTTTGATGAAATAATTCTTGGTAAAATAAATATCAAAAGTTATCTTGTTATCTACCTATAAGAGTGGAGAGAATATTAATAATTTATGGCATCAATAACGTGAACTATCTATCCCAACTAGTTCTTTCCTCTTACTTGTTATTTCAGAATCAAACCTTGAGCTACTTTTGTTGGGTATATTAATAGACTGGCTGTATACGCGTCTTCAATTGCCTTAATTCAAGCTCGAAATTAAGTTTTTGACACGGCTTAAAGCTGTTTTAACTGGCTTTCAAAGGACTATTACTATAATTTAACGTTTACATCTCTAATATCTAAAGAAAAATACTTAATTTTATACGTGTACTCTTATAAATACAAATAAGGTAATGTAATGGTTCTTGAAACATAACAATGTTAGATAATATTCTATTTTAAACAAAGTTGTAGCTACATATAATTTATTTATTTATTTATTTATTTATTTATTTAACACAAGAGCAATATAAGCTTACAGTTAAACCAAAGCGCCTATATGCTATGCTACAATAATAAAAAACAGGATCAAATCAATATAAAATTAAACAAATTATAACAAAAAATTAACATTACACATTAAATTACTAAGACATGAAAACATAAACAACTAAAACAAGTAATTGGATTAAAAAAATCAGTAGAGTATATAGAATACTTAATCATAAAAAAAACAATATAGGTACATAAGTCAGAACACAATTGCAACAGTAATGTTAATGCAAGAAACTTTTATTCATCTAGTCTGTAGAAATATTTAAAAACAGTGAAACTTTCCTAGCCATCTGATCTATTTTGTCAAAGAATATGTCTGCATCTAGGCCTGAGCGTAGTAAATTGTTAATGAGCTCGACAGCTTTTCCCGTGGGGCTACTAGAAGCCTGAGGCAAGCGCCATGATGGTGGACAAGCAAGAAGTTCATGTTGCCGCCGTCCAGCACGTATATACTTGTCTGGTACAAATAAATGAATACTTTCACGTACCGACGGATTATCTACCTTGTTTGCCTGCAACAAGTTGTAATGCATTATGTGTATAAATTTCCGTCTAATCTCCAATGTATCCAGACCGACCATCCCACCCACGAACACAGAAGGGTAGAGGAATGGGTAGTAGCCGTAAATTCGCTTGTACAGGTAACGGGCAAACTTGCGCTGTACTCTCTCGATCATTAGGGTATATAGGTTTTCTTGCGGACTCCAGACTATAGCGTTGTACTCTAATTTGCTACGCACATATGCATTATAGAGCAGCTTTACCACAAGGACACTATTGAACTGGGAAGATGTTCTGATTACAAACCCTAAAGATTTACTTGCGGCTTTACAGGTGTTTTTAATATGGTCATGAAAATTTAGTTTTGAGTCAAGCGTTAAACCAAGATCACGTATTGTAGTAACTCGCTCAAGAGATTCTCCTGCCAACTCGTATGTGGCGGTTATAGGGAAGCGTGATCGGGTGAAGGATATCACTTTACACTTGGAAACATTAAAAGACAGTCTGTTTGCTTTGCTCCATTCATCAACAGCTCCAATATCACGCTGCAATACTTCGCAGTCAGTGTTATTTTTAATAGAAATAAACAGCTTAAGATCGTCCGCAAACATAAGGCATTCAGCTCCGCAGAGGACGCTAGGCAGATCGTTTATCATAATTAGGAACAATGTCGGCCCAAGGGTGCTACCCTGACTTACTCCAGAGCGTGTATAGTAATCTTGAGATCTATAGTTTCCCATCTTCACATATTGTTTGCGATCCTTGAGATAACTCGATATGAGCCTAAGAAGGTGTGTATCAAATCCAAACAATGAAAGCTTTGATAATAGCACATCATTATCCACTAGATCAAAGGCTTTTTTAAAATCAAAGTACGCTGTATCAACTTGACATCCTGCCCCCATCCTAGTTTTCACATAATCAGTAAACCTGATATGATTCGTTAAGGTAGAGCGTGCCGGCCGAAAACCATGTTGGGAATCATTTAGAAGAGTATTTATTTGAAGAGTAATGTTATTATTAAGTATAGTTTCAAATACCTTCCCAAAGACTGATAACACTGCAATAGGTCTAAAGTTTGTTATGTCAGTTGATGATCCAGCTTTTGGTACTGGTGTTACCCTTGAGACTTTCCACCTACCAGGATATAAAGAGCACTGAAGGGAGAGATTAAATATATAGAGAAGTGGCTCCTCTAGAGCAGAAACACAATCCTTCACTAAGAAAGCTGGTATTTTATCTGGCCCATACGCAGACGATGACTTGAGATGTTGAACTGCTCGTCTCAATTGCGTAGAACTAATATAGGGAATGCTTATTCGGGACATACAGTGTTGTTCGACAGTATCGCGGTCAGTTATCTCTGGGTCTAACTTTGGAATGTTACTATGAAAGATAGAACCAAAATACCGTGCAAATGCATCGACAGCCTCTTGCCCCTCAAGAGTCTCATCCCCACACACGAAAGCCCTGCTTTGTTGTCTAGTCTTCTGTTTATCCCTCACAAATTGCCAAAACTTTGAAGGGTCACTAATTATTTTGTTTCCTAATGTGTTTATATAATTTTGGAAAGCGCTGTTTATAAGCTCTTTAACTTTAGTCCTATAGTATTTAAAAAGCTCTTTGTTAACTTGAAGGTCTTGAGATTTATACATTTTTAAATTGTAATATTTTAATCTTACATAATGAATAATTTCGCCTGTAAACCATGGCGGATATATATATTTTTGAATCACAGGTATATTTTTAATCGGGACATTGTCATTTAAAGCTGTACTTAACTTATTATACAAAATATCAACAGCGATATCAATATCATGTTGCTGCAGAAGGTCCGACCAGTCTATTTCTGAAATATCGTAATATAAGCCTTGAAAATTTGCTTTTCGGAAATTCCACTCCCGGTTATATGACTTTGAATTATTATCTTTTGGTAGGGCTGTCCTTTTTGTTGCTGCTCCTCTAGGTAAAGTGAGAAATATTTCCAGGGGAGGGTGATATGCGTCAGGAGATACAAGAGCTTCAGTGACGGGAGTCACATCAGTGTCTCCAGGGTCAAGAGTAGTTAAAACCAAGTCCAAGATGCATCCATATTCATTACAAACTTTATTACACTGTCGAAGCTTACAGAAATCAAGAAACATATCGTAATACAGTCTAGTAGAGTTGTTACATGACTTTAGATTAAAATCACCTACTATCACAAACTGATATTCTGAATATGTACTGATGGCATTTTCCATGCATGTTAGTACATCGAGATATTGCTTATGACTATAGTTAGGTGGTAAGTATACAACACATAGAAACAACCTAACATTTTTCCATGTTACGATGGCAAAAAGTAATTCTTTATCATTAGTTAGGCCGTCTACATCGGTGATTGCCCTAACTGTGTAGCAGTCTTTCACTGCCAAAAGTACACCACCCCATCCGACATCACCAGTCCTATCCTTTCTCAATACAACATAGTTCGGTGGAAATAATTCTGCATCGTTTACAGAGCTGTTCAGAAATGTTTCAGTGAGAGCAATAAAATCACATGAAACTGAGATGACATTCTTGTAAAAAATAGTTAACTTTGAACGAAGGCCTCTTACATTCTGATAGTATAATGAAAGTTTCTTTCTTATTATGGTACTAGTATTTTTTTTTCTTTACAGACATCGATTTTTTGTATGTTGTAGACTTTAAAACATCATATTTGTAGTTATTCAAGAAAAAACTGCGACTTTTCCCTGTATAGTTCATTATTATTTGGAATGGTTATGGGGTGAGAATAGTTAATAAAGTCTATTTTTATGTTATCCATTATTTTTCCGTAGATAGTTTTAATTCCATTATTATTTATTACACCTGTTCTATAGGAGAACATGTCAAAAGATAGGTAAGAGTTAGTATCGAAATAATGGCCATAATTGTAATTTAGTAGATTCTCATACAATAGGTTATTAAAAAGTTCAATCTTATAATTATATATCGGAGCCCCACAGATATACATTGGAGCACATATTATAATGTTTGTGTAATTTATGTGCTGTAAGGATTCCTTGATGGAATTTACCATTCCTACAAAATCACGTGTACCGGTACAGTCGCTACCATCCAATACAATAATGCAGTAATCATTCATGTTAAAATTTACCAATTTACCATCAATATTATTCAGAAGTCGTTTTATATTACAATCACGAAAGACATACCGACATAAGTCAAAATAGGAGCTAAAAGAGTCTTCTATTATTTTTTGCGTACCACAGTTTTCATTTGTCAGGATACATAGTTTACTCTTGACGTGATTCCGCTGTGCAATGGAGGGCGTGGTATTGGTTGTGGCACGTTGTTGGGTTTCTGTTACCAAGTTTTCTGATGTGTGTTCCGGAACACATTGTAACTCTATATTAGAGGCGCGCGTGTGTTGTTCCATATCAGTAAGACGACGATACAATTCCTTGTTCGCACTTTTTAGTTCCGTGACTTCTTTTTGTAGGTGTGTTATCAACTCAAATTTGTCATTCATCTCAGACTTTATATCTTCAAATTTTGAATTCATTAAATCCATAGACTCTCTGAAGATAGTTATTTCGGATTTCAATGCAGAAACATCGGTATTGATTTTATGAAGTTGCGGTGTTATGGTATTTTTAATTAATTCGGCTACTTCGACGGATAGTACCTGTCTGATTTCGACCCTCAGTATGTTCATTATATCTTCCTTTGATAAGCACCTGCAAACCATCTCATGGTCACTCAGACAGGGTGATATTTTCCCTTTTGCTTGTGTACGTTGCGTAACCCATGATGGAGAAGACTGACTGTCATATTCTGACTGACGAATAGGAGTGTTGGTGTTATCACCCTTGGGTTTCTTGCTGATGCAGATGGGACATGTCCAGTTTGAATCTTTGGACAGTTTCTTACTCGCTGTAGTAATACAAAGTTGATGACAAAATTGTTTGCAAGCAATACATTTCACAAAATTATTGTCCTTGATGTCCTTCATACAACCCAAGCATAAGCGTGACATACTAGCAAAACAACTTGAACCAATTTGTAGTATAAAAAAAAACAAATGCTTAGTACCGTCCAAGTAAAGCGTTGCAGGGTTGCAGTCGATGACGTCACAAGCCCGGGCGCATGCAGGCATGCAGTGTTATTATAAGCTTAGATGTAACTTCAGTACCAACACATCAAAAACCACAAGTAAGAACGATGAATATTGACCTAAGGCACTCGGTATACACTTCACTTAGGCACTTCCTTTTATTTGTGGGCAACTAATCAATGCTTCAAGTGTCTTTCTCACTTAGGTAAAATATTCTGTACCTGTTTTTGGTGAACGATACGAGAATGACAGATTGTCTTAAATAGTTTTCTTCAAGGTTGGCAATTGTAAAATGTCAATGTCACCACTTGTCTGTCTCACATTAACAATGTTTACATTTTCCTCTTGCGTGTGAGTAACTGTGATAATTTTTTAAAAAACTCGGCTGATTATCAGTTGGTTATCTGTGTGTGCGTGATATTTAAATAACGTAAACGTTATGAAGCAAATATTGTTAAAATTTTACTCACAGTATCGACCAGGAACACTTGAATTACATCAATACCAGGTGTATAGGTTATGTTTGATCTTGCTAAACACTAATTTAAACAGGTTTGTTGATTCTATCTGCACTTATTCAAATAAAAACTTTCACAAATTTGCTTTGATCTGTTTACTTGCCGGTGTTGCCACAGCATAATAATGAAACAATACAATTATCATTACAATACAAATGCAGTAGATACAATAAACAGGCTTGCTTATCGGTAGATCAGCCATAGCATTGAACATCTCGGCGCGGCTTATCTGATATCTTAATCTTATAAACGTCTGTTCGTTGATAATCTACACAACTACTTATGTAGAAGGCTTTGTCGAAGATGTTGTAAGAGCTGGCTAAATATTCTGCTATAAAAGATGGGTAGGATACGGCTCACCTCTTATCACTATAGTGATAGGTTTGTAAGCTTGTATGATGGCACACAAACTTTGGTCAACAAAATACACAGTACGCACAATCTTACTTGGCCGGCCTAAAGTTAGCTTTCAGACTTTCGCACATCTACAGGAACAAATAAAACACCAGCTTTTTAAGCTCCCCGTCGTTTAGTTTAAAAAATGACACCTGCATCTATTTGCAACAACTTAAAGCCACCGACTTGGATTACAAACCTAATGAATGCAAAGTCTACGCAGAAAAGTGTCAAATATTTTACAAATACCCGTCAATAAGTCTTCTGGGCAAACTGAAGACTTCTAGAATATAAAAGAACAATTACCAATAAAACACATATGAACGTATTACGCTAAAATTGTCCGTGGGGTCGAGGTACAGCAGGATGCACTGGTCAACTTGCTAAATTCATATTTATACGTCCTGTCGACATTATTCTCACGAGCGACGACCTAACCAAAATTGTTCATTATGTACGTCTTGATTGGGCTTTGGTGTTGATGCTCCTTTGCATAGTTCGTTGTTCGAGATTAAGATTGGCATTTAACTGTGTATTCTATTGTTGTTTTCAGGTTAATTACCTTTATTAAACATAAAATGTATCATTCAGTGTTCTTCCTAGAAGGAGGAGTTAAAGCTTTATTACTGCTAAAGATTAGCAAAAAAACATATATTTTTCGGACATTAGAGTAACAGTTCCTAGTAAGGAAGCACCGATTGCGATTGGAGTCAAACTGAATGAGTCTTGTCCTAGGGTACCCTACGAATGTGGGCAAGTACCTACTGACGTCATAGTTAAGGATTCGTGTCGCGCTTTCTTTATCATTTAAATCAATCATTTATCTATTGTCTCCGGCATAGTGATAAATTTCTAAAAGGAAATACTTCATCCAAATATTTCATTGCAAATTTACAACAATCCTAATATTGACATTTACATAATTATCTTAATACTGTATGGGGCGTATTGTCCGTAGAAGCAGGTTTAAATCCTGTTAAAATCAGGTTAAGTCATGTCGTCTTTCTTCTTTATGATATCAAAAATCAACAAAACAATAATATTTACTCTGATTACGAACAGTGAAGATGGCATCAAAGCGACACGATCTCAATGAGTATTAGTTAACAAAGTACAATTGCTTGACAGTATAATCTAGTGACATCATCAACCTTCCGTCTGTACCGTATAAGTCGTGCTAAACATAGATATGTCCATGATAAATAACAATGAATTGATAATTACAATATTAATTTAAGTACACTATACAATTGGTTTTAGAGTTGCTATTGCAAGCATACGGAACGTAATTTCATGGTGTGTTTACTTTTTTATGATTACCAAAATCTAAATTTCGGTTAACTCTTAAATCATCGTTCGCAGTTCATTCCTCAGTCAGAGGCCATGTTTCATGTATACAAATTATGATTGCCCAAGGCACTACTCTTGTACCCGAGGATGGCTAACGTTGGCGTTAGCACTCCTATAGAAATTGCCACCTCGTAGGCATACATTTATGAAAGTGGTGGTAAACGAAAACAAAATCATGTTAAGGACTTTACCAAATACAGTAACTTTACAAAGCACACCAATTTTTATTCCTATCAAAATAAAACGTTACTATCAACGTATGAATTGAAACTGCTCAAGAAAAATAGCATAAACCTTTTCAATATCACTAAAAGATTTTCATCCATTCATTTCTACTAATATCTGGAAATTCAAAAGGGTCCTCGGAAACTCCACGATGGGGTAACAATGGGGAAAACGTTACAAATTTTGTCGCTTTTTATGCCGTATGCTTTCAGATGTGAAATTATTGTCGCCGCAGAAGTGTATAGGAATATGTATTTCTACAATATTAAAGTTACTGTATTATTATGTAATACATTTGTATTTTATTACATAGTCGTCATCTTATGAGATTTCATATCCTATCCTAAGAATTTCTTACTATGAGATCTGTAATAACATGAGAATTCGCACTCGGGCGTTTGGATTCTAATAGAACTTTGTTCTTTAAAACAATTAAAGCAAAAAGATTCCTGCCCTATTTGCCCGCAATCAGTTCACTTTTAACAGTTAAACAAATTCAAATTGTTTATCTAAAATGTTAAAGTTAGACAAGTGAAAATACCTTCAAAATTCTGTAAGTGGCAATTTGAGGTTAAATCAGCCGGAATCCAATTGGATTGTGAAGAAACATGAAAGCTAACTGTGTAAAGGCAATGTTGTAAATATACTAGCCTGTTTGGGGAGTCGGGGGTTCTCGTAAATACGGTAGCTTTATTGCCCGGGCAGGGTAGTATCGGTGCTCAGAGGTATGGAGCTTCGAAAATCATTGCTCATCTTTTGAAAAATGGCTTCTACGTATTTTTATTATATTGTAAACATTTTATCATAATGAAATGTTGGTTTTAGTGGCATATAACATTTTGTTTAAGGTTTGCTGTAGTGTATTTAATTTATATTGTTATACGTCAATATTTTTTTATTTAAGTACCAAAGAGAATATTAAAATTGCAGGAAACTTTTCAATGATAAAAATAATCCTACAAGAAACTACAGCCCCTTTCTAAAACATACGTTCTGAAATCGTCAACGTCATCCTTCTTGAACTTTTATAATTCCACCCATATTCAAAGGCATGGATTCTTCAGATAAAGTGAGATCATTTTGTCCCTCTCCCCTTTTCCTTTGTATTAGAAAAGGTTAAAGAATCTATGCAAATAGTCTCAGAGAACACTCGTGTCATGCTTAAGCTCGCTAACGATGTAGGGTGTAAACTCTAACCTTAGAACTTGGTTTGGTCGGGTTCTTTTGTATAACGTGTTTTTACTTGTCACCTAATGATGTTTTGGATACATAAAGTTATAGAAGTTTACAGTCATTAGTGGTAATGTTAAAACATTAAGATACACCCATTATCAATGCAGCTATGGACATGCAGGCAAAAAAGAATTTGGAGCAGTTGTTCGATAAATTAAATATAACAATTGTATACGATTGGGATAGAATAGAATTATTTTTTGACCCCTGACCTTTTCGGGTGAATTATCCATAAAATATAACCATTCAGTTTAGTAGTTAGTTTTTAAGTTAGTTAATAAACATCTAATAATCCAAATACGTTTGTTGTTATAAAATTGGGTGTAGGCATTGATTCATGCATGATAGATGATCAATGGGTGTAGGTGGCTACAACAAACACGACCTTTGCCTAAATAATATCTAATATTATTAATTCATTCCTAAACAAATACAGTAAAACCTTGCACGAGATTGATCACTGTTTCAATAATACAAATAACAATAATGGTGATCAATCAATCAATTACAATCAACATGTAACTGCCATAAAAGTATTGGCAACTAATGATTGATTAGACACTGATTGCTGAAAGAGAAAATACCTCTATAGGGTTATGTCCGTTACTTGCTAAACAAAAGGCTTATGTTAAGCTCGTAAAAATAATTGGTTTATAGATATCCTAGTCTGCGTGGCGAACTACAAGCAGTACATTACGTTCCCCTATATAATCTCGCGAGGGCAGAAAAAGCACATTATGTCCAATTTCTTCGTAATGTTTCCCTAAACCGATGGCTGATCGTCATTCTTAAAAACCGTAATGTTTTTATGCAACAACTAATTTTTTTTAATTTATTAATACAATTTCAGAACTAGGGATCAATCTCGTTGTCACAAGGACTTGCAGACATGTAATAACATGTCAAAAAGGAGATGAGTGTTAAGGAGAATCATTGTGTAATTCGCATAAGAAGAGACCCGCGATCAGGAAGAATTCTACATTTATAATTGGTTATTAAGGTTTTATGTTTGACTTAAGTATCTAAACAACGCAGTCACATTCCGCATACACAAGCACACACACGAACTCCACAAGTAATCAATAGCTTCACACACATACAAAAACATACGTTCATTTTACCTCATACTCGTAGCGCAAGTGCAACACAACGAAGTTGGTGCAAGTAGATATAGCAATTGCGAATGATAATGATGGAGTTATGATTGCAAACAACCAAGTGAATTACTGCTTATACCAGATATTATTACACTGGTATGTATTGCAAACATTAATGCTATGTAGAATGTTTACATGTACATGCAAATTTGTAGTGAAAAATTCCATTAAAAATATGTTTAGCATTTTATTTTTGTTTACATTGACCACGATTATTATAGCATTTATTACTATTATAAATAATTGAATTATTGACATCAATACGTTTTTAATGCTTGACATTTATTATTATAATTGAATTATTGACATCAATACGTTTTTAATGCATATAGGTAAGTTTACTCATTACTCAATCAATATGTTTTTGGGGTTTGCACCTACTAAAAAGACACCGTTTTAACAAGTCTCATTATTTTGGAGATGGGTCGCTGAAACTGCGGTATTATAACTTCAGCGACCCACCCAGCCTCTACTAATTAATATTGTGCACCTTTCTTAAGCGGTTACTAATTTATGCACTAATTATGCTGCCTAAACGAACAATATGAGGCACGATACGTAAATGAAATAACTCTAATAACATTCTAAATAAAGGATTACGGTGAATATAAACAATTACGGAAAACCTTCATTTAATTAACTCTAAAATATTCTAAACAACGGCTTATGTATAAACGCAATACGTTTATCGCATAAGAATATGGTGAACGAATAACTTAATTATCCAGATTTATAATATCAATGAGGATTAAATCCATCCAACCCTAAGTGTTGAGCTTTTCAGGATTTAATAAAGCAAAAGTCTGACATTTTAAAATAACTGAATTAAATTTTGAATATCGTTGACAGTGAGAGAGGTCAATTCATTGAATGAACGTTTTAATTCTATTTTCAGTGAAACAATGGCTTTCGGTGAAAGAGTCAAAATAATATTTCTGTGATCTGTTTATCATAATTGATTAATGTCCCACTGGTATGAGGGGTTTCCACTTGACCTACTTATAACTTCTGGCACTAATACTACTCTCCGTGTGGTGACGGAGTAAGAATACAATATGTCACCACCCCATCTCATCCCATGGGTGTCGTAGAAACCGACTAAGGGACTATCTGTGAATATTACCTTTACATTGAAAGAAGGAAAACTTGAAACTAAACCCTATATCAATCTGTCTAGCCAGCGTGGTATTAGTAGGCCAAGTATACCTCAGTCACGGGAGGAGGCCCGTCCCGGCAGTGGGACATTAATGAGCTGTTATGACAACAGACCTTAATCATTTCATCACACAGAAAATTTAAATATTATAATACAAAAAAATACTTCCTATAGCTCTTTAACTTCTGTGACCCAATTTTGTTTTTGACAAGAGGCTCCATGTCTCCCTTTGTCCGTACTGAAAACTTAATTTATTGTACGATAAAAAAGCGAGGCCTTTAGTTCAACAATAGCCCTGCAAAATGAGTTTTTAACTTTCGGTCTTTCTCTCAAACCTAAATTAACTTGACAATCTTTAACTACATTTATTATTAAAAGTGACTCCGTGACACAGGTTTTATTAAACCCATTACGGGCACCAGTCCTTCACAAATCGTAAATTCTGTTCTGATACTGTATGTGCACTTAATTCCATTGTATTTGCGAAGGCGAAATAAAAAAATTAAATAAAGAAATTAAAAAACCGTGACTATTATTAATCTCGATATTATGTAGTATTAATATTACAATAGTACCGTTTTCCGCTTTTAGAACACTGTTCTTGCTAGCCCGTCGATATTTTCCTATATCTTTTATCATGATTTGTTGCACCTAATTTGTCTTCTCACTCTATACGTATTACGGTTGACTGGTTAAGAAGCACCTTAAGCATTAGCATTGCACCATTTCAGTCAATCAACTAGCCTATTGCAGTCCTCTGCTCTGCATAGGCCTCTCCCAACACGCACTACAGAACACGGTCCTGCGCCTTCCGCATCCAGTCCGACCCAGAGATCACCATTGCGCCTTTTTTTAAAAGTTAAGTTTAAAATGTGTAAGTTTATTTAATTAGCATTTTTTGTTTTATTTTATTTGCACAAGATGGAAAATTTTAAGGAGCGATCCATTGGCTGATATGACGATGATAAATATTTGTGAATTTAACTTGTAGTTAAGTTAGCGTTTATAACATCAAAAATTCATTTAGTGAAAACACATACTCATAAATTAACAAGAACATTAATTCGATTAAAAATTTCTGCAAAACACGAATGTTCTAGTTTGAGAAAAAGAAAAGATGTGTGAATTGTAACCTAATTATAAACCATTAGTATGAACTTAATTATGTGTTGCTTGAATCAATTATAGTAATTAACACATCTCGGCTTGGCTAAATACTTAGCAGTGGTTAAGAATATTGCACATTTATTCTTGAAAAATTTGCACCTACTTACTTTATGTAGATAGGTATAATATATTGTAGTATTTAGGTATAATCTATGGGTAGAACTACGTCCCTGAAACCGGACGGCGGGAAGTCTATGTATGAGGAAGGCACAAGACCGCACTGGGTGAAAATGTCTAGACTTGACTGATATGGTGATATAGGTAGGTTAGTGTATAGGTATACCTAATATTTTATGCTTAAGGTATTTGTCCTTCCAACAGAGACAGCTCCCAAGTATTGTAGTATCTTTGGATTAAAATAAAAAAAAAAAGTTGTACAAACAGCACGGCCGGTTTTAAAAAAATAGTAAATAAAAATCTAGTCAAAAAGAAAGCGTCACCACCTCATTTTATGTAATAAAAGAAAGTTTAACCGCATTCAAGATGAATATAATAAAGTTAAATGAAATGTCTTCTGGGTGGACAATTTAATAATTAACTACTTCCGTTTTGAGAAGCCAATCAATAAATAAATAAACCTGATCTGAGTCAGATTTAATTAGATTATAATTAACATGACATATTCTATATACACTGACATATAGATAAAAGATAAAAAGAATCAGGATTTAATTTGCGGAAGTCCGTAATTTAATTACTGCTGAATAAAAAAGGACAGAGGATAGACCTGAGACGCTTAGTACAAGGTACTTTTATTTATTTATAATATACACTGTCCTTACAGGATATTTAACCTAATACAACAGTGTATAAATATTATATTGATTAAATCTTAAACTAAACATTCCTATTACTAAAATAAACATCATAAAATCTTATAATAAACACCAAATCTTATTCGGTGTCAAAGACATCCTGGTCCTACTCTCGAATACAATTACATAGAAAAAAAAATGAGCTTTAACTAAAAAGAGAACTAATTGCCCTGATAATTAGAGTGTTACTCATCTTTGTGTTACTGGACTCTCCTAATAACGCTACCCACGTCTCGTTTGATGATGGGGGTTGTTGTTGGGGGTTGTTGACGAACCTGGTTTTTAATCCAATTTAAGTATTTTTCTCGGGTACCTACTAAAAATAGAAACCTTGGATTAATTTACCATGTAAAGAATAAAAACACTCTGATTTTAGTAGTACATAATTGCAAAATTCTTTCATTGTATATTTCGTTATAAGTTAGCAGGATGCCTAACAATAGCTAAGGCTGAAACAACTAGTAAACATCATTTTGTATTTTTTTTGTTAATAATTACATATACTATTTACAGAAAACAACCAGACAAAGAAATAAGAGGAACAATATCCATAATCTCAACAAAACTGGTTGGACAAGGGCGTCTGACGACCTCGCGATTCATACATATGAAACACAACACAAAGCTGAAACGAGGAAAGATCTTAGCTACTGTTTAATATAAGAAGTAATCTTGTGAATGTCTTAAGAGCTCAGAAACTTCAGATACTATCTTAAGACGACATTATACCAGTTAGTATCATTCAAACACATCCACTGTGTACATTTAACACACGACCTTAAACCATAAATCATACATACATAAGCTTTAAAGTAAACACAATTGTCATTTTTGAAATACGTGCAAATTCACTTCATAAAGGATTATATTCCGGGCATTCAAAATATGTTGTTGGGCAAAGTTTCTCTCTCATAACCTTCCACAAATCACAGCGCATAGTTACCATATATTACGCAAACGAATTCCGGACAGTCCTTCATATTCAAAGTTTAGCTAGTTTGTTTTACTTGGGAACTTGACTACTTACTACAGCTAAAATACTATGTTGGGGTTCTTGGTAGTTCACTTAAAAGAAGGAGACCCATTAGTATAGCATAAGTCATTACGCGACCTTTAACGGGTAGGCGAGGTTTACATTTTCGCACAGAATGTGTGGCTACTGACTACGAACACAGCTGCTTGATCTAGTAGTGTGTCTGTATAATATGTAATAAATTACAGATTTACAAAAAAAGTTAATTTAGGATATAGATGACGATTGCAATGTTTTAAGTTTGTATAACAATCTGTTTAGATCGGCCAAAGCGCGTCTATAAAAAGACTTCCCAATTTAAGTCATCAAGGGCGATTATCACAAATACATATAACCTCAAATTCTCTTCATAGACTTAATAACTCTAAATTATTAAACTAAAATCAACTCTAAAACAAATATAATACCAGAAAATAAATAAACAATAACATTTATTATTCAACACAGTCTAAATATTATTCTAGAGACGCTTGGTAACCCTAATAAAACGTATTCGAGTCAAACCAGTATTTATACACCTGACATTTAACTGAGCTACATATCAAAATTATTTTGATACGTAATTGTTACAACTAGGCTTCGTATATTTCAATCTAGGTGTTTAATGGTAGGCCTATATACTACTACGTCTTTACATTGTAGACAAAGTACTTTAGAAGTAATGTGTTGGATAAAATAATATGTGGTGACGGAGTAAGAACACAATATGTCGTCACCCCATCTCATCCCATGGATGTCGCAAAAACCGACTAAGGGACTATCCGTGAATATTATCTTTACGTAAAAAAAGAAGGAAAACTTGAAATTAAACTCTATACCAATCCGTCTGGCCAGCGTGGTATTAGTAGGCCAAGTATCCTTCCGTCACGGGAGGAGGCCCGTCCCTGCAGTGGGACATTAATGGGCTGTTATGATATGATGGTCAAAATAATATGGCTGAATCACATTTCTAATTTTGGTAACAAGTGTCCATAATGTAAGATCATCAAAAAGATAATTATCATTATTATCAAGCGTCAAAAGCAAAGTAATTTGAGGGCAGAGGAAAGGGAATTGACAAGTTCAGTTCTGAGTAATATTCTTATTTTGGCTGTGATTGATTCACCTTGTAATCAGGAAGTACATTTTTCTATAACCATTCCTTAACCCTCCTTCTTCCGTTTAATTACTTTGCACTTTCTTCATCATAACATCCCAATAATGACCCACTGCAGGGACGGGCCTCCTCCCGTGACGGAGGGATATTTGGCCTACCAATACCACGCTGGCCAGACGGATTAGTATAGGGTTTAATTCCAAGTTTTTCTTCTTTCTATGTAAAGGTAACATTCACAGGTAGTCCCATAGTCGGTTTCTACGACACCCATGGGATGAGATGGGGTGGTGACCTTTTGTATTCTTACTCCGTCTCCACACGGAAGCACTTTCTTTTCTTGCCCCGCAATCAAGTGTCATTCTTTGTGCTTTTTATTCACAGTTATGAGAAAGTATATCGAGCAATATCAAATAACATTCCAAACAAAAAACAATTCAACTAGGGCCAGCCTGAAACAATTACTTCCATTGGAAAACAATTCGTACCCAAAGTTGGCCAATTAGTTCCAAACAAAAGTACTTAGGTATTTTACGGAAAAGCTGCACGCAAAATTAAAGATCAACATTTACATAAACATTGCCTTTTCATATAAGTATATCTAGGCTAGTCATTCAGAATATATAGGTATAAAGAAATGATTGTGTGTAATTTGTAGATACTATATATAATTTGGACCGACGACCTCATAAAGATCTGTTGATCGGACTGGATGCGGAAGGCGCAGGACCGAGTTATGTGGCGCGTGTTGAGATAGGTCTATGTCCAGCAGTAGACTCGGTAGGCTAGTTGATTGATAGATATATAATTTTTAGATACTGTTTGTCAAAAGAGCCAATTTTATTTATTATTATCCCTAATCATTTATTTATGGAACAATCTTTCGGCACCCTCTTTTCTATGATATTGGGTCACTCAAACAGCCAGAGAGGTATAGTAAAGGAGTTAAGTAATTTCATAAGTAGTTTTTGTTTCCTCAAGGTTTCATGCAGTCTTATTGCCGTATCATCATTATTATTTAAAACAAATTACCATTTAGTTTTTACAAATCATTACATAAACAGTCTCGTTATACATATGTCGCGTGTAGGAGCCCACATTTCTGTCAGTACCACACGTATGTAGGCGTGATGTTTCGGAACGTTTATCGTAATGTTAACAACACGCCTATTACATAATTAAATCGTTCGTGTAAATAAGTAGGTACTTTTGTTAAAAAATGTCGT
This sequence comes from Schrankia costaestrigalis, assembly GCA_905475405.1. NCBI lineage: Eukaryota > Metazoa > Arthropoda > Insecta > Lepidoptera > Erebidae > Schrankia > Schrankia costaestrigalis. The sequence continues at coordinate 3,229,409 of FR997852.1, forward strand.
TAAGTAGCTATTACTGACATTTTAAGTCACAGTATAGAATCGGACTTACAAAATATTCATTCTTGTCGCGTGATTGTCGTAAAAGTCGACAAAGGGATACTGAATCTAATACGGTGAAATTCAGTTTAAACTGTTTGAGAGAAATGGTAATAAAGACTTGGTAAGTAAATCTCGAGTAAAAATTAAAGTTCTGAGCTAAATATTTCAACCACAATATACCGTTATACGCTTAAGGTTGCTATTCATGTCAATAAATAGATCAGGGGGTCGCAACTTGACACGGCACAGCTAAGCCTCTTTTCAACAAGGCTTTTAGGATTATACTGAGAAGCTTTTAGCAGTTTTATACATGATACAATTAGGTTGAAATAGAATACTACGAGGTTTACTTTGTTATTTTTTTAAGTAATGTTGTTTATAGGTCATTCAACTTTGATTAAATTTTATATAAAAAATTTGGTAAATTATTGTTTTTATGATCACTTTCCTTTATTAATATTATATATTTTATAAATATTTATTGATATCATATCATTGTCTATTTCAAGCTTTGCTTAGTTTAAAAATATGGCATTGTGCGAAAGTTATACTATGTATAATATGTACCTATGTATTTACAAAAAAAAAGTATATAACTATGTTTATCCGTTGTCTAGTACCTATAATACAAGCTCTGCTTAGTTTGGGACTAGATGGCTTTGTGTGAATGTGGGAGGAATATTTATTTATATGATGATTATAGTACGCTCGCTAATGACTTTGACTCTGCATTCCTGCGCATTTTGTAAAATTGCCGACTTGATGTCGATATTCTAGGTCTATTTCGATAGTTAAATAAAAGTATACAAAAACACATATTATGTAAGGAAAGAAATACTAAGAGATTGCTTTAATGAACACACAAAAGTCAAATCGATAGCGAGTAACCAGCTATCGAAGTCACTGCTGAACGTCGAGTAAACTTTATATACAGGCCATACAACACTAACGGTACAGATCAAAGAAACTACGTTTATCGAGGCATGTTTCGACGATTTACTATAGAAATAACTTACTATTACACTGAGTACAATTTCGTGATGTCCTAAAATAGACGTACACGAACGAATCATCCAATTTCGATACAAACAAAAACCTTATTCGAAATTGAGACGCAATAGTAAGCCATCAATGAGATTCTTGTAAATAGCAGCTTAGTTTTGGTTTCTAGCAAATGTATGAATTTGTATTTACAATAATATTCAGGCTATATACAATACATATATACACAAAGTCACGCCTTCTTCCCATTTATTCGCATTTGGTCGGATTCGCAAATGGTCGGATTCTCATTTCGTCGTATTTCAGTTGAGAAGAAAAGTGTTATCGAATTAATTTATTAAAAATTATAATTAACCTAATGTACATAAACGCTGCAAACAATCAATTGCGCTGATTTTATTGCTTATACAGTCCGATATGATTGCTTGAATTTGAACATCTTTTTGAATGTCATTTGGACGACGTTTTTTCATTGAACAATGCAACTGAATACGTTTGAGCTTTGCATCATAAAAGGCAGCTTCTCTCTTAAGACGCTGCTTTGAAAATTTTCGAGTTGAATTCGGCCGTGGCCAGAGGGGCGCGCCCCTCGGCGCGCGAATGAGATGGATATACTCTCGCTCACGCGCCGCCGCGCCGTGGTCGTCCCACCGGCCCTCAAGGACACGTTATCGCTCTGTGCCATAGTACAAATATATACAGTATTTCAACTTCATAGAAACGGACGAAACGTGAGTTTATACCTACACGCTCACGATCGCGGAGGGAACAGTCGCTACTGTGCCGCAGTAACGAGCGGACTGTGTGTTATAAATTGAAACTAAATATATTATTCATATGTCAATTTCAAACAAACATGGCTGATATAAATACCTACCTTACTAAATGACTTAGGTATTTAATATTATAATATAGTATTTTTTTTATCACGAAAACGGTTTGTTGTACTTAGGTCAATAATAATGAAAATTTAGCCCCCCTTTATGTAATCCCCCATGCGTGTCTTTCACTTTGATCTAGGTAAATTTAAGCAATGACATCGATGTCATTTTTTGAATGGATTGGTCACCCATCCATAAAGTGACCTCGATGCCTTTATTTTGACGTTAGAATAGATCTAATAGACCTGTTTAAAGTTTGGTTTTGGTTATCGATAAATTCAATTTCAAACAAACATGGCCAATATAATAAATACAGTACCCGGCCGTAAATATTACACATCGACTTTTTCTCTGACGCTCTACGAAGCCGAAATTGACCGATTGTATTTTTCTATAGGTTGATATGCAATATAAACGGCCCGGTACTGTACCTACTTTACTGAATGACTTGTTAAGTACCTTCTTAATATTATAATTTAGTATTTTATTTATATCACAAACATGGTGGATATAAATACAAACATATACATGTTTCTTTAAATTAAATGTATCAATCATAAAACAACACGTTTTTTACAGAACACTTCCTATTTATTTAAATATAAAATAGAAAAATAAAAAGTATTAATATACAATTACAAAACTAAATGGAAACACAAAGTAGATCGCATGTTTACTATTGTTTATGTACCGCGCACCCATTTATAATAAATATTCGGCCCAGTTTGACTACTGGTTATACTGTGACGTCAGTCCGCGGTAGGTAACAGAAAATTCTGTTACAGAAAAACCTATCTACCGGTCTATTATATTTATACATGTAGCCCCTATTTTTTTTTAATTTACACCCGCGTAAGGTATTATGAAGGCACAAAGCGCATCCAGATTCAGGACAATGATTTGGGGATCACAAAAATAATTTGACCGCCTCGGGGTAGCGGTCGCAGTGCACGAGGTCGCGAGTTTGAATCTCACGCAAAACAATAGAACTTTAAAAAAAATACAATAGCCCCACTATGTATTGTCCTGTGTCGCGGGGTATTTACAAACATTTACTTAGCTTACTCAAAGAACATCCAGACTCAGGACAATAATTAGTGGATGGAACAAATAAAATTGTCTTACGTGAGATTTGAACTCTAGGTGATTTTCCACCAGAGGGGCGAAACGAGGCAAAAATTGAAATCTTTATGTAAAAATGAACCGTATTGCTTAGGAAATAGAGTATATATTAACTTTGTAATAAAAACACTCGCTTCTCGCGATAGGCCTATTGTTGTTTGTTGCTACTTTTTGTTTGTGTAAAAATGAACCGTATTTTTTCTTAAATAGAGTTCAAAATACATTAACAAGAAACACGCATGTCGCGATGTCAATTTTTGGTGGAAAGAGTTCGGTGCGATTTCAATTCTCGTCTCGTCTCGCCCTTGTGGTGGACTCTTCATGCTGACTTACGATTACCGATTACTGCGCCCGCCACTGCCTAAGGCAGACAGTTTTTTTGTGTGATCCACAAACAACGGTCCTGAGTCTGGACGTTCTTTGTGTTCGTTTGTTTCATGTTTGTAAACGTTCCCGCAGTGGAGTGCATGAGAGTTCAAATCTCACGTAAGACAATTTTTTTTGTGATCCACAAACAACTGTCCTGAGTCTGGACGTTCTTTGTGTTCGTTTGTTTCATGTTTGTAAACGTTCCCGCGGTGGAATGCATGAGTTCAAATCTCACGTAAGAAAATTTTTTGTGTGATCCACAAACAACTGTCCTGAGTCTGGACGTTCTTTGTGTTCGTTTATTTCATGTTTGTAAACGTTCCCGCGGTGGAGTGCATGAGAGTTCAAATATCACGTAAGAAAATTTTTTGTGTGATCCACAAACAACTGTCCTGAGTCTGGACGTTCTTTGTGTTCGTTTGTTTCATGTTTGTAAACGTTCCCGCGGTGGAGTGCATGAGAGTTCAAATCTCACGTAAGACAATTTTTTTGTGTGATCCACAAACAACTGTCCTGAGTCTGGACGTTCTTTGTGTTCGTTTGTTTCATGTTTGTAAAAGTTTCCGCGAAAGTAAAAAGTATTATTTAGATCTTATCAGTAAGTACCTACCTACCTAAGCTTGCAAATAAAATAGGTGAGTAATATTATTTCTTAGATTTTTTCAGTTTCACACAACTCCTAGGTACTGTCGCGGAGACTTTTACAAAGAACATCCGAACTCAGGACAGTAATTTGTGAATCGCTCAAACAACTTTTTTGGTTGGATTCGAGCCCGCGACCTCGTGCACGCAAGCCACTACCGCGACCGGCCCGCACTGCCCGCGCCACTGAGGCCATTTCAATTACGTGATCTTGACGAAAACGGTTATAAAACTTATTACACTTGAGCATATAGTCTAAAATCGCTTATATAAACAAACGCTTGCATTATCAAAAGGGTCAACAGTAACTAGGTACTTGGTTGAGTTATGGCGAACTTTACCTAAGTTTTATAAAAGACATAACTACAAAAATATTTTACGAACCAATGTTATCGAAATAACTATTATAAAATAATACTATTATTTACTTATAAAAGAGAACAAAGTATTAATAAAAACTTAGGTATATATTTTAAACCTAACCTATATATTTTACCTACGATTAAAAATTACGCGATAAAATTTAGTACGAACGGTGAGTCGACATGCACAGGTCCGGCGTCGAAGAGGGCCATCGCCCGACTGAATCGTCGACCGTACTCATTCTGTATCGATCGTTAACTAATCGGTATAAGGTCTGAAATTGCGATGCGCCCGCAACGATCCGGAGCGCTTAGAAATTGCTAAAATCTTATTTGATTCATTAAAAATTATTGGTTGTAGTTATGTAATGATATTCTACAGTAATACTAATATTGATGTTACGAATGTATTTGAGTAATTCCTAAGCATAATGATAGTGTACTTTCCGTGTAATATGTAAAAAACTGTTTTTGTAGAGGTGTTTTCAAAAATAAATATGATCGAGCCAAAATCAAGCTATCGCGTTTTGGTAATTACAAAAACCTAGTTAAAGGTATCAATTTAACTATATTAAAATTCTAGATCAATAGGTCTTTTCATAGTCCTGTAGTAGTTGATGAAAGATAGTGCATTTTATCAATGTATCATCTTAAGTAACGACAAAAATAAATGCAACGTTGGCTTTTTCGGAATCTTCTTACGACGATTGTGCCATCCTTCAATCGCATTTGTGGTACGCTGTTTTTCACCAAAGTAGGTAAACGTATCACAAGTTATTTTTTCCATCCAATATTTTAAAAAATATTTTTGAAATTTTGCTGAATTCATTAGTTTCAGGAGCTTGTTCTAATATAGCAAGAATCGCTTCTGGGATTATTAAAGGTGGAAGCAGTGCTAACTTTGAATATAAAGTAGTGACATGTCGACCTTCACTAGATGAAGACAAACCAAGATCTTTAGATTTTTGCCAAACTGCTTTAGTGAAATGGTAAAAGCAACCGTTAATGCACTCTTTTTGAAATGTGTTTTTCATGCCATTTATCGCAGCTAAGTCGTAGTCCAATTTATAATATTCTATATTTACATAAAACTGATCGCGTATCAAAGTGAACAATCTTGTGTATGTTATTTCTAATTTATCCGGGAGCAGGGCATAAATTAATGGAACTAGATTGTTCGTATCATCATCAGTGCCGATATAGCCATGCAGGGAATATAGTTGATAAAATGGTGGCGGGCTAGATTTGAAAGTTCCGTCTCCGTAAAATTTATGACATGTTTTTATTATTTGTCTTGCTAAGGGAGTTGCAAAAATTAATATTTTATTGTCCGAACCATCGTCATAAGCAAAAAAATTGTCAACAATGCGTTCCGATAACCGTACTTCATGTATATATTTAAATTTACATTTGCTTAAGTTGAGTGATTTTTTTCTATTTCGGTACAGTGAGTCTTTTTTTGATGTAAACAATGGTATTTTATGCTCTTCTATGTATGTTTCAGTTTCTGGTAAATTTTCATTATAGTAATGTTTTTCAAATATTTTAGGTATTGGTTCCATATTAGACTGAACTTCTTGTTTACATTTATAAAAATTTTTATCAACTTTGTTACGGTCGAAATCTGGTAAACAAGAATGAACAGCTTCTTTTATTATATTGTTTTTGGAGTCTAATGTAATAGACGAATAACAATCTTTTCTATTAGTACAGCGCCAATTTGTGGAACCAGATTTATTAGAAACGGCAAAGTGATACCTGTGTCCAGCACGCAATAACATTTTTTTGCCTTTACTGCTTTCAATAAAACACAATCCACTCAAGCCACTACTTCCTGCCGCTAGATTCATGTTGAAAAACTCGATAAACTATTTTTTCTCTCTATATAACACAAAACAATGACAGGCTAGGACACAAGTCAATGTGATCTTAATGTGATCTATTTTAATTTTTATTATATTACCACCATAGAGGTAATTAACCAGGAAAATAAGTTGCCTACGAATATAATATAAATAACTGACCATAAGTGTGACAAGTTCAAAAGCAGTTATTTTACAATAATTGTTTATGTTCTCATCTGTACTGAATCCGACGAAATGAGAAGCCGACCATTTGCGAATCCGACCAAATGCGAATAAATGCTTCTTCCCATAAGGAATAAGAAAAATAAATTTAAATTTAGATATATTTTTTTTAGAATATATATTTAATATTAATTGTAAATTCGATTTGAGTAACAAAAATATTAAAGGTCATTAACACATACGTTACAAATAATATATAAGGCCTACTTTTTTGAAAATTGGCAGCCGTAGAACATACAAATATTTTATTATGCTTTTGAAAATACCTTCTGCCCTACCTAGCTTGAAATTGTGAAAGATATTTTTCCCGATTCTTAATAGAAAGTCAGCCAGTAGTACATACTATTAATTTAAACCAGCAGTTAGCCTTTTGTTGTAACAAATGAAATTTCAATAGACCTTTAGTAATGATATCAATTGACGGATACCGCATTAATAGGGACGTCATTATACCAAAAGAATTAATCACTGGTATCAGACGTATTATTAATAGATATCATGATTACCTATATTTAGAGATTAAAAGGTATAATGAAAGTATTTAATGGCGGGTCATTTCAATTACTGTAAAGAGAAATCTTGCGAGAAGGTCATTTAGAAATTCATAAAATTATAACCTTTAATTCAGACTAAGATTAGCTCGTGTCATTTTCATGTAACACAGTAATTTAAAATAACCGAATGACATCGCGCAAAAACAACAATTTAAGAAAAATACAAACTGCAAAACGTATAAAAAAAATAATCACTAAAAACATTTTAGTATCTCCGCAGCTGTTTTCAAAGTGATTCCATAAAGGAAGGGACATTAAAGCGCGCAAGATTAGTAAAAGACATTATGAATTTGCGCCCATATAACGTGCCGCAAAAAGAAATCGCCCATTTTTTACTTATGAGGAAAAAAAGTTTTAATTGATTCATTGGTAGTTACGAATAACAGGAATTTTATTTTATTTTTATGATAGGAGGCAAACGAGTCAGCAGGTCACCTGATGGTAAGTGATCACCGCCGCCCATGGACACCTGCAACACCAGTGGAATCACAGTTGCGTTGCCGACTTTTAAGAAGGGATCTTCTTCGTAACGGTCCGGAAATTTAGCCCCAGCGAGTTTGTACTTTATATTGTGTTAATAATATGACACATTACTTCTAATATCAATTTATATTTGTCATAAGAATACGTCTGGTAGGAATTGCATGCACAGTTTTCTTTCGTCACTGGAGCAAACATATATTCGATACAGTAGATCTTATGTTAAGTCTCACTGTAAGGGTGAGTTGTAACACTACTACAAGTGTTAGGGTAGTAGTCCCTAACAGAGTGTTAATGTTGTATGTTTGTTTGTATGTTTGTTACGAAGGATAATAATGTTTGTTAAATAAGTAGACAAGTGCTTCTAAGTAATGTTTTATTGCTACTAAATTAAAATGTATTATTTGTTATAATGCTAAGTAATCATAACTAGTAAATATTGCATTTATTATTACGACATATGAACCGAAGGTCAATGTGCAAGTGTAGCTTGTACAACAAGCATATCCAAAGATTAAATGCTATCGCAAAAACACAATAAACGCAATACAAACAAAACCTCCAGATAGTGTCAAACAAACCATTAAGATACAACAGATACGTCATTCCAAACAGATACGATACCTATAGGCCGACCGTTTAACTCAGACCCCGCCTGCGGTAATAGAGGTGCGCGGGGGGCGAGGACAAAGGAGAGAGCTATCTCTTGATTTTTTGCCAAAACGGCGCCATCTCAGATACTGTGACCCGAACTACATCACATCACAACACAGCTCTAATTTTTAGCTAGCTTATTTTTATGAAATAAAAAGAAGGAAAAATTAAAATTATACCCTAAACCAATCGAAATACCTGGAGAGGTTGTTTTATTTTTCTGGTCAGGCTTTAAATTGTGTAATAATTTAGATTGCATAATTTTTTCTAAGAAAGTACTAGCTTTAGTGCCAAGATGACGCCACCATCTTTGACATTTGTAAATTGTATAGAAGACGGACTAGCATACTGCACTAGTGTCATACTGACATACTGACTAGGTGTCCGTTATGGTAGCGTGTAAAAATAAAAAAAGCTCTTATTATTGTTCATATTATCTGTAAATATTTTCTAAGATTGATTCTTACAAATTAATATGTTTAAATCATACCTGTTTTAATGTAAACTGTGATTATTGTAATGTGATTATACTGTGATTTTAATATATATAATTAATGATTGTACAGTCAGCCCCAAAAGTCGCTGAACACATTTTAAATTCCAAAACTGCTGAACACTAAAAGTGCCATAAGTCAGTGTCGCGGGTATTTCAGAAGTATCGATGTTGCCAACTCGTGCAGTATACGGGAGCCGCGCATGACTGAACGGCAACGTCGCCCGCTGCGTCGCTCATCTGCGGTCGAGTTTCAGTGTAGTTGTTTGTAGTGAGTGATTTTGACAGTAGACAAAAGTCAAGCCAATTTCAAAGCGGAATACTACATTAACAATTTCATCAAAACAGTTGTCAACACGATAGCTTTGCTTGTATAGAGCTTGGGTGAAAAGAAAACAGCTCTGGTTCCATCCTGAGGAACGGATTACTTTTTGTGTTTTTTTATTTTTTCTTATTTTGTTTTCTACTATTATTATTCAATACAAGCTGTAACCCGCGACTTCGTTTACGAAAAAAATGTATATTTGACAATTAAATTAAATAATTTAATTAATTAATTAATTAAATGGCTTTATCACCTCTAGACTTAATTTTAGTTGCATGTCATAAAACTATTAAGTTCAATGTCGCACAACAGGGAGCGCTTCTTCTTACATAACATTTCAACTCATATCATCGAATTTCCGAAAATGTTTCTCATACAATTTAAAGTCATAATGATCATTCTTCATTAAATTAAAAATTAAATAAAATACTATTTAATTTTCAATTAAAAATTAAAAATAATATTTTAACTTTATTAAAATACCTGTGAACAGTGACGGTGAATTTAAGTTACTTGTTTTTTTTGAGATAAAATACAATAAATAAAAAATAAAAAACCAAAAAAAATACTTGGCACAACCCGGTTTTGAACGCACGTCTACTTCATCAAAGTCGAGTGTTCTATACCCTAGGCTATCGAATCTCAGTGAATTGTTTTGAAATTATGTATCTATTCCAACGAGTAAACATAATAGACACTAGTGTTCAGCTACTTTTGGAACACTAGTGTTCAGCTACTTTTGAAATACTAGTGTTCAGATACTTCTGAAATACCCGCGACACTGACTTATGGCACTTTTAGTGTTCAGCAGTTTTGGAATTTAAAATGTGTTCAGCGACTTTTTTGGCTGACTGTACAATTGTTATTATTTGTAAATATTTTCTAAGACTAGTTATAATAATATTTATAGTTTAAATCAGCCATTCGTTTAATAACAAATATATTTATTAAAGATAAAGATAAAGATTTATTGCAAAACTGTGTATATCAGGTGTTAGTGTATGAATACATTAGTCTCAACAGTCTATCCACATCGGATATGCAAATTATAGCAATATAATATCTTAAAACTACACAAATTAAACAAAAACTTATTTAAGTAACTAAATGTTATTTTTTTCAAAACATTCTTATTCATAATATTTGTAGATTCTTTAAAAAATAATCAAATTATGTAATATTATTGTTATTTTTGGAGTCGGTGTCAGCCAACGAAATACGATAATACATAAGCTAATGGAATGGCGGCCATGAATTACAGATTATATTATTATATGACTTCGACATTAACCCCCTTACTTATAAAAATCTCTAAAATTTAATCACTGTTTAGCGAGTTTTTTGTTAGCAAAACCAACTTTATGCCAAACAAAACCGTAAAAATTTAAGCTAATCAATTGACTAAAATTTAAGTTGCGTTTATGAGTAAGGGGGTTTGACATAAAGTTGTTGATTGTTTATGGATTGGTTTAAAAATTAAACAAATATTAAATAACTATTTTTATCATATTTAAATAAATATATTTTAAAATACCTGTGTCACGTTCAAACGTTTTAATATACCTATTTAGTAACTGATTAAAGCTTTCCATAACTTATGGGCGATTATGGGGCTAACCAGCACCGTCAATTAAAAAAAATCGTAATTCGTGAATAGGATCAATAATGCAAAATGTTTTCTACAAAGGCGTTAGAAAAGGCGATAGAGTTTTGTCTAACACATTCTGATCACTTTAAATAGTTTTTAATTTGATAAATATTTTATTTAAAACAAACATGGCCGTTTCATTTTCGCATGAGAATTTTAAGTAATTGTCTTTGATTCGTAGTACTTATTTCTCATCTAGTCTTTAGTCAGTGTAGTCTTTATAACACGCCATCATATTTCTTTAAATTTATAGTCAGGAATAAAAAATAGAATATAACTATCGTGGCTGACACCGACTCCAAAAATAACAATAATATTACATTATTTGTAATAATTTGATTATATTTTAAAGAATCTTCAAATAAATATATTTGTAGACTCTTCAAGACTCTCTCTTCTTCCTTAACAATACTTTTTACAATAATTAAAAGAACCTATTCTTTAGATTATAATTAAGTAAAAAGAATGTCTGATTTAATGTTGCAAAACCAAAATACAACTAATTATTTTTTACTTTTTAGTGCAATTTTTGTCTTTGAAGTCGGTTTTTTTTTTGTAAAAACTTATTTTATTTGGCATAGTAAACAACTCGATATAGCTCTTGTGTACGCTACCATAACGGACGCCGCTACCCCGCCCCCTCGTCCCTTTCATACCGCAGGCGGGGACTGAGATAAACGGTCGGCCTATAGTATCGAATATCGATACGAGCTATTATTTTTTAACTCCAGTAGGGTAGATTTCTTACGTAAGGGTAAGTATGAACCACTTATATTGTTTTCCAATAAAAGGGTCTGTGTGTAACATCAGTACATTACGAGATATATAAAATGTGTAATGTGTTTACAAGGTAAATTGAATTTTTGTTGCTGATGTCGATGTTTCAGATTCGATATTTTTTTTAGACCGTCAGCTTTATCGGATATTTTTAATGTTTTGGTCCGATTATTACACGCCTAAAGATGCTAAACGTTTGAATCCATAGGATTGTCAAAGAACAAGTTAATTAAATTAATTATTATCATAATCATTATTAAACTACTTCACAACACATCTAGTTCCAAACACAATAAAAATAACATTGATTTTTACTTATTCGTGAATTTGACATTCACGTAAATCAAAGTGACAGTCAAAAGTCTAAGCTAAACACGTGCTAAAGGTGTATTATTATGTGACGAATGCAATAATAACGCATTGGCGGTTAGTACCCTAGGGATTCTTTTTTAGTCCATCCAAACAGTTGTTTTATCAGAGAAGAAAGGTAATTCTGTAAAGGCACGTGTGAAAATCTTACGATAAACTTTCCACAATTTCACCTCTGATCTTGATTGACCTCATCTTATACACGTCGATTGCTAATCGCATTAAGAGTCATCGCTAAATTCATTCTGAGTAAACATTTTATTTATTATCAGAATTCTGGTTACTTTTAAACAGCAAATAAACAAAATAACTTTCCAAAAACATGGAAAGGTACACCATCGATAAGCCCTACCATCCGCTATCAAACATAATAACAAGTAAATATATTATGACCCACAAAACGTGACATCAGTACAAATATAATACTAAACGGAAACTTCCCTATACGCGCTTGTTTACAAATAACATCATTAGTTGACAACTAAAGGTATTATTAATTCAAACGGCTTCATAATGCACGTGTTCGTATCATAGAATAATTACTCATTAATTTGTAGAGTAGACACTTTATTAAAGCTAATTCTCGGTCTGAGCTGAGGATAAATACCTATATTTGTGTAAATATTAAAATATATATAATCAGAAATCATTTGCCAACAGCTATGTGGTTACTATATGGGGCTGTGCATGAAGTTAGTAAGGATTCAAATTCCATCCTGGAAAATTTCTTTGTGCTAGTCCCAAATTAATGTCCCTATTGTTTATGTTTTTTGTGTCCGATAAATTGAAGTCATTAGTATATTATTTGAAAAGAGAACTTTAAAAAGGTTTATTATTTCTACGAAAATAAAGGGGGGAACATGACATGACACCAAACTAAACTAATACCCAGCTTTTTAAAGTTTCCCTCAAAGCTTAGATTATGACATTAATTAGCTTTTAATCTAACCAAAAAACTCCTCAAATGGCACTTTTAAAGATACCTTTTCTTAGCGAGTGTAAGTACATTTACTTGGAGGGTATTAACATAATTTTCTTATAACTAATGAGACCGCATAAAAAGCGCTAAATCTTTACAGAGATTTACATAAGCAATAAAGGTGGACTAGATTAATCTTGAACACGACGGCGTTTGTGAAAAAACATTTTCTTTTTGAAGTAAACACTGAGAATAATGTTACTAATTAACTGGAAATATCTTGTAGCAGTATTTAAGATTTATTTAGGTAATGAGTGTAGAAAGAACTGTTGATATAGATGTTCATTACCACATCAATAAAGGCAACCCAGGTATTACTATTTAACAATGCGTAAGGTACGTAGAAAATACACAACATCAATATTTTTTTTAATCTTTTACATTATTACTTAGGCGGTTATCACACTGCCACGCACCACGCTGCATGTTGCGTTTCGACGCACCTACGCGCGTACACGCGGGAGTGCAGATCTGCATCATCGTGCGGGTTTTTGACGCACTCACGCGCGTAGTTGCGTTTTGTGGATTCACGCCGGCTTTGACTCATTTCATTCAAAGTTGTTCGCTAGTGCTTTAACGCACGTCAGTCCCTTCCTAAATCACGCACGGCACTGCGGGACTCGGTGTGCCATACCTTGCGTCTCGCCCCGCACCCACGCGCGTGGATGCATGTTTCGCCGCTTGTAGGCGCGTGATCTGCATGAACGCACGTGGATGCATTTTCTGTGTGTTGGACTGCGCGTGTTTTCTATACAAATGGAGGTACTTCCAAGCAACGTTAGAACACGCATCCACGCAACATGCAGCGTGGTGCGTGGCAGTGTGATAACCGCCTTAGGCGGTTATCACACTCGCGAGCAAAGATCGACAAAGTCGCGAGCAAAGATCAGATAATCCTAAATAATACATTTCAATGATCTCGTATTAGTAGGTACTGATTGCATTTGACCACCGATGGTACTGCATTGTGTGGCTTACGATTCGAGAGAAGAAGTAAGTACTAATAAATTCCTTAAACCTACATCTACATCATAAGTCCCAGACTATGTAAAGGTAGCAACTACTCCTCAATAACACGATTGAGACGTATACCTACACTCCATTAAATACTAAGTATGTATCATGTCTAAGTACGAAACGAAAAAAGCATTTACAAATCCATTATTTCAATTACTTATCACTCTTCACAAACCAATACACGTATGAATAAATTTCAAAGATCAAATGTGCCGTTCATATAATGCTAACTAAGTAATACTATATTTATACTCATTCAATAAATATATTCTATTCAACTTCATTTTGATTCATTTGAAAAGACAGCTGCGTGACACGTGTATTTTATCTATATATTATTATGTACTTATATTAATAAAGTATCGGTATCATAACAGCCGATTAATGTCCCACTGCAGGGACTGGCCTCCACCTGTGACGGAGGGATACTTGGCCGACTAATACTACGCTGGCTAAACGGGTTGGTATAGGGTTTAACTTAAGTTTTCCTTCTTTTATTTTGTAAATATAATATTGATGGATAGTCCCTTAGTCGGTTTTTGAGACACCCATGATCAGAGATGGGGTGGTGACATATTGTATTCTTACTCCGTCACCACACAGATCGGTATGTCTTATCTATAAAAGGTTTCTAGACGTAAACTGTCACTACAGTTCACTTTACAGACAATAATAATGTGTTTGTCTTTGTGAAGTCAAAACATCTCATCATATCGGCTAACAAAACGTCCCACTGCAGGGATAAACGTGGGACTAGAGATCCACACGAATCCCATTCGATAAACAAATTATTGTCCAGAGTCTGAATTTTCTTTGTGTCCGTTAACTTTTTGTTTGTTAAGCCCCAGCTACACAAAGTTCGATTTCCAGCAGAAGTAGCCATTTTAGAATTAAAAAAAACATCCCGCTGCAGAGAAAAACGTGGACCCATCGCTCTAAGGATGATGAGATGTCTATTGTAACAGAGACTTTTATAAATATAACTTTAACACAAGTTAAGCACACACAAAGAACATTCTAAGCTCTGAGCATATACTTATCTAAACAATATTTATCTCCACAAATTACATTAGGTACATTTTACATATTCTATTGACGTTAGATAGTTTGTAATCCGTGGGAGATCTAGAGTCTAAACTAGGCCCAGGCCTGTATCTTAGAACTCCAGGCCCCCCTTTCATCAACAAAGTTATGTCATGTGCAAGTGTAGTTTTCGTAGAGAGAGATTGTGGACCGCATAAATAATTTGTCCTACTTCTCGTATCGAACCTACTACGTTAACCAAATTGTAAAGAATTGTTAGCGATCAATTATTATTTATTTCTGTCTTAACTAATTAAACGATTATATTAATATGTTCTTGTGCTAATTGATAAAGCTTCCATAATGACCCGTAACAGTTTTATACTCGTTCATTTATATCACTTACTGATGTTTTAGAGAGGAGACAGGTGCTTGAGTTTCGGTAATTTTGGGCTTTGGGTAGCATTGTTATACTTATGATTAACCATTCTCCTGATTACAAAGATGAGACAATTTCCACCTGAGATTACATGATAACATTTTTTAATCTTTGGACGAGGCCTAATATGTCGTAGCAGTAGACGTCAATAGGCTAATATTATGCTAACACCGTTTGTTTATAACACCTTGTATTTTGTCCTTCTGCAGAGCTTCCACTTAGTACTTAACCAGAATTTCTATTTAATCCCTAGGCAGAGTTTGTATTTATCCCTTAAACAGAACCAGTATTTAGCAGAGTTGTACGAGTTTAGCTAGACAACAACTCAACATAAAACAATTACTACAATACCTATTCGTTTTCACCTTACATTTGCAGAAATACTATGTCACATTGAATTATATTGTCATTTCTTATTTACGACAATAATAAAAGTGCACTCTTTGACCAGGAATAGTACGCCATTACGAGGCAATACTACCCTATTCTCTTCCTACCTTACATCGTAAAATGTTTTATTGGTGGTTGGTATATATTCGCTACCACCAAACTAGGACATAAGTGGTTATAAAATTGGACATACAGTAATGTTGGACTTAACCTTAATAATAAAATGTAGTGAAACATTTTTCAGAAAGCTTTAGTTAAGGCACTGATATATTGTTTAAAGAACTAGGGCAAGGGAAATAAATTGGTCGAGATGGCTTATTCCAGGTTTTTAAAACTTGTTAATATTATCAGAAATAAGAAAGTGTTTAATATTACTGTATTATTATCTAGAATATCTATACAAATAACTTATTACTGTAATTTTCATATATATTTTCAATAATAAGCTATTTACGTTTACTTTGCTGACTCAGTCAGCTTGAGACCACGTTTATATGCAATATTTATAATGTATAGGGATGAAAGTAATATAGTAAAGAAAGCATTAACAATGGAAGTGGACGGGTACAAGGGGAGGGGTAGACCGAAGAAGATATGGATAGATTATGTGAAGGATGATATGGCTAGGAAAGGAGTAAATGGAAAAAACAGATAAGGGCAGGAGGATGATGATGATGCAATATTTATAATCATGCAACGCGACGCGACACTTTAAAAATATGTTGCATGCATGAGCATTTCTCATTTTTTTTGCCACTGTTTTAAAAAGTCGCCAAAAATAAAAATATTTAAATAAATCGATTTTTTTTATGCAATTAGGTAGTTTACTTTATTAACAATTGGATTTTTATATGAAAATGCATTTAATTCAAATATTTTTCGAAAAATATACTGAAAACTAAATGAAGACAGATTACATGTTCTTCTTTTGTTACTTTTTATTTGTTAAATAAAACTTTGAAATAGCAATTTTTATATCCAGAATAATATTTTTTTGATCCTTCATAATGTACTTAATAACATTATTGCAAATAAATACTAAGGAAATTAATAGAACATTTTCAAATTATCAGTTTAAATATTTTTTTGTTACCTTTCACATAAATTTCCTTTAAAGTTTTGATAAAATGAAAAATACACAAAAATTACGAATTTTACGTATTTTTTATTAAAATATTATATATCCTTTAGTATTTTTAGTACAATTCATAGTTATATAATAAACATGAAACACATTAAATACAAAATGAAATCAAAAATTTTTAGGGACAGTATCAAAAAAAGAATATAAGGTATCAAAATAAAAAATATAAAGCAACGTCTACAATACTATTATTTAGGGTTAATATTATGTAAGTATAATATTATATTATATTATTGTTATTTTCATTATCATCATCTTTACTTTTTCGTACCATGCAATGGGAGCTGTAGGGTTAGAGCAGGAAAAGGACTTATTATAATAAATTAAACAAGAGTTTAGTGTTAGAGCAACATTTAATATCGTAATATATAATGCTAATAGCTAAACAAATTTAGAATATTATTTGGGAGTGATTACAGCTTTAACAGTCTTTTGACAAAATCTACTTGAAGAAAGATAAATATTAATATTATAACAACACTTATTAGTAATCTACATAATTTATATACCTTTTAAATGAAATTTGGTTCAGGATAACAAATTAAAACGTTATTTTTAAAGCAAATTGTTCACTCCGTTGTTTTTAAAAATTGCAAATCAGTACTTAGCTACTTAATATATTATAAAATCACACAATAACGCTTATATTACTAAATGTAATAAATTGAGGAAATGTAATCTAGTCCAGTATAATAACACAACTTGAGTGGCTTAAGTAATGCAGTTTTGTTTTTTTTTACTTCTTTCCACTTCTTTCTTTGTTAAGCTTTTTCAACATCTGTCATTTTAGAAACTTTTTTGTATTTGTATTTTGACTAAATTCTTTCCAAGTTTTTCTTTCTTATTTCTTCTAATTTTTCCGGGTTTTTTTTTAATTTTTCCCATATCTTTTCATTTTTTCTGCAGGAGTAAGTAGCATTTTCTTGCGCTGTTGGATATAAACGTACCTTTAGAATTCCTTTTTTGTTACTCCAATTTTCCGCTTATACGTTACCGTGCCAAAGTAACAAAGAAAATAGTAACGAATCAGTGGTGAAAATTTTTCAAAACATTATTATAGTTATTAAAATTGGAGTTACGTCTGAAATAATTTACTCGACTTTAGTGCAAGAGTTGGACTATTGTCTAATGATAAAAGAAAGTGGTTAATATTATTGACTTACCTTGAAACAGAGTAACAAAAACTGGAATAAGATTCGAGTTTATGACTAGAAACGTGTTTGCACACTGCAACGTTAGAAAAGCAGTGACAAATAAGTTAAGATGGCGGCATTAAATGATACCTGTAGTATTGCCAAGTTAAAATTGTTCAACACAGTTGTAGTTTTTTAAATATAACAACATAAAAATGGGTAACAAAAAAGGAAAATTTTTTTGGAACTTTTTCCGGGACAAGTTTAAAATTCAATTATATAAATGATAAAGTTTAATAAATACCAAAAATGTGATGTGAATAGATCGAATTTACCTCGTAAAATGGTATAAACACAAAATCTAAGTATACTTTCTTTGAACTTTATTAAAATAGTTGTGTTTAAAGAAACGGATAGTAGACTGGGACATACGAATTTTCATACATTACATTTTTTTGTAGTTTGTATTTATTTGTTTTTTAAACAAAATACTATGTTTTTATGATAGTTTTTAATGTTTTCTGTGAGTTTAAATAATAAATGTGCTCCTAAATAGAACAGAATCGATAATAGACAAATTACACAAAAGTTATTAAGCTACAAACTTGGGGGACATACAACAAAAGTGTATGGGCAAAAAAAAAAAGAAATGCTCGCATAATACATTAAAACATTCATATTCGTATCTCATGAAGTTAACCGTAGAGGGACTAGCGATCGATAGAAACAAAGGTTGTTCACAACGAGTGGCCAACTGAAAACTAGGACAATGGTACAATCGAGAAAAGTCTTTTGGGTATTAAGCTTTAAGTTTTTTGACAAAATGTATTTTAGAGACGTTTATAAGCGATTCCCACGAGGGGAAGCATACTAAATTCGGTTGTATATTTTTTTATTGTTTGTTACCTCAGAGATTTTTAGATCTATTTAATTTAATTCTATCCCTTTATTTCATACATAAAGGTATGTCTTGAAGTTTTCGTCCTCACATTTAGCTGCCGTATTTAGGTAGCAGTTCGAACAGCAGTGTATTCAACGCACAGCAACAGCTTAAACCGCGCAAAATACAGTCTTCCCTAGTACAGTAGCATTTATCCTTTCTCTTATTTTGAATTCTCTGTTGCCATCCTTTTGTAGGGTACACAAGAACTAAACTGATTGATTTAAAACAAAATAACCCTGGATAATAATTATTGTTACAAAAATTACCAGCTATGCCTTCCATGTTTACTTCCTTAGCATTCAATGCTCGTGGAAGAACAGGGTAAAGGTTACTGTAATCACAATACTAATCACAATCATAACATATCAGCCCATTAATGTCCCACTGCAGGGACGGGTCGACGGAGAGATACTTGGCCTACTAATACCACGCTGGCCAAACGGATTGGTATAGGGTTTAATTTCAAGGTTTCCTTCTTATTATTACGTAAAGATAATATTCACGGATAGGAAAGGTTTTTACGACACCCATGGGATGAGATGGGGTGGTGACAAATTGTATTCTTACTCCGTCACCACACGAATCACAATAAACATTGTCAACATAACAAATACGGTTACCACGATACGCAGACATCGCGATACAAGCCCGGACAATCCAATAAAATATTATTAATCAAGTTTTACACAAAAATATAAACTAAACAGGATACGGAGTTGGCTAAACAATTAATTCGGTATACAATACAACTGTAACTTTAATAATACAAACAGTCGATGAGGCCAAAGGCCTTTGCACAATAGAATAACAAGTATAATTACTACTTTCTTTATTATACCTTTTAATTACGTAGAGAAGTAACAGACAATAGATGAAAGAGCTAAGATACGTTTGTAAAAACGAAGAAAGAAAGTAAAGGAAATAAATATCTGGGTTTCGTTTTCCTGATGGCTATGGTAACATTTACGCAGAGTCCTTTGCTTTATTACGAGTATATTTTCGGCATAATATCTAGAGTTTTTTACTCCGATTAGAGATTTACTCCGTGTGGTGACGGAGTAAGAATACAATATGTCACCACCCCATCTCATCGCATGGGTGTCGTAAAAACCGACTGAGGGACTAACTGTAAATATTATCTGTACGAAGTAAAAAGAAGGAAAACTTGAAATTAAACCCTATACCAATCCGTCTGACCAGCGTGGTATATTAAAAGTAGTATAGTAAGTACAATTAGTAGAAATTGGCAGCGGTAATAGAGGAAGGCATACATACTTAAGATCATAACAGCCCATTAATGTCCCACTGCAGGGACGGGCCTCCTCCCGTGACCCAGGGATACTTAGTCTACTAATACCACGCTGGCCAGACGGATTGGTATAGAGTTTTATTACGTAAAGATAATATTCACGAATAATCGGTTTTTACGACACCAATGGGATGAGATGGGGTGGTGAGATATTGTATTCTTACTCCGTCACCACATTAACCAATATAGATCTGTAATTAAATACAACAGCCAGTTAGCAATGTTATGTCTTCATTTTATCACGTCAATGTCATACGCCATAATGGGTAATGCATTTGTATTCAACGCACAGCTACCGTTTTGCCGGCCGTTACCAAACAATAGTCATTGGTTCGATGCTCCAATGTGATATATGCTGTTGGTTAAGCGAAATGTTATTAAATGAGTATAATTTTTTATACTTGCCATCCCTAACTCATTCTAAGAGGAGTTTTATAAAATACTAGCTGACCCGCTCAATACAAATCTTTTTGTGCATTAACATGATTATTTGCATTGGTCTGAGTGTTTTCTATGTATAATATGTTTGTATTTACAAAAAAAAAGTATTTAAATATGTTTATCCGTTGTCTAGTACCCATAGTACAAGCTTTGCTTACGTACAAGTTTGGGACTAGGTCGCGATGTGTGAATACACATTCACATAGAATTATTTATTTATTTTAAGCCAATACTACAAAAAACTAATCTGCTTTAAATAGTAAAATTTTACTCTTCGTCTATAAAATCAAATATAAGCACGGCTTAACTGTAGAATAGTTATTGTTTTATCTGATCATTTAAGCGGCTTAATACTAATGCCCGATTTACACATCGACAAGTACAGTAGCGAGTTAAGTAGTATTTTAAGATTAAGTTGATTTAAATAGAGTTCTATCCTATTTTTTGGCGAGTTAAGTACGAAGTCCCCCTCTCTCGCGTCTCGCCAACTTAACTTGCCAAAAAATAGGATGGAGATCTATTTAAATCAACTTAATCTTAAAATACTACTTAACTCGCTACTGTACTTGTCGATGTGTAAATCGGGCATAAGAACGGATTACAATTAATATAGTTGAATAGGCTACTATTGAAACTTTGTTATAAACTTCCAGCCAGTCTGCTACGATTCCGTTTGAATGAGCGAATTTCAATGTAATATTTAAGTGAGAGTATATTTGACGACTTTATTTTGAGTTATTTAGTCCCACGAGATAGATATAGTTAGCTATGGGATATGTGGGTTATGTGGTGAGGAAATTTTTATAAACTGATGTTGATGATATAATATATTACATGTTGATGACTGATGTTCAGATTTTGAACACCCTTTTAAATCTAACAGTTGGGAAGGTAATCTTAAACAAAATTCAAATTATTCAAACATTAGATAAAAAATTTAGTTCATAGAAACTAAATTAAACGAGATGTGGTTACGTTAGCTGCCAAATCGAGTTGCTTGGTCAACAAAGATTAGGAAAGTCTAAGCTCAAAGTAAAATCACTTGTTAGATAATTACCCCCTTACTCATAAGCGCGCTCTCATCACTCATTAAGCGAGATTTTTATTAGCAAAATCAACCTTATACCAAACAAAAACGTAAGAATTTAAGCTAATCAATTGACTAAAATTTAAGAGGCGTTTATGAATGGGTTAGTTTCGTATTTATCTTCCCAAAGTAAACAAAGATTGTCAGCGTAATCTACATTCGCAAAATCCAGCTAACGCAGCACCCAAATTTCTTAAAAGCCACTCCAATCGTTTCCGAGATTTAAGGGTATTACATATTGTTGTACATAACTCCATTCGAAAGAATAACAGCATATAAATGTAAATAAAATATTATATACAAGGATAAAGCTAAGAACATAGGACCCTCGAGCGTCGACGTGACGTGACCGGAATTCGTATCTGCAACCCTTTTTCTGATAAATGCTTACATAAGACCACGTGCTATGAGAGAGATTTTCGCCAAAACATTTTGTAAATGGTATTTGTAGGTCGAATGTAAATAATATACAAAAACAAATTTTAACCGTCATACCTATATCAAAGTAAGCAGACCTATAGGTATTAAACAACGGATAAGCATACCTATGAAACACGAAGACGCTTATATAACCACTGAGCGGTTACCCATCAATGGAATGACCTTGCTTAACTTGCGATATCGTTTATTAATCGTTGATTGAAACTTACTGTGAGCGTTCTAATGCATTCGCAGTATTATCACTGCAATCAAACACAGAGTCTATTCCTATTTACCTATAGCACACGTTCTCCGTGTGGTGACGGAGTAAGATAACAATATGTCACCACCCCATCTCATCCCATGGGTGTCGTAAAAACCGAATAAGGAACTATCCGTGAATATTATCTTTACGTAATGAAAAGAAGGAAAAACTTGAAATTAAACCCTATACTAATCTGGCCAACGTAGTATTAATAGGCCAAGTAACCATACGTCAAGGGAGGAGGCCTGTCCCTGCAGTGGGACATTAATGGGCTGTTATGATGATTATGATGAATCAAACACAAATTATACACACCTATGTATGAATAGCACACGTACCTAATCAAGACACAAAAGCTATTATATTTCTGTACAAAAATCCCCACACATCCGTCCATAATCCGCCTTAAAGTCTAAACAGTGTGATTGCGCGCAATTTTCAGAGCGGGAGGGAAATTAAATGAAAAATGTATAAAGAGTTGTATTCAACGAGATTCCAAGCACGTTTTGATTCTGTACGAAAAACAGGCGAGAGGCAAAAAGTTTATCACTTGAATTACGTTGACTACTTACTTATAAATTATTTGTGTTAATTTCTGCTTCTTTACAATTTTGAAGAACTTAGCCATAGTACAATATACAGTATTTCAACTTCATAGAAAAGGACGAAACGCGAGTTATACCTACACGCTCACGATAGAGGTAGCTTTGCGGAGTGAACAGTCGTGAATGTGCCGCAGTAACGAGCGGGAAAGTAGGTAAATGTAATTAAAAAGCTGGAGGTGGGCACTTGGGCATGTTTACGTGCCGCGCAGCCGTAGGCATTTATAATAAATATTCGGCCGAAATAGACTACTGGTTGTACTGTGACTTAGCTGTTATACAATAAACCGGCGAGTGGGACAATGCCTAGTAAATAAATGAATAAATATTCACGGACATCTCTACACAGCGCCATCTGTTCCCAAAGTAAGCTAGGCTTAACCTGCTTGTGTTATGGGTAACATTCAAAACAAAGGATATTAGTACTTATATACTTTTTTTCGTAAATACATACATACATATTATACATAGAAACACTCACACACACACACACCAATGCAAAAATATTTGCATTGAGCGGGAATCGAACCCGAGACCTCAACGTAGCAGTCATGTTATATAAACACTACGGCACAGAGGTCGTAATATTTGTAATCATACAATACTATGGTCTGCTGTACTAAAGATTGGATTGGGTCGATGTTTGTCAGAATAAGCGCCGATTACACTACCCTACATGTAGTGCACTACATCTTGTAGGAGACTACATGATGTAGGGCGGTCGGGACTCGCCAATCTCCGATATGTAGTGTCCTAACAGCCTACATGTGATCACACTAGACAACATGTAGTGACCTACAAGATGTAGTGTCCTACATGTAGGGTAGTGTAATCGGCGCTTTAGATCAGATGATATTTTTTACAACACAAGGAAAACTGATCGAATAAGCTTACATTATTAAGCCGGGCCAGCTATGTTCGATAAGTATACATTGGAGAAAGTCTTAGGTTCATACTACTATCTCAAAGTTATAATATTGTAGTTCAACTACATATTCCGTAACAAACAGTGAAGATATTTTAAAGCACAATAATCTTTTTATATGATGGGCTCTGTGGCGAAGTGGTCATATAACATGACTGCTACGCAGAGGTCTCGAGTTCGATTCCCGCTCAATGCAAATATTTGTGAGCATGAACATGATTATTTTCATTGGTCTGAGTGTTTCTATGTATAATATGTATGTACATTGTATTTACATATATACATGTGTATTTACAAAAAAAAGTATATAAGTATTAATATACGTTGTTCTGTTACCCAAAACAAAGAGGTTAAGCCTAGCTTACTTTTGGAATAGATGGCGCTGTTTAGATATGTCCGGAGCTATTTATTTATTTATTAATTCAACTATTCCGTAACAAACAGTGAAGATAATGTTAAAGCACAATAATCTTCTTATATAAAACCTTAACGTCTTACGGAAGACAGGCTACTTGTGCCTTAATAGACCACTTTTAGGCCAGGCGGGTTGGTATCGAGTATTATGTTAAATTTTCCTTCTTGGCTAAAGAATATAAAGTATATACCCTCATTATAATTACAAGTCGATGTGGTGAAAACACTTTGTAATCCTAATCTGCCTCCAGACAAACACGCACAAGATGCTAACGATAATAACATCTTATTAGAATATGTAATTAACAATTACATTTCTACAGTATTGAAAGCTACCTTCCAAATAAAATAATCATGGACAAACACCCTCCACAATTAAAAAAAAGCAAATCATTAAATATTCATACCATAATTAACCGCAAGATATCGCGTAACACAATAATAAAAAAAAACAAATACGATCATAATTTATTAACCGTGTACAAAAAAGAATTAAGTCATACTCGACTTGTGTGTTTAATATTTCGTAATAATAAATAAATATTAATTACTCACTTAAATTATATCGTAAAATTAACTTTTGTTTACCTTCAAATATAAACAAACGCATAACGTAATGCAATATGCGCGCGTGAATTCACAAACCGTATCAATTGACACAAAAACACAACAAAAATTATATTATATGCAAGTATTATGAACCGGCTCGACCTTGGTTGCGATAAAAAAAACTTAAAATTTTTTATTAATCACGTACAACACTCAACCACGAAACACCCTTCTGGTGCAGTCTTCAAAAGACCATGCAGAAGAACGCACTGCACTGTGGAAATCCTTACAAAACACACGCGCGAATTTTGTTAATACATCCGTCGCGGCAACACGTGCTTTCGCTTCGGGAGACAGAGCGTAACTGGCTCGAAGATTGCGTCTACCAGTTTTGCATCCATAGAGCCACACCCGTATGTTTTGATGCTGGATAGTATGAAAGTTTGTGGTGATTAACAAATAGATTATATTATATTGATATCGTTCAATGACCATGGTCGCGGCCACTGTTTACTGAAATGATAAACGCGATACTTACGCGTGTTTGATAACTTTCGATTTGTATGTGGGTTGCGTTGCACTTGTAGGTAAATTATATTGATATGTAGCTCTTGTTAGCGGTTTTTTTTACCGAATGTACAAACTTGAATATGTTTAGGTAAATTTATTTTAAGTAATTACAAAAATCAAGTGGAAACGTGTAACAATGTATTAACTAAATAAACTACGAAAACAGTAGTCATCCAGATAGTTTCGAAAAATTTAGCTTAAAATCGCTTTAAGTGAAATAAAAATTACAAAATCCTTATACTAATGCATATAGGCAGCCTGTTGTTACTAGACAACGTTGTATATTTACTGTTTACGTTAAAAGATCTAAGACCAAAGTCGTACCGCTACACTACAAGGTCCTTAATAATGCAAATACCAAAACTACTCATTAAGATAACGTATTGCACTAGAAGCATTCATCATAATCATAACAGCCCATTAATGTCCCACTGCCGAGACGGGCCTCCTCTCGTGACTGAGAAATACTTGGCCTACTAATACCACGCTGGGCAGACGGATTGGTACAGGATTTAATTTCACGTTTTCCTTCTTTTTATTTTGTAACGATAATATTTACGAATAGTCCTTTAGTCGGTTTTTACAACACCCATGGGATGAAATGGGGTGGTGACATATTGTATTGTTACTTCGTCACCACACGGATATTAGAAGCATTAAAGCAGCATATTAAAAAAAAACGCATTTCTATAAATCAATTTACTGCAACAAGAGTATATTAGAATACTAAACAGTCCACTAGAATTAAATCCAATATTAGAACGGAAATTGGTATACGTACGTAGGCAAAGACATTTTGAATAATCAATGAGTAAACCCACTATATGATTCAAATAAGGATACTTGTGCTTCATAAATATACAAATTAAGTTATTATATTATTAAGTGACAATCTATTTGTACTTTGATATTGAATATATTTATGTTTATTCTCTCCGTGTGGTGACGGAGTAAGAATACAGTGTGTCACCACCCCATCTCATTCCATGGGTGTCGTAAAAACCGACTAAGTGAATCCGTAAATATTATCTTTACGTAATAAAAAGAAGGAAAACTTGAAATTAAACCTTATACCAATCTGTTTGGTCAGCGTGATATTAGTAGGCCAAGTATCCCTCCGTCACTGGAGAAGGCCCGTTCGTGCAGTGGGACATTAATGGGCTGTTAAGATGCTTTCATGTTAGTTATTTAATATAAGAATGGAGTATTTTAAGAATTAAAATATTTTGAATTGAAAAACAGCATTTTCTATTCATTCAGTGAATTATGAATGAAACAGTAGCATGTTTTGTTTAAAAAAAAACAAAACTTCATAAAGAAAAAATCTAGAAGAATTGTATATGGGTATTATCATAATCTTATTGTCAAATATTTGTGTGCATATTATTGTTTATGTTTGCATTGGTCAGTGTATTTCTATTCATGTTATGTATTTAAAATAATGTTTATCAGTAGTCTAGACTATTGACACTAGACAACAGAAAGGGTCTTACATGGCGTTGTGTGAATGTGCGATGAATAGTATATATGTATGTTTATCCGTTGTCTAGTACCCATAGTGCAAGGAATGTGTGAGGAATATTTATTTATTCTTATTTATATATTCGCAGCAGTCCCTTACCAGGATATTTAAAAAACCCTTAGGACAAAGTTGCGACAATACATTTCTTTCCTCACCTATAACAAGCTCTGATTCACTAACATTAACTAACAAATAATTTAAGTCAACAACCAACCCAATTAACCCTCCGGCGCCAGGGGTCTACTTCTCAAACTGTCTATTTCGCATCATTACCCACTTCTCTGTTTGACTACTTCGCTAACTGCCTACTTAGCAAACAGCCTGTTTCGCATTCCGCCTACTTTTCAATTGAACTACTTCGCAAACTGACTACTTTTTTCTTTAATGTCATCTTCGGACAGTTAATAACATAATAGCAATAGAATGCACATTCGTTACCTCCTTGCTAGAGGAAATTACTGGCCACTTTATTTTTGATATATCCTTCATTTATTTTCCTTTAATGACAAATAAGATGAAATAATGTCATATCAATGTCATTGTGTATTCAGTGCGTTAGTTTAATAAAAGGGAATAGTATTTTTACTGTGTACGTAATGGATTTGCAATTTACTAAGAACCAAGTCGGTCGTCTTTCCTTGTTACAAGAAGGCTACAGGTACAATTTTGAAAAAACAAACAAGTCTGGCAGTACACTGTGGCGCTGTGCCAATCGTAGTTGCTGCAGTAGTACCATTACATTAGACCAATCCAAAACTAAAGTCCTCAGATCAAGCGACAAGAACCCTCATACGTGTTCTCCCGATCTAAACAGAAACAGAATTCTATTGGCTATAGAAAAAACAAAAAGCGATGTCTGTGATAATTTTGATCCAATCCAAAAAAATTATGAAAGTAACATTGAACATTTAAAACTTGATTGCTGTGTTCCATCATTTTTGTCAGTAAAAGATAAGTTATATAGAGCCAGAAAAAAATTTCTAAATACCGATCGTTTAATATTTTCAAACATCCAGGAAGTTTACGTTCCTAGCGGTTTGGCGAAGAATTTTTTAATTTGTGAAGACGGTGATATAGAAAAAAATTTAGTTTTCTCTACACCCTTGGCGAAAAAACAGATAAAGGGAAAACCTGGCAGATTTTATGGTGATGGCACGTTCCGTTGTGTACCGTCACCGTTCTATCAATTATACACTATCCATTTTGATTTGGGTTCCACGATTGAAAGTGTTAACGTGAAACCAATTATTTATGCGATGTTACCTAACAAAAGTGAAATAACATATACACGCTTTTTTGAGATCCTAAAAGAAAAATTAAAGGTTGAGATGACAGATTTCAAATGTGATTTTGAAAGTGCGGTTATAAACGCTGTGCAGACTGTTTATCCACAATGTAAGGTAACAGGATGCTACTATCATTTTCAAAAAGCCGTTTGGAGAAAGTATAAGCAATTAAAAATACAAGGCCATGGTGGACGAAAAATGGTAAGATGGACCACACACTTGCCTTTATTGCCGTCACATTTAATCGAAGAAGGGTGGAGGGTTATTTTGAATAATGTCCCAGAGCTTACTAATCCGATTATGGAGTTCAAAATTTACTTTGAATCCCAGTGGCTGAGAAAAGTTTCTGCGGAGATCCTGAGTTGTGCACACCAATTGCATCGTACAACAAATGTTCTAGAAGGTTGGCATAGGCGTCTAAATGCCAGGATACCTAAAAAGCCAACTTTCTTCTCATTTGTTCATAAACTGCGCAAAGAGGGAAAACATTTCAATTTTGAAATTCAAAGATGTTTGTACCACCCTTTGAAAAAAAACCGCAAGAACTGTGATATACAATTTGATCAAAAATTAGAAAAACACGTGTGCCAATTAGAAGCTACCGAAATAACAATTATAGAATATTTACAAAAAACTGTTTATATGCGATTAAAATTTAATTAGTGTTTTTAAGTTTTTCTTTGTTTGCATGCGATTGAAGGTTTATTAGTGTTTTTAAGTTTTTCTTTGTTATTACATTACAATTTAAGTTTAATTTCATTTTAAGTTTGTTTGGTTAATAAAAATAATATAATACAAAACGTAACGAACAATTTTCTATTTATCAGTACTTAGTTCGTTCTTTGACAAGTAGGCAGTTTGCGAAGTTGTCTCTTTGAGAGTAGGCGGAATGCGAAATAGACTGTTTGATAAGTAGGCGATTTGCGAAGTTGTCTCCACGAAAAGTAGTCAAAATGAGAAATAGACAGTTTGAGAAGTAGACCGGCGCCGAAGGGCCAATTAATACCTATCTAATAATATGCTACATTCGTTAAGCACATGTTAAATTATGATTGTTCGAATAAACTCGCGAAAAATAGATCATAGCGTAGAAGTTATCACTCGCTCGAAATAGACTCGAGATATGTCATCACAAACGTCATTCGTGCTAAAATTATACACTTAAAACGTATTTTTATCCATTATACTATTTATATATTGTCCTTGTGGTGAACGGCGTAAGAAGAAATATACATAATATTATCATATATTAGGAAATATATATAGATAGATTCTAGACAGACATTATATCTGTGAAAAAATAAAAAATTGCTCTACAACAATACCATTTTATGATGTGCACGAATTATGTCTTTACACAACAGCTACCTGTCTTACGGTTTTTATTCCGTTCCTTAAAAAACTTTTATAGAACCTTGTTTGGTTAAAAAAAATATTATTATCTTAAGCAACTACAAAAGAAAATATATTTCTGTTTTCTTCTATACTAACGACATTAAATACTCAAAAACATAAACTTGACTAATTTCACTTTGAAATTATCTGTAAAACTCATTTTATTTACGCTGATTCTTTGAAAACTCCGAAGCTCAGTTAAATTTAATGAGGCATTTAAACTTAATGGGGGATTGAAAACGTCCCCATTTACGAATAAACAATTAGGTTATTACGATGTGATAATCAAGATAGAACACGAATTTCATTGACCTTTTATTTTTTTTTGAAACACTAATTGTAATTGGAAAATAAACGTATAGATTAAGTAAAGCCAGAATCTTAGTTTTACATGAATTCGACGTGCAGTGTTTATCATGTGATTTAGCAAGAACCTTGAGAATAAGTAAATAAATAAATATTACTCACTCATTCACACAACGCCATCTAGTCCTAAACCAAGCACAGCTTGTACTATGGGTACTAGACAACGGATAAACATACTTAAATACATTTATTTTTGTAAATACATACATATTATACATAGAAAACACTCAGACCAAAGCAAACAATCATGTAAGAAATCAGAATATCAAGGACTCACGGGTCACCTGTAAGTTATTATCATTACACTAAGTCACACTACAAACCTAGCATTCGAGCTGGAATTTGGAACGAACTCGGTGCCACAATGGTTTAAATCCATACATGCTACGCAGTGGTCTCGGGATAGGTTTTCGCAAATTAATTTATTCTTGCTTTACGTGGATCTATGTATATAGACGTCTACTGATAAACATATTCAAACTTCAATTTATAAACGTGAAACGTCAACGCAAAATTTAATTTCTAGTACAACATAAGAATTTCGAGAGAGTAATCGCAATGGTTGGCAAATTCTCTTTGAAACGTACATGTCGTCAAAGGATCTTACAATTCAATGCCTTATTGTTTAGTTATCGGTCCAGAAAAGCCGTTTAGATATTCCCAATACGTAAAATCCGAAACAGCGTGAGCCGTCTTAATTCATGCGAAGGACAGGGGCTTGAGTGAGAATATCGTATTTGTGTGCAATTTTATTACGACATTTCAATAACAAATAAATATAATATTATTTGGAATTTCAGCGCTGTATTCTGGTAAACAATATAACAGCATTCTTTTAATATTGAAAATATATAATTATATTCGTAAACGATACGATTCCGAATAGATCAAAAGGTTTGTTATGCAATCGCCTAAAACATTACAATAGATATCGGCTATTCTTATTGTTTCGTTTCGATGGGTTAATATAAATATACTGTTTTAGCACAGAACTCTGAGATTCATTTATCTCGATCTGAGGCATTGTTTAAATCGACCTTCTTAGTGTCTAGGGCTACGCAACAGGACAAAAAGTGGGACCTGCACTTAAGCAATCCATTAAACAAGGGTTTGTGAGATGACTACAGCACCTGCACACAATATTTTATGTATATAGTTTTTTAAGGTATTTACGTTATGAAATCCAATGTTTATAATACGTCACATAAATAAAAACATCATAATCAACATTAAATATAGACCAAACATCAATTCTAAAGTAGCTATTACGAAATGTTTTCAATTAAGTGTAAACGAGTACTAAAATTAACACACACGAGTATTTGCACACGCTTCAAGATTACGTACGTTTTAATATGAGACTACTGAATAAGCATTAAATTAAAACGGGATACATACATTAACAATTTTTATCGTGTACCTAGGTTAATGGATTTAGACATTGGCCCCAAGGAGGTGTATTTTTGAATTTATAAGGATTTAATTGGACCATAGTAATTATGGTTATGTCTTCGAGATTTGGTTAAAATAATCTTAAGTTAACAGCAGAAAAAGATAACAAAATCAATTATGATATGAACCCTCTCCAATCATTCTGAATTTTGCTCCGCTCTACTCTATATGAAACGATTTTATAATAAGCATCGGTGTATTTAAGGCATCCCGTTAATATGCAATGCTGCTCCAATTATATTATTGAACAAGTTTTCGGGATTTCACATATCAAATTTTCTACTTAATCTGTACTTTGCTGGCTATCAGCACATAATCAAATTTCTCTTAGTCCATCAGATTCGGCTCAGAGGCAAAACGTTAGGATTTCCTGCCATGTTCCCGGAGCAATAAATATCAACGAGATTTAATTCTAACGGGGCATCGAACTTATAGGATGAAAGAGGGTCTCTTAATTGGAAAGTTCAAAGTTTATATTGGCGAACGCTAGTGATTCATCATAGACAGTGAGAATCAAAACAAAGAATGCGATGACACTGGTATATCAAGTAATTGGGTCATATTACTCTGTACACGATAACTTTGAAAAAGACAAGCAAGCTAAGTACATGTCTATAGACATTAAATGGAATCTTAAAAACAGACTTTTAACAGCTTATACAAACAACTGTATAACTGCACCTATATTATATTTATGAGTTTAGAGTCTAGTACCCATAGTACTATTAGAAGCTATGCTTTGTTTGGGACTAGATGACGTTGTGTGAATGTGAGAGGATTATTAATTTTAGTTATTTATTACCAACTCCACGGATCGCGTCTATAAGCTGTCAGAAAGTCGGCAAAAAAGTTTTTGTCTGATTGTAAAAAAAACTGCGGTATACTTTGATGACTAAAATAAAAGGTAATACTACCTTTAACCTACAAACCAAATTTGGGAAACTGTTTTGGTCTAAATTCTAAAGTAGTTAAACGATAGACCGTTAGGTCTTTTAGAATATTAAGCATCATATACAAAAGAATCAACTATTACTGCTCAATTATGATCCATAATCGTTTCACTGATGAGAACGGTTCTCACTTTATCATCATCAATGTGAACTAGGCCTATTCTGGTTGCCATATTGATTGTTTAGAAACTCTATCTTGATTATTTCTCTTGTTCGTTTATTAGTATTTGTAATCTACTTGTCGCCAGGTGGCTATCTGTATCAGTTTCAGACTTCTTCAAGTAGGTAAAGGCTCGAGGTATTTTGGAAATAAATAGGCATAACTCTATTAAGTTACATTTTATAATCTCTTTACTTATTGTATTACAAAGGTACTTAAAAACAGCACTAGCACACGGACACTATAGCAGTCCCTCATGTAATACCGGATGGACCACCAGCCTCACGGGTTCGGTGGATTCTTCCAGTTCTCATGACGTTCTGCTAGAATGACAACTGCCTTTTGTCATTCTCGTCCGAACAATTACATTTCGAATGTTTGTTTCATAATTCACTATGGATTTGAAAGGAGTATTCAATCACAGGCGCCAGGGATGCGCCTTCACGGCCGGACTGACAATCTCGACCGTCCTCGGGCGATAAATCTAAAAATAAATAAGCCATCGTCATTTCACAATTCCGCTCGCTCATCCTGACTCTAACGTTTCCATCTGAATAAGAGCAACTAAAATAACATTACTTGTGGTTCTATACGCTAGACAAGCCAATCCTTAATAGGATGTGACCCGGACGACATGTTTTCGTCTCAACACTACGGACAAGCGAACCCTCAAGGAGGGTCTCACTCGGACGACGTATTTCGTCTCAACACAACGGACAAGCGAACCCTCTAGTAGGGTCTAACTCGGACGACGCATTTCGTCTCAACAGAACGGACAAGCGAACCCTCTACTAGGGTCTAACTCGGACGACACATTTCGTCTATACACAACGGACAAGCGAACCCTCTAATAGGGTCTAACTCGGACGACACATTTCGTCTTAACTCTATGAACAAGTAAACCCTAGGGTCTTACTCGGACGACAACTTACGTCTTAACCACATGAACAAGCTAGCATTTCTAACTCGGACGACAACTTACGTCTTAACCACATGACAAGCCAGCATTTCTAAAACGTCTGGCTCGGACGACTTGTCTCGTCTTATCATATCAACACAACACACAAAACAACAAGCTAACTTTCAGGTTCTCCTCGGATAACACGGTCGGACATGATGCGTCCCCTTAACCAACCCACATGGGTGTGGTCTGGGTGGCACATCGCCGTCTACTAACTAGAAGTGTCAGTAGTTAACACTTTTTCTACAAATAGTCTCAAAATAATACTGTCCTTTTATGTTCCTCTTTACTCTTCCTCAGAGAGCCCTCTAGAATACACTTCGACTTCACCAGGAATAAGATATTTTACTCCCAGTAACTTCATTCTTGGTCTGTTGGGAGCCACACATCAAGTGCTCCACCGTTTCGTCTTCTTTACCACACGCTCTCCAGTCCCAAATTACTTACAAGGAAATGACCTGTAAACATACAGTCAGATATAAGACTGCGGCTTAGGTTCCACAGCTTTGTGGTCCTGCCCTTATTTAGGTAAATATTAACCACTTCTTTCGCTTATTTCAGTGTAGCGAAAACCTCCCTCAAACATTCGCACAGCGCCACCTAGTCCCAAACCAAGCAAAGCTTGTACTTTGGGTACTAGAATCCCGGTCAAGGCAAACACTATGTTTATGCACACAAAGATTTGCATTGAGCGGAAATCGAAACCTAGACCTTACTAAATACTTTCATAGAGGTATGACAACTTATGTCACACTTTTCTGTCGAAGCCCGAAGCGGGCCCTTGTTATTAATTAGATCTTAGATAGTGCGTATCTTTGAAAGAACGAGAAACGATTTGACTGAATACTATACTAAAAAAGTTACAAGTTACTACTTATTTAACTAAGAATAACTATAATCTGAGCAGTTACAAAACTAGGAAAAGCGATGATTCCGATACAACCAAGAACCATCGTCCAACCAGATTCGCTGTCACATTACAGTCTCTATGGTTGTATCGGCTTCACCCAAGTAGTATATACTTGGCGCTTCCTAAAGGCTGGCTATAATACTGACGCGCCTTCACATGACCGTCCTGACATTCACACGTCCTCGTGTGCTACCTCAAGGAGAAACTCCTTCGCTCGGTCAACCTGACCCATTAGTAAAAGATCACTCAGATACAGTTTAGTAATTTGGTAATTCGCTAATCTTTGTAATTAATTACGACCACGTTAACACGAAGCAAATGACGTAAAGTTATTTACTTAGCATTTTCGAACGACAGTCGAACAGCAAAAGTCTTATTTAGTTACTATTACTTGCAAAACAAACATCACTCAGCCGACAAGGACTCGGGCCACGCTTACGGTATCCGATTCACAACACAGGTCTCAGGTCACCCTCACGGTGCCTGATCCATCAATACAGGACTCGGAACAACCTTGAATGTGGGTAACCGTCCTTATCAGATAGCGGACAGCTTAATACTCCATCACGAGTTTACTCAATAAAATACTGCAAAGGATATTCTGTTCGACACGCGTGATGAAATAACTCCTAAATAATCTTGAACTGACTTGACTTTAAACGGACCTTTGTATATTTATGGTACTAATTTAATGTAACAGCGTAGTTTAGCAATAGGGCATAATCATTAATAGCATAAGGCTCAAACCTAGCTTTAGCGTTATCGAAACCTACGCGCGATACTTTCTTGTTTCTAAATAACGAGTTACCTCGCGTCCTCGAGCTTTTAAGTTTTCCTCACTGTAAGTGATATTGTAATTACAACAAATACATCGTTAGTGACGTCTCGTACACCGCATGAACAGTAAAACATTTAACATAAACGCATTATTTGACATAAAACAATTAAATATTAAACCGCATTAATTTCTGTCATTTAATGGATTTGTCATTTGGTCTTAAGCATTCAGAACTTTATAATACAAAAAGCTACGTACTAATACCATTGTCTACAGCACCATAAATCATCTTTAAAATCAGCAATGTAAACTAAATTACACTAGTAAACGACCTCTATAACAATGACTTTCCCAGCCAACGTATCATCACCAACTCACAGCGTGCATCTCTCTCTGATAATACACCATAGGGTCCTTACTAACCCTTCTTCGATAGAGGCAATACACTCAACGTACATCAACGGACTACATCTACGTTTTAGCTGCTAGTACAGTCGACCATCTGCGACCGATTGAATTCCCACTAAAGTTATTTCTATAAAGTTACTTAAATAACTAACTTCATAACCATTCATAACCATTACTTCTCTTAAGAATTTCTACTCAGACTCAGATACTGGCATGTATCTGTTTAGCATTTTATGTAGGCAACGATATTAACTCGCGTAGTATCAATCATACTCTGTATCTTTCACTACCCACAAACAACAGCTTTATGTTCTACTTGAAAATAAGCAAAGTCTTTAAAACATGTTGCACCAAAGGCATAATTTTATTAACTATGTCAAACTGCTTCACAACTAATTGAAGGTATAATTATTGTACCTTAATCTCGTTTTGTCGCTAGGACAAAATGTGAAATAAAATAATGTTAAATATCAGCGTTTAGCAGTGGTACACGCCAACAAAACAGACTTGTGATAGTATGGCACATTGTAACAATATAGTACTTACAGACATTATTGGACATCAATTATTCTCCGTTCTTCAATCTTACCTTATTTTTACTCAACAGTGTTATTCACCATAATCGTCATCATTACCAATTAATTTTCATTGTTGTCAATGTTTAAAGCTGAAAACATCATGATATCCTATTTAGTCACAAATAATAGTCAGATAAAACACGTAAAAGGATATCAAGGGATAAACGTCAATTTGAACACGACGAGCTATATCAAACTAGAAACAAAATCGTCAAGGTTAAACCTTATGGAATCATTCTTATTAGACAGTACTACGTTAGTGTACTGATAACATTATCGGTTATACTTTCAAACTGTGAGCACTTTGCTCTAAATATTATAAAAAGGAACATTCTCACTAAAGCCAGTCTAACAACAATATCTGCAATTTTCCATAATTATTACCACACTTCATGTGGTGTCTTCGTACACCATAGTGAGGTGTTTCCTATCCCATTTATCACCGTCAATTGGAGAATATTAACTAATTTTGATTATTAGCCCTCCATATTCTCTATAGTCGTGTCAAACACAGAGAACTGCTGTATTGCTGAAATCAAAAACACTTTAACCATGGCACAAAGCCGCCATGAGTCGCGCGCCATGATCACATTCTTCATTGATGCCGAAGTAGAAATCCATCTAATTTGTCAGAATTTTTCCGTCGGCAAAGATGGCGTCTTCATAGTACGAATAATCGTCATAGAATTCTTATTTTGTCTCTCAAGCGGTAGTTGCCATTTTACACGGGTATTATGACGATTTCAAACACGTGGTGTGGTGTCTTCGGATCCCACTTCTGATGTCGCCAGGTGGCTATCTGTATCAGTTTCAGACTTCTTCAAGTAGGTAAAGGCTCGAGGTATTTTGGAAATAAATAGGCATAACTCTATTAAGTTACATTTTATAATCTCTTTACTTATTGTATTACAAAGGTACTTAAAAACAGCACTAGCACACGGACACTATAGCAGTCCCTCATGTAATACCGGATGGACCACCAGCCTCACGGGTTCGGTGGATTCTTCCAGTTCTCATGACGTTCTGCTAGAATGACAACTGCCTTTTGTCATTCTCGTCCGAACAATTACATTTCGAATGTTTGTTTCATAATTCACTATGGATTTGAAAGGAGTATTCAATCACAGGCGCCAGGGATGCGCCTTCATACTTATTACTTGCTAAGATTGTCACCGAGGGAATCTAGAGATCGTAAGCAAGCCCTTCTGCTAAACAGATGTAGGTTAACAGCTAATTATATCCTCAATCAGTCCTACAAAATTTACTCTTAAACACAATTTCTTCAAGTTCAATTTGCAAAAGAGTTAATAAAATAATGTACACAAGATTCAATTATATTAAGCCGGCATTACACCGTCAGCCTGTATAACCATTGTCGATAATATATAATAATAAATAATATATATCATGAATATATCATGTTTTTTTTTGGTTGCCATAATTTATATCATATTCCTATGAGGAAATATAAATATGATTTGTTTACAAAAATGGAAACAAATTTGGTAAATTATGAAGAGTTTACATTAAAGGCGTGTTTTAGTCGACTGTTACTTCTTATGTATGAATTAAACGTAATAAGATTATTATATATGGTTGAAGCCAAGGGTTAATAACCTAAAAATATTTTTAATCAAGGATTATTAAGTATGTGTATCACTGAGAACTTAAGATAAGGAAGAAATGTTTTGAACTAATAGGTTCTCTAATCAAACCGATTATATAATCGGTCTAAACTAAATTACTATTCCAATGCAAAACCTCAAACGTATCTCGCAAAGGACAGGTGGCCCAGTACAAGACACATGGAAGATTCCCGTATATTGAGTGATCACGAGGCATCACCGTGAGTCCACTCAAGATCCAGTGAATAATTGGGCTTATCCGGCGACTGGCCTTGACAGCGTACAGCTACGATCAACGTGCAGGATTTAAGATAGGTCTCCGATTGTGACGTAAGGGATACATATTTGTGTTAATGTTTTTATTGCACCTTAAGGTCGGATGCAAGTAAGTCAGGGTGAGCAGCATTTAATGATAATTTAAGTGATTTTCAAAAACAAAAGAAAAGGATTTAATTATTAAGCAGTATATAAGCAAAACTTGGGTACCTAATTGTAATAAATATCTATAGAAAAAAGAAGCAAAAAGTAAGTAGCAAGTAGGATTTAGAAAGCATTTAGGTACTACTGATTGTAGTCTGCAAACTTGGCGTCTTTATATACGAGTAAAGCCAAAATCGGTGAAAGGCAATTGTGAAGAGTATTTTGGATTATAATATCATTGATGATATCAAGTTTAATATTGTCGTTACTTATAAACTAACCAAGAATTGAATAGCTAGTAACGTATCAAAGTTTGAAATAGATGACAAGTGTTGATTCTATTCTCGTAAGAGAGACCCTCGGTTAACCTTGCATTAACAACACTAGGGAGAACCGAGACATAGCAAGATACTAGTGTGAACCATTCATATATACTATAATCGCTAAGTCTAGCGATGACTTACGTAACATGAAAAAATTAAATGTGCATTTTATGTTGCACATTTTAATTTTTTTTTGCAATATTTTCAATTAAATCAATTTCTTGTAAGCTATGTTTAGGGTTAACACATAACTATAAAGATCAACTATCATCAGATTTAAAACTAATGAACGAGAATACAATTTCAACGTGCAGCAAAGTTCAGCAAGTAAGCAAAACTTTAATCATCAACAAAATTGTGTTATTACCCCATGACTAACAACTGCATTTATAATAATATCAAGATCTATGAGATCTTCAAACAAACTGTTATCCTATCAGGTGCTATCACCCTCAATATAATCTAAAGTTGTCAGTCGTTGATTATTTACCTATTGATAAACATTATTTACTAGGACATTCGTATGGAAATTTACCTGTATATGTTACTCGTTCTTTATTATCTATCTATACGTTTAAGTAAACTTGTTGCATCGCGCACGTATGCATTTCTAACACTGGTTTATCTGTCCGCAAACAATAAGTTGCCCAGTTTTGACTCATAGACCATTTGTCAGTGGCGGCGTTAAAGCAACAGGATTGAGGGTTATTATATCGGACAAACCATTATACTACTACTATGCATTTGAGTCCTCGAAAGATTTATTCAACGAGTAAAATATACCATCTAGTTCGCGGCACAAGTTAGGGCAATGTAATTACAATATGCCTATTTTCGGTTCTCTCAATTTGGCGAATAACAATTAGGTAACAAATTTAATCCTTTTTAAAGGAGACAATCTATCATCAAAATAATAATCCAAACGTTGTAATCCAAACTCGCTAACAACATCCAAATCTTTCCAATTTAAAAGTTGGATCGGAGCACGGAAATCGATTGATTCCCGGCACTCGTAAAATCGAGTCTCGTCTGTTGATTCCCGACATTCAGTTAACTATAGTAAGCAATTCGATTAAGCGTTTGTTATTTAAGTTTGTTATTTTCTGTCTATCTTTTTTAATTACCTACATACTTTGACGTAAAGGTTTTTAATTACTGCTTAGGATCAAGGAAAATAAAATTTACTGCTTGATATCTAGCATACCAGACTATTGGTTGGTGAAGGGTTTTGTTCAACCACGTATTATATGGAGATGATAAACGTATTGTGTAAGTCAATATAATATACGTCTTCCAATATACGTACTCAATTATAGTGATTATTTCCTTAATTTCTGTGTCTTGTGTGTATGTATTCGCACTATTAACAACTAACGCACTATTAACAACTAACTATTTACTACTATTAACCAGGGTTCTTTTTAAACATAGCCATTAGACACTCATGGCCACAGAGGCAAAGGTATTTTGTTGTATTATGTTTGTTTTTTATTCTTACTGTGTTATTGTGTATGCTCATGTAGCTGCTTCTGTGTAATTTGTTTAAATAAATGTTTTCTTTCTATTCATCGGATTCAACATGGTGATATCGCAGTGTATTTTATATTAAAAAAGATGGCGTTGAAGGAAAACGATGTGTAAATAATAAGCTACAAAGTTTTACTACACGAATAATATTATTATCAAGTTGTTATACAGTTATTACAAAAAGAATGGAAGTCCGATATTATCACCTTGACACGTTCGCAACTCGCGCCACTCCATCGCAATCATTCAATTGGCGGGAAACCGAATAAAATGGAGGACTTTTAATGTCAAACTGTTTGTTGAGGTTATATTCTTTGTTTTGCTGTTAAATATAATGAAAACGTTATCTAACCTAACTTACTTCAAGCCTAACCAGAAAGATAAAAAGCGGAGTACTTAACGAAAGAATTGATTCTGATAACTTTAACACGATCTACAGATGGTTGTTCTGGATCAGAGTGTTAATGTTTTACCTTAAAATTTGTTAATGTTAATTTTATTGCCATGATTGTCAAAAATTCTGTCATAATCATCAAGAGACTTTCTATTGAATTGTTAAGGTCTAGTAAACTGATGAATTATTGAGTCACTTATTCAACTCTTACTTGATTGACTGAAGTAATAAATTACAAAAGAAATATTACTTCTTAGCAAATAAAAACGATACTAATCTTACTGTATGAACTGGTTTAAAGCCTATCTAGTTGATGAATAATAGAAAAATCAATTATAACAATGAATAATCGTAATTTACACATTGTTACAAACAAGACTAGCGTAATAATTATAAAACGTATTACTTAACAAATAAAACAAAAAGCGAAACACCTCATTGAAAGAAAACATCAGACTAACATGTATAAACTATAGTTTAAGAACATTTACATTGAAAAATGAATCTTAACACGTGGGAATAGGGTTTTTAAGAAAATACAGACAATTCAAAGATAGTCTAACAAAAATTCAGTGTAAAATGATTCTTAGCACAACGGAATAAGGTTTTTGTGATTGTTAGTGATGACGTGTTGCCTTGTTTACCTATATCTATATTAACAAGATAAGAAAGTATATAAGTAAACATTAATATCGCTAAGCAATCAATATTTGTATTTGAACTCGTCTAGATATAAAACGAATCAATATTACAAGTGGAATGGATGCACTAACGCTACTGGTGCTGCCATCTATTATGTAGTAGCCGTACTACGTTGTGAAGCATTAATTCTGATGGTACGAATTCGTTCCTGTTCTGTGGGTATTAAAAATTCATAGCTCTTTACAGCCTGGATGCCATTATTTATTGAAAGTAGTGAGGCTCTATATAAAGTGAATAGAAATTCAACGTTGCACTTCATGAAATGCTTAATATATCGTGGTAAACTTAACTTAAATTAACTTTCAACTTTTTTTTATGTTTAGAAAACTATTCTTAGTGCACAAAAATAGTATTTTTAGCACAGACAATAAATGTATCTTAAGTTACACGTAGCTTATAATAAAAACAAAAAATAATTAACACAAACAAAAACAAGAGGTTAGTCTAATACGTATAATTAACAAATGTTTAATGTTTTGTTTTTTTAATGTTTAATGTTTATTTGGTAACTACAATACATACAATTTTACTAATCACGTTAAATGATCAATTACATGGATTTTTCATACATTTAGGCTATTTTGAACCCTATAAATTCATATTTTAGATACCCGTTGTTCTTTTTATTAGTAAAAAGAACCAAGTCGTAGTGAAGTACTTCTATTCGCTGACAGATGGCGCTAAACTAAAATTCAATCCTTATTCAGTAAATTTTGCATGAAACAGGGGGAAACTTTTAATAAATGTTTAATAATGCACGGGCATTATTGAATTTTGCCGTCCTGTAATACTTGCGCATGTTTAGTACTTAAAGGAGGCAATTTACAAAAAGGGGCTTTATAGGACATAGCTTCGTCAATTTGATATTCATACAAAATCGTCGTTTACACGGTTTATACGGGACTATAAAACAACCACTAAGTATTTTTTTAAGTCTTTGCCGTTTTAGCTATGCATAAATTTAATTATTGTATTGATGAACTACGGTTACCTAGGTGTCTTCGATATCATGTAAAAATTCTCATTTAACTACATTGACCCTCACACGGTGGTCCTACAACCTAGTTAGAAGGGCGGGAGGTCGAAATATTTGGAGGAAGCCTATCCAGCAATGGACGGCCATTAGCAAATGTGATGATGATAAAGTACATAATATGTATTTATCCTTTTGAGATTATTAACAAAGCTTAACTTCATAAGGAAAATGAAAAGAAAAAATGTCGGGAGAAGAAAAATATCTTGGCTCCGAAACGTTAGAGAATGGACCGGTATCGCCAACGTAGAAGAACTGTTTCGTCTGGCGAGGGATGGAAAGAGATATGCAGAGCTGACGGCCAACCTCCAGTAGTGGAGAGGCACTGCAAGAAGAAGAAAAACTTTATAAAAATAAAACTATTATATTAATTTTATAAATAGCGATGATATAACTTGAGGTTGTATATTAAAAAAGAATCAAACTGATTGCCAATGACACGCGCGTACATTTTGAAGTGTCTACGCAATGACGTCACCA
Organism: Schrankia costaestrigalis; assembly: GCA_905475405.1. Lineage (NCBI taxonomy): Eukaryota > Metazoa > Arthropoda > Insecta > Lepidoptera > Erebidae > Schrankia > Schrankia costaestrigalis. The sequence continues at coordinate 3,272,133 of FR997852.1, forward strand.
CGGAAGCAAAGGACGTGCCTCATCGCGAAGGTGACTAACCTCACTATTGTCATGTGGGCAGGAATCGAACTAACGTACCGACGATGTTATATTTAATTATATAAATATACACTTAAACAAAAATATTATTGGCATCGATAATTGTATGAATGCTTAAAATAACATTTCGAAAAAGATATCGTTAGAAAAACATTGGATGAAATCATTGTTTATTGTTAAGAAAATTAAAGAGACAATTAGATACAGTTTTTTAGCATTTTTTTAATGTGACTACGACCCTTATTACATAATACTATTCTATACGGGTCTTAATTGGTTTAATTAAAAACAACGATTGCTTTTTGATGCGAAACGAAAAATAATGGTATTGGTATTATAATTGGTATTAAAATAGTGGTATTTATTAGTATCTAGGCTAATTTGTATATACCGCGAGTAGGACCAGTATAAAATAGTATTATGTATACAAATCGCGATAGTTTAAAATTTACCATAATGATGAAAGTACATCAAAAGTCTATTCATTCAAAAACAAAACGAGAGTAAATATAATATTATATTTAGCAAGCAAGATTCTTAAACTTAAAGAAACAATAAACTTTTAGATTGTTAAGTTTTAGCAGTATTTGTAAAATGTTTCACGAACTTCCTTACTGAAGCACATTTACGAGGGTTTCATTGTACACATAAAAGCCTTATAGTACAGTAAAGTTGTACTACAACCACAAAATTGACAAAACGTCTGTTAGTTTAGGACCTAATGATATTCTATTTTTAGGATAAACTATCATAACAGCCCATGAATGTCCCACTGCAGGGACGGGACTCCTTCAGTGACGGAGGGATACTTGGCCTGCTAATAAGACGGATTGGTATAGGATAAACTATGTTTATATGTATATGAGTGAATGTACTAATAATAACCTCTCATATGTATCATGACTCTGATGAGGCAGTGTTTCTTGATAAAGCACTCATTGTGAAAGAAGTTCCTATAGATGGAAACTCCAGTAGCTTGGTTATCGTACCAGATGCTGGTAGGTTTACTTACAAATGTTTTTGTTGATTTTATTTTGTATTTCAAAATGTGATAAACTGTGGATGAAGATAATTTTTAGATAATCAGTAGGTATTTATGCTATAATAATGTACAATCGTATATACGTGTATACAATCGAGTGTGTAATACGTATATACAATCTCTTGCATGTTATGTATTAACGCAACAAGAAAAAGCTCTACCCCATACTAGTAACTACGAACTAGTAACGATGCTTAACTTAATAAAACAAATTACATCACATTCACACAAAAAAGTATAACAAATTGACAGTGGTAATTAAGATAAAGATGCCATCTTGGCAAATACGATTAAAAATATTCATAAAGAGCGTCAGATATCGATCAAATCTGACGGTATCGAGTGCACGCGTCCGGAGGATCATGACATTGGCCGGCCAATCATTCAAGACGATCACTAATAACTGGCATCTTGCCACATAAGCTCGTCTCAATCGTAAAGGGGTTTTTTATCGTCTGTAGATTTATAATGAGAGAAATGTATGTAAATATGAATATTGTTAATGTTGTAACTATAGATATCGCTTTAACATCTGGGTGTTAGGGCCATGTCATTTCTCTATATCTATCTCGCTTGCACTAAAGGGTCTTCTATTCTCATATAATATCTTCTATCTCTTCTTGTAGTACTCAGATGCTAACGTGATAGCTATAGTAAAATAATGTTTGTTAGTTGCCGTGTGATAATGATCCATCATCATAACAGCCTATTAATGTCCCACTGCAGGGACGGGCCTCCTTAGTCGATTTTTACGACACCCATGGGATGGTGACATATTGTATTCCTACTTCGTCATATATATAATATATAGGATATTTAAAAAAAAAAAATTACAGGGATGAGATTGCTTGTATATCATGCTCTGTGTTGTGGAGACTTTTACAGAATACATCATCTTACCTTACAAATAACATCCAAGTTCAGGACACTAATTAGATCACACAAACAATTATTGTACTGCATGATATTCTAATTCACGATATCATACATATTGCCCCATACATAACCTATGCTCCACCAACACAGTATGAACTAAACCTTGAGCTCACCGTAAATCTCTCTCACTAAGAACTTTTGTGACAAAATCAGCTGTGCAACTAACACATAGAAATATATGCGCGTGTTATCTTTATCTTAATGAATTGATAACTTATTTACATTATCAAATTTTGGCAAGCGTAAGACAACACGACGACGTAATGCTAAATGAAACAATCGGTCGTACACACCCACTTCTGAACGTGCCCAAAATGTACACGTTGCTAATTGCGTATCGCATTTATAAAGTGTTATTTGCATTGGTTTTAATAAAGAAATGCTCCTATGTCGTGACGAGCCTCCTACAGTGGTACAAGATAACTTTAGAATACTATAAACACGCTGTTCCATGGTTAAGATATTGATAATTTGCTTCTAGTTTCCCTGCAATTAAGTACAATGATATTCTACGTCAAAAATTTTATTCGTTTTTTCGAACAGAAAATAAAGGACGGAGAAGGGGTAGTGGAATTTGGATTTTTGATTCTTCACCGCAGAGATAAAGAGCCAATGAACAACGGATATAGTTTAATATTTAATCGTAGTTGGCTTGTAACTGTAGTACAGTACTCTGCTGTGTGAGGAATATTATTATAGATACAATATTACTATAAATACAAAAATCCCTATAAACATCCAAACTAATGTTTACAAACGCCCCACTACCATATTATAGCACTTTATAGCCCCGAATGCCTTCACAAGTCCCTATCATACAACAAAAAGATGCTTTAAACGAGAAGACTCCCAAATGCGTCAGAAATTTCTTGTATATTATACAAGTCGACACAAGTATTAAAAATTCAATATCATTCTTCGTAGAATTCGTGGAAACTCGTTTATGTATACCGTACAAGGCTAGCTTAATGCAACCATGTATATGCATGCTGACATAGTATTATGAAACTTGTGTAAGATATAGTCAGGGTGGATGTAGTCAATATTTTGAGGTCTTGTTGGGTCTTTTTATTAATTAAATCTGGGCTTTAACGTTCATTCCTTTGATAACTAGCTAGTACGGCTTTAAGCTACGCTTTGAGAGCTTTTTTTCTAACTATTTATTTAGAATTTAGATACAATATCTACTAAATTCTCCGCGTGATGACGGAGTAAGAATACAATATGTCACCACACCATCTCATCCCATGGGTGTCGTAAAACCCGACTAAGGGACTATTCGTGAATATTATCTTCACGAAATACAAAGAAGGAAAGCTTGAAATTAAACCCTGTACCAATCCGTTTGGCCAGCGTGGTATTAGTAGGCCAAGTATCCCTCCATCACAAAAGAAGGCCCGTCCCTGTAGTGGGACATTAATGGGATGTTATGATATAATCTAGTATGAAGAATTCTATAAATATTTTGTACTTTATTTTTACATTTTTATATTACCTACTATCGCACAAGACAATGGACGCAGTAATGGTTATGGTGAATTGCTGCTACCAGAGGTCACAGGTTCGATTCTCAATATAAACCTTTGTATTAATACTAGTACCCATTATTTACAGATTCTATCGTTGTGTGAATGTGTGTCTTATAATATCAATTTAATACACGAAGAATCCGTGCTCAGAACTCGCGACCTCTCAATTATATTCTTTAAATTTGAGTAACCCTTAAGCTCATATCTTCTAATTAAGACTAGAATACAAATCAGTTTGTCAGTAACCAACAAGCTAAGAACTCCTTTGATGCAAACACGCTTCTCAACCGCGTACCATTAGTTCAATTGAAAACTCAATTAAAAAGCCCTCTAGAAATGCAAGCACTAACTTTCTTTACCATCGCATTTGCAAGTCAAGGCAAGCCAGCTGCGGCATGAAAGTTTTATTACACTTTGTACTAATCATTCATTGCTTTGGAAGATTTTTATTCGTGCTTGTTAGATGAATGAGAAATTATTTGAAAGATAACGTCACATTTATTAGTGTTAATACTCATTACGAGCCCCTCGACAAGACACTGGCAAAATATGTGATGTTTCACATGAGGCCATTCACGAAGAAGTCAAGTCAATTATAAAAAGCACAGTTAGACATGATGCATAAAAACATTTTAGCTTACACCTTCCAGGTTTTCCCTTCAGGAGATATAATAGAATATGGTGTCATCACCTCATCTATATGATAATATATGAGTGCAGCCCGAACAAAGCAGATTATCGAGGATCCTAGTAAGTGGCATTACGTAGTCTCTGCCTACTGCTATAGGAACTACGTCTTAATTTCCGTACATATATGTACAGTACCCGGCCGTAAATATTGCACAGAGATGACGCTCTACGAAGTCGAAATTGGCAGATTGTCTCTTTAAAAAAGTCGATGTGCAATATTTACGGCCGGGTACTGTATGTGCATAGTATATTAAGTCAATGCCCTGTCTAATAATGAACTATATTAACATTATCTAAGGCTACAAAGAAGTGTAAAAAAATCACTTTTAAAGTCCTAGATATAATTTATTCCTCATTTCCTGAATATTACAGAGTAAATCGATATTAATACTTAAGTATAGCTTCTCATCTTTAAATATTGCTTACGTACTAACCAGGCTTTTTCACCGCAATCCAATTACTTTTTCATAAAATGTTCAGTTTAATTTATCCCTAACAGGGCTAAAGGGTACTTTAGGCGAACCGGCACTCTCAATAAAAATCTTATTTATATAGATTGCAGAGAATAACCAGGGATTCGTATTTGTATTTTATTTATTCAATTTAATTAAGTATAAGTATTTATTTATATGTCTTTTCCGTGGTTTTCTGTTTGACTCCATCGTATCCTATAGGTGTCGTAAAATCCGACTAATAAATTACATTAAAAAAAAAAAAAGAAACTCAGGGGGTTACATCCCCCTACAAACCATGCATGTATACATCATATATAGTAATACGCTGGTCAGACGAATTAGAATTGATATGATCACTCTGGTATTAGTAGGCTAAGTTTCTAATAGTCGCAGGTGAAGACCATCCCTGGCTTTTATACTAATCTATACTAATATTATAAAGATAAAGTTTGTGTGTTTGTGACGTTCTAGGGGGTAATCTCTGTATCACCTGAACCGATTTTAAAAATTCTTTCTGTGTTGAATAGTCCAATTATCGAGAAGTGTCATAGGCTATATTTATAGTATTACGCTATGACTAATAGGAGTGGAGCAGTAATGAAATATGTTTAAAAAGGGACTCGTTTTTTTCGCCGCCTTACGAAGTGGTCACGGCTCAGCTAGTAAATAATAAAATATAATGTGCAGTCTTCTAAGGTAAGTAATGTATTTTCAGTGATCGTAACAATGTTCAAGGTCGCTTCGTATTGTGGTTTTGCAAATTAGTTTTATGGGAAGACATTTATCATAAAGAGTAATAAATGTAGATGTGTTCTAGGTGGCTTTAGAATGTACTACCCGGTCACATTATCTCGAGACCTGGCGTCGATGAATCACTGATGCGCCCGTGGCGAGCACGGAGGTTGAAAGGAGAACGGGACGCGAGGTTCGCATTCCAGCGAGGTCTCTAGATAATGTGACCGTGTAGTACCTACAATATCACTATTATGCCATGACATCCTACCATGTGAGTCACGTAAAAGTCGAAAAGGTTCCTCTCATATAACTGAAGATCGCTACTGTAGAGGTTTTACTCGGTTCATGGAGATTTATCTTCTCAAAAATTGAGTTAGGAGATCGAAAAACTTCATACGCAACCTCCGCTACGCATACAGATGTTTCAGATCAGATATTACCTTAATCATTTAGGGAGAAATGAGATTGAGGTAATAAGTCCTAAATACCACAATTTTTATAAAGCAACCGTTTTTAGGTGTTAAGTTTTTATTCATACTTACTTCAATTAATCATTCATTTAAAACATCAGCAAATAAAGACTACCACGTTTTCAAAACTTACAATTACTTCAATAAAACCCGAAAACGAATTAAAAAAAAACACAAACGCTAAACAAGAAATCAAAACGTGTGACCGCAATAACAATTACATAATAATGTCTCTGTGCGATGTAATGTGGGTACTGTTATAATTATTACACGCCACTAAGAAATTACGAAGCCGAGATTGCACACTGTTACGACAGTAGGTACCTAGTCTTACAGTTAAACTATGTTATGACACCCTGTTTAATGATACATAGGGTGATCGCTCTAAGCAAGTCGTTTATAAACGTTTATAAACACATAAATGTGTTATTAATTTAGAAGAAGTAAAATCAAAATAATTTTTTTATAATCTTTATGAGGCTCAAAGGTTCTAGAATGGAAACCGCAAGCCGTAAAACTCAAAATAGGACCAAAAACCTCGGATCGCGGGAGTGACGAAGGTTTGAAAAATTTGTTATGAGCAATCTTGGTAGAGAGCTTCATTTAACCGAATCGCCCTAATTAATCCTAAATGGAATTCTAACTCACTATCTATATTACCGAGGCAGTATAAAACAACTATTATTCTCAAACATCACAAAACTAGTTTAAACTCAAAACTGTATAAATATATCCTTTTCAAAGTATAAAACAATAGTAAAACCATTTCACCTTGACATTTTAATCCTTTAAAAACAATGCCATAAAATAATTTTCATTCTACCCTCGCTTGGTTTGTTTTTAAAACGTATTTCAATAGGGTTATTACGTAACAATTTTGATGTACCCACCTACATTCATTTATTGTTAAGTTTCACGATTCTTACATTATTTTATTTTACAATGTATTTTAACATTAGTTATTCACGTGGTAGAAAACTGGTCTTAAAAAGTAACGGGTTTTGAAGTGGTTTTTTATTAATATACAGATTAATCGTGAAGTATTATATAATATTTATTGCTTACACATTTTCTAAACGCCATTTAGTCTGCTAAGTAAAGCTTGCACTACCTATATGAACTGGATTTCAAAAACATACTTAGAAAGGTGAAAAACAGAAAAAAATTAGACATTTGAAAGAAGCCTATGTGAAGCAGTGGACGTCATTTTGCTGAGATGATGAAACATAGAAAGAGTCCATACAGGTTTGATATTGCAGTACCTTTATAAATTCTGTAAGATCTACCAAAATTAGCTTATGTTTACGAAATAAATCAATGTAAAATTAACTCTAAACTTAATCAAAATAAGTTCAAAACAAAATAACTTTATTAATCATTACTTTGCGCACGAGCGAAGCGTATACGTCACCACAAAAGGATTACGCGCCCACCAAGGCAGCGCATCTCACGAACTTGACCTCCAACGTGAGTCATACGCGCCAGTAATACTCGATCGATTCAAGTATGTTATTTGACTTTCCGATTTCCATAGATTTATCTTTTTTATTTGATAAATATCGAATAATAAAATGGTTTAATATGTGTGTATATGAATCTATAATTTAATGTGATAGTGTTTATTGATAACGAAAAGCACGACCAAAACATTCCTTTACAGATTTTGACGACGAAATTATCCGAAAGCCGGTTGATCAATCAAAAACAGCAATATTATAAATAAGCTAATTGGAAAACGCTATATAATGTGTTCTTACAATTGTAATGAAGTTTACACTCACAGGAGGATGACCCCTGCAGTTTCATAAAGAGATACCACAAACCCTTATTTGACTAACTATATTGATCTGACCATACAGGTTGACATGAAATTTCTAACAAGTTTAGCATGTCTTGTAATGAAATTGCGTAGTTGACCTTAGACGACTTTCACGACACGATACTCTCGGTGCAAGATAAAATGACATTAAGGGTTGATTCAAATACGAAGGAAAATGCGTCTAAAGGTATCTTAAATTCGCTATTGTGATTGCACTTCTGTCGAGCCTTGTAAAGCAAAGTCTTTGGATGATATTATCAAATTACCTGAACCCCTATAGTCCCATAGATTGCCTCCGCGAAAAAAAGTACACCGCACACGGTTGGTTCAGTTTTCAGTAGCGTGTCTATCATAACCGGTTAATTTTCTGTTCTTGAATCGTATTTATGCGACCGTGCGATCAAAGAACAGAATGATCTCTAAATGAATGAAAATACCATCATCGTAGAATAGAAATAAGGACCTACAATGCTCGGGCTGCTTTCTGGCTGAGCTGAAAGCAGACCCCTAAAGCAAGTCCTTTAATATCTGTCTTTAGCGTCTTCAGCAAAGTATCATCTGTGCAATACAAACCGACCCTTAACACCCATAAACGGCAGTACGAAACCTGCATTACAAGCCTTTACATAAACAAATAAGGCTAAACAAGTTACCGAACAGTTTTCTTAACGTTGAGAAGGTCACCACATTATGTGTGTGATAGTAATTTGCATTAATTATGCTTGCTAAGTAAACGTTTATATAGTATTAATATGATTATAATGGTAAAGATTATGTGGCAAGTTATTCGCTGTATAGCCTCAAGGCATTAACCGTAATAATAATTAAAACGTAAAGTTATTTGTTAAAATAATAATATTGTTTGCGTAATTTTGTAGTTCGATGACTTTCTATGTTAGTTCTATGAAATGCTTGGAGGCATTGTATAGAATAGCAAGATGCTAGATGCTTTTAGAGAGGTCACGCAATAAGGTTTTATTATATTAAGGAGTTCTTTACAGATGTAGAAAAGTTAATGGCACTAGTATCATTTAAAAGGAAAGTGGGTCCTTGAGAATTATACGACACCATTCCGAAGCTGTGCTATTGACATTTGGTATTCTTAATAAATTACCACTAGTGTTTTCACTAATAAATATAACTTTTTGTTGTTAAATACATGCAATACATAGAAAACACCTACACCACTGCCAACATTGATGTTCATCCAGAAACAGATAAATAACAAAATACTACCTACTAATACCTTTAATTCAAGATATCTTTTACTTTTCAAAAGATTATTACCTTACGATATGTCCTTTTAGGAGGAACTTTTTAATTAATTCGTGATATAGCCTAAATATAAATAACATCCATATTACATCCAAGAAATGGAAATATTATTAACATCGATCGGGCTGCCTTGCCTACCCTATAAACCCTCTTTAGAAACTTTCTTATATACTCGAATGTAACCTTTGAGACGGTCGTTTCATAAATTTTATGGAAAACTTAACGGAAAGATCCTCATATTAAGTTTGTTTTTATATTATCGTAGGTACTAATGTATAGAATATGTTCTGTGTGTAATGTTTATTTAAATTCTGGCATGGTATGATTATCTATACTAATATTATAAAGATGTAAAGTTTGTGTGATTGTGTGTTTGTGACGTTGTAGGGGGTAATCTCTGGATCTACTAAACCGATTTTAAAAATTCTTTTGTGTGTTGAATAGTCCATTTATTGGGGAGTGTCATAGGCTATATAGTATCACGCTATGACTAATAGGAGAGGAGCAGTAATGTTTGTTGGTTTTTAATAATTGTTTTGCGTGGTAAATTGAAATGATTTGCTCTATAAAACATGTACGTAATACAATCGTAATTTGACGTAATATGCTTGAGATCCATAGAAATTATAATGGGAATGAATTAGTAACCTGTTTAATAATGGTATTGTTCTTTTCTGAAAATAAAACAAATGTCGTACTAGTGACCGTTAGGTATGAATTTAAAATAAATATATTGTCGATAGATGAGGGAGGCACAGGACCGCACGAGGTGGCAATACTTGGAGGAGGCCTATGTCCAGCAGTGAACGTCGATTGGCTGATATGATGATGATGATATTGTCGACTTAGAACAATAGTTTGCGACTCAACTACATACAATTTTCGTATGTGGGATTAGAACTAGCGACCACACAAACCTGCGCTTCTAACATACATTATAAACTAGGTATTGAACAATATAACATAATAAAATAACAGATTCACGTTAGAAATAGCCATCGAGAATACACGAGTATTTATTTAGCAACATTTTCCTCTTTGCTTTACTGATAATGAAATTATTTATTTCTATTGTGTATGAAGTTTGTATATTACTCAGGATTACAAAATTATCAAATGTACAGTTTATTAATTTTACTACTGCGCCCTTTAGATGCTAACTAAGCTACTTCAGGTTAATAAATGATTTTTCTTTCTTTCTTTCTTTCTTTCATGTGGAGACAGTCTAAGGGTTAACTATTAATATGTAATAGAAGATTATGATTAAAAGTGACAGAAAATCCTATAAACGTATATCCAAATATAGATCAGAATTTCGGCGGCTTTTTTGGACGCAGCGCCGCACGGAAATGGTTCTGCTCAATGTTTCAGGTTTGTCCTAACTAGGGCTTATGAGACCTGCAATCGCCGCATTTTGCTTCAGCGCTCTTTCGTCTTAATGTTTGGACATACCTAAACAATTTCTCTTTTTAGCATACTTAGTAGTAATAAGTAAAGCCGAAAATAGACCCTGTAGTAGTTTCTTTCCTATGATAGAATCATCTTTCCATTTATAGGCAAAAGATCTTAAAAGATAGATATTTTATAGATTTTCTTGACCTCTATCATTTTATCGAGTTATAACAGCCACAACTAATGTTATTAATACAGCCAGTAAAAGCAAGGAAATCTAATTACAGCGCAACGTTTAAAAATAGCTGGAGTTTAATATCATTGCTGATAAAACCAATACCAACATCCCATAGGCTTCAAGGTATTTGAAGCGTGTGGTAAACATAACGTTAGAGAAATTTATTTATCAGTTCAGCTGATATTAAGCATGGTGGCAGTCTAAGAACGAAATTGATATCGTCATCTAGAACGAAGGAAGGTAAATATCTTTGAAGATAAACTTCAGCAGTACAGCGAAAAGGACGCCTACCTGACCAGTTGCCCAGCTAATTGACTATTGTGTGTAATATACATTTGCCTGTTATCTTTTAACGCACAAAAGTCTGTTTGCATATATGGTTGAGTTTTCAGAGTAGCAATCAGGTCAAATTTTCAGGGAACATCATGGATTTATCCACACACACAAACACGGTTTTATACCTCAAGTTAATGACGTTCCTGTGGGAATAGCAGAAAATTAAAAAAATATCGTTTCGGTCAATAATATACCTACTAATATACTACGATGAAGTTTATAATACTTTATAGATATTACAGATGAATTTTTGAATGACGTAATTCTTATTAAAATCAAAGGTATTGGAATAACCTTGGATAATCGGTAAGTTGTATCGAATACAATAATCAATGTATATGTTAAACTTTATTAATATTAGATATATGTATTTTAATAAGACTAAAGAGTGGTGGATACATTTAGGTAGAGTATGCCACCGAAAGGCGCAGGGTGGGATGACCCCTCACACGGTGGACCGACGATGAAGGAGGCACAAGACCGCGCAGGGTGGAAACTTTTGGAGGAGGCTTTTGTCCAGCAGTGGACGTCCATAGGCTGATATGATGATGCCATGTCCAGCAGCGCAAGACTTCTGACTTCTTTCGCCCGTGTCTTGGAGACTTCATTTTGAAAACCCTACACCTACTCTTCACTGCCCTAAGTTATAGCAAGTAAGCAATATTTGAGAATGAAAACGTATAGCATTATATGTATACATGAAATGAAATCTTTATTAAAAACTAAAATTAGTACAAGCGATTACAATACTTATACTAAACTATACTACATAAATGATTACTTACATGCTAGATATTACAAATTCTCTGGACCCCACACTAGGATACCCTGTGTCGTGGGATCCAGTCTCTTCCCAAGTACATAAGTGATTATAAATGTTGTAATACTATAATCACGCTAAACATTACTTATTCCGCACATCCGAGCATTAGGTGCTTACAAAATACATTAGTACAACTTAAGCTAAATCTATACAGTAAGATACATACATACATATATGATTTAACGTACCATACCATAATTCCAGCAGTAATTGGGTCGTTTTAATAACGGGTTATTAGTCTAACAACAAAACAAGTGACATTAGTAAAGAACGTTGTACCGTATTTGCGAACGTTGCTCTTGGTACATTTTATCGTTTCTGGCCTTTTATTTCTTCTGTAGGGTACGGACCACAGACCATGTCGGCAGAAGGAATTGGTACTTTACGTCAAGTTTTCCGAGTTTTATGTAACCGACGGTAAAGACGGCTTATCAATTTAGTTATAATTTTGTGATGTTTTAAAACTCAGTCGTCAATAATAAGTTGACCAATTAAAAATATCTAACTATTCCATTTTATTTAAAAACTGATCTAAATACTTTGCTGATCTGACCAAATGCGTCTTCACATTACGTTTAAAGAACCCGGTGACAGGAGAAAACACAAAGATGATATTCTTAAACTAATCAAACAGGATCAAAACTTGACATTCATTTCTAATTACTTAGAACAATGTATCCCGCATTTAAATACTTCATACGTAAACTCATATAACAAAATATAAATTGTCCCCTACTTACATTCCACGCGCCTTTGTAATTAAAACTTTGGTATACGTATGAATAATATTATTACTTACATACGTTCTTGACTTTGTAATTTTACTTATTTTTTATTAGTCTACAAAAATACTTCTAAAACCTGATGGAAATCATTTGGTGATCTGTTGCTTCAATTAGACATTAAGCAGGGAAGATGCTTCTACAAGCACGAGCATAAAACGTACAGTTGCCAGGGAAGACAGATGGAAATAGTAAGAAAAGATTATGCTTGATGCCGATACTGCCTTCGCGAATGGGCAGCTAAAACTGTATTGATAGGCAGTCATTACATCGCCAGCAAGATGCATGGAACAAGTTTGATCTAAGGTACCGATAAATAATCCTTCCGGTGTATAATGCCACGCATACTCTGGACTGTGATTACGTACTGCCTAAAAACCCTTTTAAACAGTATTTTGTAACAGAATGAAATATGACAAACTCAAAATTATTATGAAACTAAATAATGATATTCAGTTTTACTCCAAAAGGTTACAAAATTATTTATTCACTCATCTACAGCTGTTCTCGTTTGTTGTTAAAGCAATTATACAATTCAAATTAATGCTACTTCTACTATTCATGAAATCAAAATGAATATTTAAAACAATTTTCTCAATTTCTGCTCATTTAATACCTACAAATTTATAAACTGTCGCCTATGTAAAGCCTTTTGACAATTTATCCTTTTGAGGGTAGAATTAAAATTTGCATAATTTTATTGCGCCGGCAACACCTACTGGCTGACATAATTATAGTAAACCTCAGATGTTTGTAAACGTGTCTGTTTATTGTGCTAGAAATTGGCAACATTAGGGTTTTTGTTGAAAAATATGTCCTCATTTCACGGTTATTAAGCTTTTTTTGACAATAAATTAACATAAATACTTTGTGTATTACCGGCGGCCTATTACTAAATAATATTGCAAAATATTTTGGAGCTATGATTTTAGGACTTCCTAGTCTGGATTGCAGAAGTCTGTGTGCTATCTTCTCTGCTCAATCCTCAATAAGAATAGGAAAAAGAACAAGACACGGTGGTAATAAAATAACTACAGCGCATTATTACTAAATTAATCAACACCACAAAACAAATCACTGAAAAAAGACATATTACTTAGCTTTGTTTAGGAATCTTAATGCATCAATCATCATATCCAATGCTGGATATATCCAGCATTGGATATGATGCCCAGGCATATATGCCTATGCCTTCTCTAAATATATCAACTTTACGCTCTCCTTTACCCCTCTAACCGGCTTGATAACATTTCAACGTAACATCAACAACATAATAAAGTACCAAAGCTAATTCGGGCCTGTTGATTACACTAATTAAAATTCATAGCGCTAGTCAAAGAAAATAAGTATTTCAATATTTTTCAGCGGCCGTTTTTTCAGTATAAAAAAAAACACATTTTGTAGGTATGTAATTAGATATTTTATGCAGAGCTAAGTGCAACAATTTTAATGCTTTTAGAAAGTATATGTTTTTTCTTATTTTAGTTTTAAAACGTGAGCGAAGCAAGTGTTTAATAAGGCATTATACGCAACTCTCTCGTCGACACATCCTTAAAAGGAGTCGTAGTCGGTATTGAAGATTGCTGTTTTTGTAACCGTATCAAGTTTCAAGTATTTTAAAAATGAAACGAGCTGACTCAATACATTTTATTGAATAATATCAATTATATGCCTTTAAATCAGACACGTTTGTATATTATACTAGCTTTTGCCCGCGGCTTTGCTCGCGTTGAATTCGGAATAGCAAAAAGTAGCCTATGTTACTCTCCATCCCTTCAACTATCTCCACTTAAAAAATCGCGTCAATTCGTCGCTCCGTTTTGCCGTGAAAGAAAGACAAACAGACAGACAGACATTCCCATTTATAATATTAGTATGGATAAATATTCCCGCATTTTATGGAAGTGTTATGCAAACCTCGAAGACTCAGGACAATTATTTGTGGTCTGCAGAAAAAGATTCGTACCTGCGAATTTATCATTAGACCTGCGTGCTGCCCTTGTTATGCCAGAGGCACTTCACTATTTTAGATAGAGAATAGATATTCCTAGCGACTTTGCTAGCGTACCTAAATATTGATTTCTGTTGCTGAAAATACATCAAACATATAATAAGCTGTCGTTGTTTATGTCAACGTGACTTCTCATACAGGTTTCCATCTCAAATAGAGAAAAATACCTAGTCCCTTAACAACGTTATCTAGACTTGTTGATGTGTAATACAGTATTATTAAGAACTTAACATCAGCCCATTAATGTCCCACTGAAGGGACGGGCTTACTACCATGACGGAGGGATAATTGGCCTACTAATACCACGCTGGCCAGACGGATTGGTATAGAGTTTAATTTCAAGTACATAACAAATGGTTGTATTCTCTCAAACAGCAAATTTTAAAACCCTCTTAGGACGTTCCGAAGTTATTTGTAATATTATTTCAGCAGGGGGACAAGCTGTAAAAGTAAGTATAAGCGGATATTACAGTTAAATTTTTACAGCGGAACATAACACCGAGCTCGTTAGGTGTCCACCGCTAACAGGCTTAGAAGAAATTAATGCGAAGAATATACTGCCATAAAGGGATCTAATCTGGGATTATTTTATACTTTTATCTGTAATTTTTTTATAATATTTTTATTTTGAACATGGATTGGGAAATATACTGGGAGTGATGCAGCAATGGGGAAAAGAGTTTCAGAGTAAAACTACAGACTTTACTTTTTTGTATTTTATTATATTGTATTTTATTTAACATCGGATGAAGCGTAAATCTTACAGAGGACCGTAAGAAGAGGATAATTAAATTACTTTAGAATACAAGTTCGTATTAAATTGATTAAAGCAGCTAAATGGGTTGTTTAATAAGATCTCAATCATAGAAACTACTGGGCCGATCTCCATAAAAGTTTTTGTATTGGAGAGCCCTTTTATCGTGTAAGTCTATAGGCTATTTAACTACTATTTTTGGTCCTAAAGGGGAACAAATTGGGAGTATACCATTTAAAACAAGAAACATTAATTTCAAATTGGTAAAGAAATTACTGAGTTTCTAAGGTTACAAATATAAAAAATAAAACCGTATTGATAACCCCCTTCGGTCGCTATAGTATACAGCTATCTACAACATATAATTACATATTGTCACAAAAATACATACAAATATTTTGTGGGCGTTCTGTTCTGACACACTCTTTACGCTACGTAACCGTTATTGATGAGTCAAGTGTACCTATTATTACGAAAACGTATACATATTCGTATACTGAAAATTGCCAACCGACTTTATTTGACAGCTCTTATAACATTACAAAGAACAGTCATAACATGAGAATTTAGACTAGACTTTATAATTTCTAGAATATAAGGTTTTATACGACCTCATAAAGATCTCTGGGTCGGACTGGATGCGGAAGGCGCAGGACCGAGTTCTGTGGCGCGTGTTGGGAGAGGCCTATGTCCGACTGCAATAGGCTAGTTGATTGATTGCAGGTTTTATTAGGGCCTATCCTTGCAAAACAGAAGGCCCCGTTAATGTAATAGCACTTGTTTTATGGTATAACAATAGGGTAGTTAGAGTCTACTAGATTTTTTTGAATACATATTTATAACAATATAATATATTTAATGTAACTAAACTACTGTCACATAATTTCACATCATAAGTCTACAGTCTATCTGTAACGATGGCCACTGTTTGTAAAGATATCTTGAAATTCTCTTCAAAAAACAACCGATTTAAACGAAAAAAAAAAATCACATGCATCTAGCATACAACTATCCAGTGACATATAACACGGGTTAGAGCAACGCAACGGGATACCAACACATAAAAACAAACATAAATAAAGTATTGCTAAAAATAGTGTTACAAGTATCTAAATTAAGATTATTTCCGTAAGGTTGAATAACCCACGCTTAGGAGCGCGGGCTGCGGTGACGGGTGGAGGATCGATAATAATGTGAGACTTCGTGAACGATGAGCTAGTATGAAATGTTAACTACATTGGTTTGTAGCGGTTTTCTTTTTAAAGACCTGCCTCAATTTTATTAACTCTTTCCCCGTCCCTTGTATTTTACTATTATACTTGCAGGACAGGCAAACTTTTAATGTTGACGATTGTAAAATCATAATAATTAATTATTATCATAACCACTCATTGAAGTTTTAAAGGAAAACTTGATCTTCTAAGAGTCGAGGAGTTGTCAGAGCCTGGACCATGGTCATGTGTCGATCAAAGAAATAATTGTTTTGCGTGAGATTCGAAAGTACGTTCTCGCAATGGCAGGCATATGACCGCTTTGCTTTGGCAATTATCGTTAATATATCAGAAATAGTAGTTACTCATTACAGGATACATTAATAGACATACCAATCACTAATGTACATTCCATAAGAACTAGAAATAACTCAATATTAAATAAACATTAACACATTCAAAGCAAAAATCGTTTGGTTACGATCTAAATACGCGAAATAGGAAGGACGAACTTTTTAAACGGTTTTTTTTACGTAACTAAGCAAATTGTTTTGCGATTGCAAAACGTACGAAATTGTCATGGCACACGAATAAGGCTTTTTTCTAACTTCTTAAAAAGAAAAAGAGAGATCCTTGCATCATGATGTCCTACTGTAACGTAATGGCAATTAATAAATCTAATTGAAAAATATTTATCGTTACTTCTCATCCATTATTAGACAGGATCAGAGGTAAATACAAATTGTTTTTTGTACTATACAATAGCAAACTTTGCAGATACGTGGTTGTTCTGTCATTACAGCGGCAATCAAGCTTATGGCTCGCCTAATTAACTTAGCCTATGGAAGTATGCAATAATAGAAGTATGCCTTACAAATATACAAAGTACATTCAAAGCCAACTTGAGTACCTACATCATATTTATGTCTGTAAATGACCCGTCACATTGCAAAATCCCTGGTGTCTTTTTTAACATTGAACAAAGAAGTTTTTTCGCCATTCCTAGACGACGAAACATAGCCGTTTAACTAGAATATTATTATACTGCATTATAAGGTTAAATTTAAATTCGCAATATAAAATAATATTACTACGAAGGTAAACATCCAGCTTTAGCTATGTTTATAGGACAAAATAATAAAAAATAAAGAACCTAACACATTACATTAGTATTAACAAATAAGGTATGAAACTGTTTTGCGGTACAAATTGCAAGTAATTTACATTTAAAGTATCAAATCTATTTTATGCTGACGACATGTGGTAACGGACTAATATCTTTATAGCAGCCTATGAAGATACCATTGCAAGTATTTTTACCTTCCTTTTTTTAGAAATTGTATAGGGTTCCCTCTACGTACAACTAGACTCCTTTTCTGCTGTGACAAGAGCCTTATCTTATTAGACTTAATGAACACAAAATTCATTAGGTTTTTATTTATTTATACTTTTTGCACATGATATACTTGTACAATGGCGGGCTTTATGCCTTGAGGCATTTTCTTCCAACCAACCTTTGGGTGGTGCAGAGAAAATTCATTAAGTATGTGTTATATTATTTAATATTGCACATATCCGTTTGAATCCTGAATAAAATAAAAATAATTATTATCATGTGATTAATGTCCAAACTGATTTTGGGAGTATAGTCGCAAAGACATATTTTATCAAAGCGCTCAAACTCTAGATCGATACAGTCAACCATACTACGTAAATATTGTGTACTAGCTGACCCGTGCCCACTTCGTTAGACGGCGAAAAAAACGCATCCCTTTTTTAAACATATTTCATCATCACTCACTATATTATAGCCTATGACACTCCCCAATAAATGGACTATTCAACACAGAAATAATTTTTAAAATCGTTTCAGTAGATCGAGATTACCCCCTACAACGTCACAAACACACAAACTTTACCTCTTTTTAATATAAGTATAGATTACTTTAGTTACATAGAGGTCACGCAAATCTAATTATTACATAACAACGTGTAAAACCATTTTTTGTACGTGCTCTCTACTATACGCTATACTTGTAAAATTTAACTTGTTGTAACTAATACATGCACGAGCTACGTTCCGCAACTTAGGTACTTAATCGTGTAACGATTCATTAGAATAAGAGTATTCATTCAATTGTAACAAGTTTACTATCTGCATAATATATGTACCAAACTATAACACGTCTAATATCGCGCAAAACTGATTTCCGAAACACTAAACCCAGAATAACGTTACCACGAAAACATGCAATCACGAATAACGTTACCACGAAGACATGCCATCACGAATTTTTATTTTGGCATTGTATTGTCATCGTTCTAACCTAACCTAATCTTTCGACAATGTGTGTAACGATGTCAAAACGAAAATTCCTGATTGCATATTTTCGTGGTACTAACGTTATTCGTGATTGCATGTTTTCGTGGTAACGTTATTCTAGGTTCAATAATTCGGAAATTAGTAATTCAACCCGCAAAACTGGTACCGGTAGTAAACTGGTAGAAGTATAGGGTGTAAATATACATTCTCACCCAGTCACTACACCATTAACTTTACCATACACTCCCAAATGATGGATGAGAAATCTGTCTATAATACCACATAAGCGAGATCAGTGTGAAAACCTTTCTTATTACAACGAAAAAATTTAGATCTCTCATGATACATTTCTATTTAACATAGATAATAACAGTTCCCAAAACGGATGTTTTGAAGCCAAATCATATAGTCCCTTGTTTTTGCCGTTCATAAAGACCGTTGAAGCATATTTTCCTTTCAATAAGCTCAGTATTATTGACGTTTTTATACTCGCATATGGAAACGAAGATATACGGCGTTAAGTAAACATGATTGGGGATTTTTGGTTATGGCTCCTGGATCTATAAAAACACAGCTAAATCGCAGTCACCGTTCCTACATAGCAAGTACCAATTGTGTACCCTGTGTTAGATTTGACCAACTCATAACATGCTTACCAATTAGTATTGCCAATATTCTATTAACAGAATTATGAATGAAAACCCAAATTCAAAACCGCTTTAGCCGTCATAAAATTATCATCTATATCACTAATGTTATAAATATTAAAATGTCATAAAAACTTATATGAACAGTTCTGTATGTTATATTTGATATACTTTGCCACTGAACTACTGATTCTGGCTAAGTTTTATACAAAACTAGCTGACCCGTGCCCACTTCGTTGGGCGGCGAAAAAAACGCGTCCCTTTTTTAAACATATTTCATTACTGCTCCACTCCTATTAGTCATAGCGTGATACTACATAGCCTATGACACTCCCCGATAAACGGACTATTCAACACAGAAACAATTTTTAAAATCTGTTCATTAGATTCAGAGATTACCCCCTACAACGTCACAAACTATACCTCTTTATAATATTAGTATAGATTAAACGAAGAGAATAATATTTGTAATAATTGTAAGAAAACTACGTTGCCATAGGAGATATACCCAAGCAACTATTCCAAGCTAATCCTGATAGATTGTAAGCACGATTCACATTTATAACCATTTACGAAGAAATAAGAAATTATTACAACTGAAAGTCAATAGCGTTTGAACACGGCATAAAATCTATTACGACAGTCTAGACGAAATTCAAAGGCGGAATAATTATTTTTATACATAAATATAAATGACTTGCTTGTGCTCGCGTCTTCGTCAACGCAGCTTTAGTATTCAAACTAGCTTATATTATAAATACAATATCTTTATAATTTAAAGCCTATGTCTAATTCTGATGTAGTATAAGCTATATTATTGTAAAGTTTCATTAAAATCCATTCAGTAGTTTTCAAGTGAAATAGTAACAAACATCCATCCATACCATAGTTACAAGAGTTTATAATATTAGTACGATATTCTCGATATAGAATCAAATAAAGATATATTAGCATTTCAACTTGTTTTTTTATATACGTACGCGATATGAATAACTATGTATCCTGTTTCAAAGAGACGAGACGGCAAAACTAAGAACGTGGCTCTTTTGGGAATGTTTATAACATGTAATATTTTAACATCGGGAAATGTTGAACAGTGTGTTTTATTTCAAGTAATTGGTAACCCAATTAGCTATTTGTAATAGATATATTGAACTGCTTATTAACTGGCAAGAAATACCTTTGGTTTATTATATTTTATCTTCCTTGAAATTTTAACTGCTTGTCTTGCAAATTAGACATTTAGTTACTTTTGCATTCACGGTACGGAAGTAGGTTGTAACTAAACAAGAATCGGCTTTCATTCGATATCGCGTGGTCAGACAAAATCGCGATATACATATGGTATTGCCATGCCCATCAGTTTTCAAGTCAATTTATAAATCGATGGGTTTGAAGTTGACGTCTCCGGTAGACTGAGTCGGGTACAAATTTAAAGCAATGATGGGAAATAAATCTTAACAATTTATACAATTAGTAATTAGTATTACTTAGTCAGACATGAAACTAGATTTAACGAATTTAGCTAAAGTCCTAATACAAATTAGATAATTAAATAATTATACTCGTGCAGAATAAACACAGCTCCGAAATTAGCAGAATCCAACATTTATATAACCTGGAGGGTATTTGGCAAATAGAAACTTATTTCGTAAAGGAATACGTAGGCTACATCGGCAGTGTTTAACATTCAAAGCTTTTGATACATTAATCTTGATACAGTACTAGTGATGAAACTATTTTACGAATAAACTTTATTTCATGTTTTTCATGAAATATTATTACTAAGTTGGTGTAATGTAGTAAAACAAGTTCATTTCTAAGTTTTATTTTTTCTGAAAGATATTCACAAAACTATTTCATAAGCTGCACAGCGGATTAAGTATTTCTGTGAATAGTTCTTAGTGTTTTATTAGATCTCTTTGAGTCTTAATTAACAATCACAAAGGCTGAACTGAATGTTTTAAAACTAAACCATTATTGAATTTACTTCAAAAATGTTATGTTAGAAAAACTATTTTAAATTGAATGATTAATTAGGTTCCTAATTAATCTATGCATAAAAGGGAAGGTTTTATTAAAATTTCATTATAACTAACAATTTAAAGTCTTACTGTAAATCTATACTAATATGTATTATAAAGAGGTAGAGTTTGGTTCATAGGCTATATAGTATCACGCTATGACTATTAGGAGTGGAGCAGTAATGAAATACGTTTAAAAAAGGGACGCGTTTTTTTTCGCCGCCCAACGAAGTGGGCGCGGGTCAGCTAGCATCTAATAGATCAAAAGCATAACTAAAATAAAATAGACAATCAATTTTTTAAATACAAATGACTAACAAGATTAGAAAATAATTTTCATTTAACTTTAAAAGGCGGCAAGCGGATGCTAAAAAGACACTCCCTTGTTGCAATTTTATTAGATAAAAAGAGACATTACGAGCAAAAGTTTTCTCGCTAACTGTTTACAATGTCCTTTTAGAATAAAAGACAAAGGAGAATAGAAGAGAATTCTTTGTAATTTCTAACGCTTTTAATATAATTACAACTTCCTAATGCATTTTACAAAGAAAGGAAGGTTAGAAATCATTACCAACCAGCAGAAAAGTTATTAAGTTGTGGAACAAATGTGTTTCCTCCGTGGTATAATATCGGGTTCTTTAAAAGTAGTGTGAAAAAGCATTTGACTAAACTGGCAAGCTAAGCTAATGACGAAGGGAGTGAAGTTGATTTTTGACAACCATCCATTGCCTTAATATTTGGACTGTATTCGCGCTTTTTATCAGGTTCAAAATAGTCAAATACCTACCGTGTCTTTATAAAAGACTAGCTGACCCGTGCCCACTTCGTTGGGCGGCGAAAAAAACGTGTCTCTTTTTTAAACATATTTCATTACTGCTCCACTCCTATTAGTTATAGTGTGATACTATACAGCCTATGACACTCCCCGATAAATGGACTATTCAACACAGAAATAATTTTTAAAATCGGTTCAGTAGATCCAGAGATTACCCCCTACAACGTCACAAACACACAAACTTTACCTCTTTATAATATTAGTATAGATTATAATATAGTATATTAGTAACCCTCCGTCACGGGAGGAGGCCCGTCCCTGCAGTGGGACATTAATGGGCTGTTATGATGATGATGATAGAAATACAGTTTGTGAAGAAGATAATTCATGAAACGTAAACCAATCCCAAATATCGGTCACTATTTTCGTCTAAGCAACAAACGTTTCTAGTACATGTAAAACTGGTGGCATTACACCAAATTACGTTTTATTCATGTACGTGTATATTTACGTTGTTGAGCATGCACTGTTGCCCACGCTGACCGGGAAGATATTTATAGATTCATGCATCTTTTATGACATAACTAAAAAGTCAATATGGAAAGTGCATTAAAAACCTTATATTTGTTTCGTGAATCATCCTTTGTAAGTGCATTATGGCAGTGGAAGAGTTGATAATACCACTCTAGCTAAGAGACTTGGTTATATGTAGATTGTTATACATTGACAGCTTTTGGGTAAGCGCTAAGTTTAAGTAAATAAATACTTTTTATGCAATTTTTACGATATGGCGAATCGTCGAAACAAACATAAACGATCTTATAGTATAAATATAAAAATGATTGTGAGACCGTAGAATTTCATACGTAAGCTTACGCAGTCCGATTACTAAAACGTTATAATATTTCTATATTCCGGTACATTTCTGGTAATTTGGCACGTATTCCTCTCGATATTGCTGAGATGATTCATCAAAATCTATCAACGCTACGCGAAAACAGATAATAGGTACTCAAAATCAATTGTTATCGGAAGCGAAGGTTCCCCACCCAAATATCAGAAGAAAGTGATTACATTTTCATTGTGTTTCAGTGAACATCGACCACGATATATCGTTCCGTGTGTTGTGTGTGTAACCAGCTACGCAAACAATATAATTTTAAAACCAGGAAAATTTAATTTAAAGCGACTAGATGTAACTAATTATTCTGTCCAGTACATGGATATAGAAGGCATAATCTTTGGGTCTGAAACGCCTAAAAGAAACACGGTTGTATTAGCCCAGTCAAAATAGACTAAATTATGATTAAAGTTTGCATTAATTCCCAACAAGCTGGATTTTTGTGCAGGCCTTGAATACGTCATTACAAATGATATGTCAAAAGTCCCCATCGATCCCGCTTGTGCTTTGTTTTTTATTCGAGGTCAAAGGTCACAAATTTGCGTTTTTTACCTATATCTCTGAAACAACGAGAGCTATCGAAAAATGGTGTAGACAAAGTTTGTAGACCCTAAAATTATCTACAAAAAATATCTTAACACTTTTCTCCTACAAGGCATCGCTTTCGAGATATCGTGACTTTAGAGCGCAGGAAAGTCGTATTTTTGACTACATGCACACACTTGCTTTTTCCCACGATTTCGCTCGCGTTTATGAGTATTATTAAAAATAAGGCTTATTTCAATACATAGTAGCAATATGCATGCTTGGTCTCAGCCTAATCGGTTTGAAATTGACAAAGTTACATACAAACTTCCATCCCCTATCTGATCCCTTTAGGGGTAAAATTTATCAAAATCCTTTCTTAGCGGATGCCTACGTTATATCATCTACCTGCATGCCAAAATTCAGCCAGATCTGTCCAGTGGTTGGGGCTGTGCGTTGATAGATAACTATGTCAGTCACCTTTGAGTTATATAAATATAGAGGATTTCCGCACCACCTCTGAGGTAGGTAAGGCAAATCTTGCACCAACATTGAATCAAATACAACAGTACATTGAATCAAATACAACAGTACATCAAATCAAGTACACGGCGCTTTTTTTAACGTGTTTTCTCCAGTAGGAATACTCCTACCACATAGTGATCTATGAACGCACAGCCTAAACCACTGGACAGATCTAGCTGAATTTTGGCATGCAGGTAGATGATATAACGTAGGCATCCGCTAAGAAAGGATTTTAATAAATTTTACCCCTAAAGGGATAAGATAGGGGATGAAAGTTTGTATGTAACTTTGTCAATTTCAAACCGATTAGGCTGAGACCAAACATGCATATTGGAAATATATATTGAAATAAGCCTTATTTTTAATAATACTTATAAACGCGAGCGAAATCGCGGGAAAAAGCAAGTGTGTGCATGTAGTCAAAAATACGACTTTCCTGCGCTCTAAAGTCAAGATATCTCGAAAGCGATGCCTTGTAGGAGAAAAGTGTTGAGATATTTTTTGTAGATAATTTTATGGTCTACAAACTTTGTCTACACCATTTTTCGATAGCTCTCGTTGTTTCAGAGATATACGCAAAAAACGCAAATTTGTGACCTTTGACCTCAAATAAAAAACAACGCACAAGCGGGATCGATGGGGACTTTTGACGTATCATTTGTAATGACGTATTCAAGGCCTGCACAAAAATCCAGCTTGTTGGGAATTAATGCAAACTGGATATCTATTTTGACTGGACTATATGATATGACAGTATATAGAAAGTACGACTAATAGAAGTAATCATACGTAGTCAGCACAATTCGCTGAATCATAAAAACATTGTACTACTGTTCAGCGATATTGCCTCTTATATTAGCATCCAATAAGTCAAAATCTATTTACTAACAGTATAGTCATCGAGTAGTTAACAAGACACATTTATTTACTGATCGTAAATTAAATACATAATATTATAACATCTACAATATTTACTAACACTAACATAAAATAAAACAAAAGTGTTTGTTTATGCTACCGCGCGTAACAAGTGGGTGATACGAAATCGGATTACTATAGTAGTAGAGTAAACTATTAGTCAAAAAAAAAATAGCAAAATTGAGGATATCTATTTTTCTTTTTTACATTTATAAAGTTGCCAGATCACGGGCATATTGCCCGTCCAAAAGATAGAGAGATCGGGGTTTTTTTTTGCGGGATGAACGTGATGTCTTCAAAAAATATTGGCAGACGGAAGCCACGGATTGATTAAGATGGAAATCTGAAGGTCTTAGAGAAACATCACATGGAGATTATGTCGCAGAACTGCGAACGATGATGATGATGATGCGATGGAACTTTCCATCTCCAGTTTCTAAGCTCTAAGGTTTTTTAAAGAGAGTAATGTGGCTACATTGTCGGCATGATAAGACCATCTGGGAGGTCGGAGGGGGGGGGGGGGATACAGGACATTAGCAAAGTTTGATGTCCAGTTTCTGAGTTACGAAGTATATCAAGGAGAGTTTATGTTAAAGTTTCTTTTACTGGTAAACAATAGAATGAATTTTGTTGGCGTATTGAGATCGTAAATGGTCCTGAGGCGTTACAAGGGTGTAACTAAAACTTAACCCTATGTTTCTTCATGAAAGATGATTTATTATTACGATAAACACATAATATTGACATTATGAAACAACAATAACGATACACTATTCGTGGTTTTTGTTTTTTCTTAGAACAATATTATTTATACATCTACCGCGAGTGCCGAGAGAATTTTAGGACGGTTATAAAAAAAATCAAAACATTTTGCATACAATATTCTACACATCACCTTGTAAGGGCTTGTAAAGCCAGTCTATTTTCGTGTGGTGGATAAAAACTGGGCCAACTGAAGTTATCGGGCCGGACACCCCCTGAGTCTGACCCAATGCTTTATGCATGAAACGGCACCCGGCGTCGCGTAAACAACGCCTGTATAAAACTCAGACAAGAGATATTTGAAGTGACATACTAAATTGTGTTTAACATATATTATGTAAATCATTTGTCGTCTCCGTATATCTTTGGAGAACACAGTTCATAAGCTTAATAAATTATTAACCGTAACTTAGAATTAAATATATAGAAACCGCGGAAAACATTCACAACCGAAACCTTAATAATTACGGATATAACATTTAACCTTTCTTACATATAAAAATGTACCTTTTATAATACATATAAGTAAGTTTATAAAAACATAGCAAACATATTGACAGACAAAAATCCCTGTAAAACAAAACGGTACACAATAGCATATTTATAGCTTTACATAGAGCATAAAATAATTCCCCAGTCATTAAAACCACAATAAAAATATTTATAAACTACTATTTATTATATTATTTATTCATCTACAAAATAGTAGATAATAATTACAATAATACATGTATTTATAATATAGTTGTTTTAATAATATTAAGCAATAATACAAAGTGTTATAACGTTTTCCTTGAATAAATACCGGTTCCTACATTACTCGTATTATGCAAAATATGCATAATTTAGTATCATCATCATGAATCACTAATTAGTATATAAAAAAGAACAAAGTAATATTGTATGGAAGGCCAAACAAGATGGAACATTCACTTTAAATAAAAAATAATAATTAACCTAAACAAACACATATAGCCCTACTTAAGTAATTACTTAATACTGTCTTATTACATAAAGCATAAGTGGTAAATTCCTTTTCAATTAATATATTTACTTATTTAATATTTAGAGGACCTGTGTGCAATAGTGGTTATAGTTATAGCTGCTACAAACAGATCTCAGGCTTGATTCCAGCTAAATATATTCATATTTATATATACATAGAAAACACCCCAACCAATGCAAGCAATCATGTTCATCACACAAAGATTTGCATTGAGCGGGAAGAACCCGAGACCTCTGCGTAGCAGTCATATTATATAGCTACTACGCCACAGAGGTTGTCAAGTGTAATAAGTATGTTCTTACAAAATATATTAAGTAGTTTTATCTATTTTCTAGTAACAAACAAATCAAGTCTGCTTAGTTTAGGTCTAGATGATATTGAGTGAATGTTTATAGAATATTATTATATAATATATAAAAACAGATGTTAGTACAACAAGTAAGTTAACAGATAGTCATTCAAGTTGCTCAATGTAAATAAAACTGTATTACTTAGTACAATTGATAAATACAACTATATTATAAACAATGTATTTAATAGACCAAATTTTTCAAGAAAAAATAAGAAAAATTCCGAACTATTCCTAACATAATAGTATAGCAACATTGATATAAAAGTCAAAATAATCTATTACAAATAAATGTTATCACCTATCAGTATAAAATAGTGTTTATTATTGTAAAGTATATTATATGTTTAAAAATAGTAAGTATAGGTAATCTACATTTTATAAATAATGTCACAATTGAATGACTTAACTCACATAACTTAATAGTATATGTTAACAAGCTATAGAAAAGAAAATTCTACAATATTAAAATACTTTATCAATTAAAACATAACTGACCAGTGACCATAATAAGTTTACAAGAACAGACTAGATCAGGGAACCAGAAATTATTAAGAGTTAAATTAAAGTGTTAATTCAACACAAAGGCTAAAATAATAACTAATTTACCTTAATTTATACCCATTTGTTAAAAACCACATCAGCCACAAATAGACTTCTGATTATTTTTTGTGTCTGCTCTTACATAGTGTTTGTTAACTATTTAATAATCATTTATTCTTAATATATAGGTAAATATGTTTATGAAGCTCATGTAAAAAGAAAGTAAACAATGACATAAATAGAAATGATCATGTATCAGAATTTATCATTTTAATATGTATCAATATAAGTCATTGTTATTTGTCATATTATTCTTATGCCTGCATTTTGGATTAGATTAGAATCATCATAACAAAACATGTCAAAATTGATATCAGTAGGATTTTAACATCAGTATTATCTATGAAATGTATCCTTACTAATATTATAAAGGTAAAAGTTTCTATGTATTAATGTATGTTTGTTACTCAATTATGCCTAAACGGCTGGACCTATTGGGAAGCAATTTCGTATGAAGGTAGCTGGCACTGGCACCCTAGATTAACTTATACTTTACATCCCGAAAATGACATCAATGCGAATGGAGCTGGAAATACTAGTATATTATTTGTATACAATTCTTTATTACAGAAAGTAGTATTTTAAAAAGTTATATGCTATTTGTGTCTATATTTCCAAAAACAAAAAGGCATAATATTAAAGCTGTCTGTATATGTAACACATACAGCAGACATGTTGAATATTATGCAAGACAAATTGTTTTTTATTGGAGTAAACAAGATGAGATAACATATGAACAAACTGGTGTTGTAACATCTCCATTAAATTATAATTAACTTGTGAATGAGACTGTACTATGGAAATTATTATCTTTTATGTTGTGTATTTTGAAAACAAACACTGCCTATTATTACTTTCACATATAACTAGAATAAAATCAAAAAATGTCTAAACCCTATACAGAAATGATTTACTATGCTTATTTCCTGCAGTGCACTTTACATATTCTAAAATTATGAATATTAGATACTATAGACTATTAGATTCACTTATGCAGTTAATACTAATATAATAAATATGTTCCTAAAATATGGTACATGTAAAAGCAGATAATAGTGATAAAAGATGGCAATTAAAACTTATTCCAAAGTTATACTGGCTGGTTTATTTTGTAATTATTTGCACAACATGTACCCACTTATTAATTTTATAGTATTCTGTTGTAATTAGTTACATAGAAGAATTAAAATTAATCAATCTTTAAATTGGCTATATGTTAATCATAAATTATTTTGTGAATTATATTATTAAAACCTACGCTCCTTAAATAAAGATTTAAAAAAAAAATAATAAAACCTGTAATCCTATGTGCAACAGATAACATTAGCATAAGATCAGAACCCTGAACCTAGAAAACTGGTAGTTATACCCATAAACTAAATCTTAAATGAGTGTGTAGTATCTAGCACTAGTTACCCCAATTAAATTATTGAAATTAGTAAAAAATATTAGTAAACACATAGTTGTTCTATTGAAAAGAAACAAATAATAATGAATTTAAACAATAATATTGGTATTACATTGACTCCAACAATTATATTGACTACAATAACATATATTTCATGAAAATATCCCCAAAACCATTAGTAATTGCTATAAATCACAAAAGTTTTCAAGTAAGAAATAAACAAGATTGCAGAAATCATATTTTTACAGGTCCTATTTTGTAATTTGAAGTGACATGCAAGACTGGCCACACTTTCTACTAGATCTAGGCTAACATTACATGTAATAAACACTGCTTTATATTCTCATGCAATCCACAGATTAATATCTATTAATACCATACATTATATTCTCTTATCAACAGTTTTATCATTAGACCTCTGATAACAATGTTGCTATACATTATTTTTTAATTATAACACAAAACAAATAATCAGTTTTAGTTAGGTATTTATCCAAACTATAATTGGACGTAGTTTCAGAAAAACGTTCCAACCCACAAATGTAAAGTTTTGAGATAATCATGATTAAAGTTAAATTTCAAATTTCTTATGAAACCTTTTTCTTTTTACTACTGATTCTTTTATATGCTACTGGTGATATGATCTAGTTTTAATTTGACCCTATTTTAAACCTGTAATGTTAATAGTTTTTTAAATATTGATAAAAATATTGGTGTGGAACGTTTTTGTTTTATTGCTATATTCATGTTACATTTAAAATTTTAATTTATAAAAAACGTTCCAAGTGACTTTTCTAACTAAGAAAGTAATAATTAAACAAGATTAAATAGAAAAATGTATATTTTTACATATTTAGGATAAATTATCTTCTTCGTTCAAAATCAAAGACTTGTTCACCAGCAAATCCGTCAACATAATCGGGACCTTCCATGCCCTGCAGGTTTTTATAAAAAGATAGGCAACACTGGTGACCATAAGACTTCTGATTTGACAAGTGACCTCCTTCTCAAAGCTGGACTTACTTTTCTGGCCTGACTGTCCCAGGTAAATATATTCGACGACAACTTCAAGTGTAGCGCCTCCAATCGTGATTGGGAGTGGGTGCAACATGAACATTTACCATGATCTTGGTCTTGTCCATTTTCATTTTAAGACCCACTTATTGAGAGACAGTGCTTAGGTCATCGAGCATTGTATTGAGGTCCTCCTAGGTCTCAGACCTGACCACGAAATTGTCAGCAAATGAAGGTGCTTGATATACTCGCTACATATATGTTGATGCCATTTTCGTTCCAATCTAAGAGCCTAAAAGCATCTTTCAGTGCAGCGGTAAACAGTTTCAAAGATATTAAACCATCTTGTCCTATACCTCGCTGCAACTACATAGTTCTTGATAATCCATCCTCGAGACGGACCAACATAATGGCGTTTTCGTATACATACTTACTTGAGTTATGTTCCTAAGTCCCCTCGATGGGGCAGAGGGCGTTCACAGTGCGTCTCCGGTCGGTCTAGAGCATCGCGCTTTATTTCGCTCTAAGTCTCCCCTATACCCTTCACTTCTGCAGCGACAGTCGGCCGCCAAGTCTGTTTTGGACGGCCACGTTTACGCCTTCCTTGGGGGTTCCAGTCTAGGGCTCGCCTATCAAATTGGTCTGGTGCTAGTCGATCGGAGTCTTGCTGCAGCGCTCACTCCCACCGATCAAGGTTGGAGATTTTCTGGGGCTTGTATATTTCAATAATCCGTCGGAGCCATCGGTTCACAAAGACTTGAAGCTGGCGCGTGGTGTTCTTTGTGATCTTCCACGTCTCACACCAATACGGTTTTACATTGGACTGGAATATCTTGAGCTTATCTCTCCGTGTCAATTTACGTGATTGCTATATCACTCGGTTGCTCGGGCTTTGACGATCTTAGAAGCGATGTCCTCTTCAGACGAGACACGACGCTTCCGAGGTATGTGAATTTGTGGACTCGTTCCACAGCCTATTTAAGCACTGCAGTTTTTCGAAATATCGTTGGCCAACTTGGCATATTAGTTAGTAATTATGTCTTAACTAAGTAGTATTAAAAGACTAATTAGTTAAGAGATAATTTTTTTTTTGTAATTATTAAAAACACTAACAGTTTCCCTGCACGAGATACGGGTTTATGCACATACAATAAAACATAGCACTCACTGAGATCTTTCAAATGATATAGGTAGCAAAGTGTTACACATAGGAGGAAAACGCCCATTCTTTTTTAAAGCAATAGAGTATAAAAATTAACCTTTTAAAACCTGTGAAAACTATATTTTAAAAAGTACTTGGGAACTTTTTTAAATTAATGAATTATATTTGGCTGACGAGTATTTTTCTTTAAATTAAAAAAATTTCAAACAACTTGGAACTTTTTAATGATTATTTTATTTTGCTGAGATAGGAAACATTTATTTCAATTAAAAACGTTATAAATGGTTTGAACCAGTACTATGGAAATATCTATTCTATGGAGAGTGCAAATATTATTATTAAGCAAAACATTTCAGATGGCTTGGAACGTTTTAATTAAACATATATTCCAAAGAGAGTGCACATATAATTTTTGAACAAAAACGTTTCAGGTTGCTTGGAACGTTTTAATGAAATATATTGTATGGACAGTATTCATATTATTTTTAAGCAAAAACGTTTCAGGTGGCTTGGATCACTTTTAAGAAAATTGTTTATGGCTATGTCTTATATTTGGGTTGTTCCACACAGCTTGGGCTCTTTTAGTTTATTACTTATTTTTGTTCACCATACATGTGGGTTGGGCTACTAGATCGTACTTTCATTATAAGAATTACAGTAGTACCGCCAAATTTTGACAGTTAATAAATTGCAGTCACGTGACTTATTTGGCATCAACAACTCAATTTTGATGTGATTGTGGTTTGGAACGTTTTTGAGAAACTACGTCCAATTACTAATTCTATTTAATTTTCTGCCTAGTGACAGTTCAATGACTGGGGAATGGTAACAGGTGGAATGACTTACCTTAAACATCGGCCGCGGGTGCCTCGGCTGGGACGGAGCCGCGGAGGCCGTGGTAGTCGCAGGAGTCGGCGCTGGAGCCGTCACGTGGTCCGCCGGCAACGACTCCGGGACAGTCTGGAGAGTAGGCCTCATCGTCGTCGACATTTTTGCACAATAACACTAGTTCAAACACTTAACACCTTACTAGCCCACCCTCGCCGTTTGCATCCTCTGTGGCGGCCGTGCGTTCAGACCGCCCGACCGGCTCAGGCCCTCACCAGGACGCCGACACAGGCCCCGACTTAGCTCCACTGATCGCCGACCAACAACGCCCATCTAACCGCATTTTCGACCAGAAAAAAACATTGCTAATCCCTATATTGAATAGTACGTAACGATATGAGATACCTATTTCACTTTCACGTATATGTTAACGATCGTCGAGATTGAAAACGGAAAAAGACACGCAAAAAACTATTAGAAAGCTTACGGTGTCTTCTGCTGTCACATAAACACTATCAAGGAATTCGGCGTTTAAGCTTTTTACTGACGCGCAACGAGATTCGGTCAATGCCACAAGTTCATACAAAGGGTGAGAAAACTTATAGTGGACAAATATAAATCCATTTAATAATAAATTTACTAAAGAAATTCACTTAACTCCGCTAAAAGTCCTCACATTCTTGAATTCACTCTCAAGATGGCGGATTTTACCTACTCCTCGTAAATGGGCACAAGGCTGACACGAAAACATCAACCGGCTCTCTATCAATCTCTTTCTTTTGGTAGCCTAAAAAAAGAGATAGTACTATGTGGACGAGTTCAACAGAGTTTAGTATTATACGTCATTTGAAGAAACTGCCAATAGAACATGCGCAAAAGTAACGAATATTTTTAATTTTGAACGCATCTATAAACGTTTTGTTGCTCCATTTTGAGTATTAGTTGGACATTGTTTTAATATATTTATTATTTTAATAGTTGCTCATCTGCGGAATTTTATAAAATTATATTACTAATAAAAAGTATTTTATTTTATTTTAAACAAAAAAACGTCAAGAGTTCTCTGGTTAATATTTTCAGATCTAATAATTAAAAAACGCCAAGCAAGCCACTATACAAAAATCTCTATTTGGCGCTCTCGTAACTCACGGAGTTTCTATAAGAAAATACGATTAGATCAGAGTCCACATTAATCTAAATATATAATTATGGTTAAGTGATTAAATTTACACGATTCGTATACGTATGAAGCAAAATGGGGTATATCCTGGATATACCTACGTTGCTTTACCCTACTTTATTTGTTATGTGTATGGTTGGGTACATTAGGGTCGAGGGCAGAAGGCAAGTACCTCTGGTCAAGTAAATGTTCAATGTTCCACAGAGAGCAATACATAACCATAGTATATTGAATATAGTTTGGTTGTGTGAGTGAGTACTACGAGTTTGTGTGGAAGGGGAGGCAGCGATGCCCGATATTTGACTTTGTATCGATATTTCGCATCGTAATGTATCGTAATTGATCGTATCGATACACGATAATATCGTATGGCTTTGTATCGATATTGTTAATATCGTATCGTATCGTATCGAATTCTAAAAATCAAACTCTAATTCAACTAACGTCAACAAAATATCATTTACAGTCTCTAAGAATGTGTCGTTCGCGATTGACCGAATCAAAAGATCTGGTTCGCTCGAGCTGTGTGACCGAACGGGTCACTTTCTTAAAAACTACTCGTTCGTTCGATTACAGTAAGTGGTTCGCTGTCTTCGCTCGGTGTGGCGCGCAGCTCGCGGTGCCTAGATGGCGGGCAGCTCGCGAACCGAGTTGGTGAATGAGCTAAAATCTATCGCATTTATTTAAATCTTCTCTTTCGTTAGAATTTTAATAAACTAATTTATGCCTACGTTATACATAAGATTCAATATTGGTCCTTGGTTAGGTATATTAATGCCGAATAAGATTGATTTGAATTTTTGAATTGGTTTTATTTAAACAACTGAAATAAGTAGGACTATTATTTTGGTTAGTAACTCAGTGACTTTTGACAAGAATTTAGTTATTTTAATATTGTTTGTTTATGTATAGTTATTTTATTATTGTAATACGACGAAATACGATCCATATTCAATAAGTTACTTTGTTTTATTTTTATTATTAAATAACATTATTTTACCAATAATTTATTGTTTTTTTATTTCGTACTAAATGAGCACTAATAAATGAAATGCATACCTAAATAGTTATCTAAGAATATCCAACTGCACTGCATTAAACTGTACCTATATTATTATTAAGTCTATTTCGTTCGTGACCTATGATCATTGCCCACAGACAGATCTCAATACATAGTTTACTGTGACCGAACTGATTTTCGAATTTCTTTGATTTAATATATTGAACCGTTGAACCCATAGACTATATTGAACCAATAGATTGAACGGGTCGAACGAACCAGATCATTTTATTAACGGGTCAGTATTGATTCGGTTCTTTGAGATCGAACGAACGACACATTCTCTACGCACATCATATTACAATATACAACCTACCATATGCGGCACTATTAAAAAAAGTTTGTTCGTAATATTTTCAATCGTGGTTAGTATTTTATTATAATCATATCAAAGATTTAAGTCTCAAATTGTACTTATTCAGCTTATCTCTTTTTAGACATTTAATTGAACAACTTTTTATTCCTTATAAAGAGTTAAATCATACGATATTTTTGATGCAATACACCTGGGAAGCGATACGATATCGCCACATATCGTATTGTTGTGTATCGATACAAAATATCGAAATATCGTCCCTTAGCTAACAACACCGCTCAAGTCGAAAATTGGTGGTTTTTACATTTTAATGCCATTGGATGAAGCTGCGCATTGCGCGTCGAACCATTGGTCTCATGAAATAGATATCAGCCAATCAAAAGCCGTTATTCAAAAAATAGTGACAGCGCTCAAGTCGGTTGGCGTCGCAACACCGCACAAGTCCTTAGTTCAAAGAGTATATTTATTATACGGGCTTAGTTTGTCATACTATTCGCACGAAAATACTTCCCGTTCCGTGATTATTAAATTTGTATGCGAATTTTATGGCTGAAAGGTCTATGCAAGAAGTTTAAATAGAAGATTAAGAGGTAAGCTATAGAATAAAGTAATGTTTATTGATTTATTCGTATTAATTTAGAATTAATTGCCAGAGCTAGAAAAGGACTGACTACGAATAAAAGACAAAACATCCAATAAGTTAAGGAAGGCACTACTAAAAAGACCACCTACAAGTCTTTTTCAGTCCTGCCTGAGTACGGCAGACGATTGGACTCTACTGGTTGACACGTATGAAACACACTACAAAATCCCGGAGGATATCTGCGTGTAGCCGTTGAGACTAGACATATTTCTCTACTCAAAATTGAAAAAGCGTGTAGTACTTATTGAGCTCACGGTACCGTGGGAAACTAACATCCCTAAAGATCACGCAATTAAGACAAAGAAATACTTTGACTTGACAAATGAGATAACCAGTAATGGCTATAGGGTTACTCTGTATTCCGTGGAAATAGGTGCGAGTGGTACCAGCTAAATCCCTCTACAATCTATTAAAAGAACTAGGACTGCCGAGAACTTCAGTAAGCTCTCTACTATCACGAATGTCCAAAACGGTATTGTTAGGCTCCTACCAAATTTGGATAGGTTAACGCGTTGTAAGGGGACCTCCTTAAACCTACATCTGGGCCGTAAGTCCCAGACGCTGTTATGCAAGTGTTCCGTCCTCTATCACGCGATGGACCCGGCACCCGCACGGAGAATCCATGGAATGCTAAGATTAGGTCTTATCAAAACTCGACTGCTCGGAGAGACGGGATGTCCCTGGAATGACAGGTGACAGCTGCAATAGACAGATGACCACTGGAAAGACAGTCGACTGCTGGAAAGACAGCCGAGAGCAAGGGCCTAGCAAGCCCTTGCTCAAGAGTTAACGCGCTAAAAGTCCACAAAAGAAAAATACCCCTAAGACAGTCCGAATTGGCGAAAGAATTGTCCACAGATAGATTCTCAAAACGACAAAGGCGAGAAAAAGGACTTGATATGCCCCACGTGCGGGAAAACGTACAAAAGAAGAGCCTGGTTTATTAAACACTTAAAAACACATGATGGTGTGGAAGCCGAACAGTCGTCTGTAAGTCTAGAGATATCGATACGAATAAATGAATATAAATGTAAAGAATGATAATTTTCTTAAAATATTTTTAATTAAAAGCTTTTATTTGCAAATTTTAATCATTTTTTAATACCTTCATCTCTTACATTTCCCCAAACAACACCGCCTAAATCTAATAAAATATCAGTCAACACTGCTCAAGTCATAGAATAAAAGTTAAAATAAAAAAAATCGTTATAATAAGTATATATAATTATTTCTTAACCGCTAACTAGAGTATGTATTAAGTGGCAATAGTAAAAAACCACAGATATTTTAAAATAGACAGTTTTTTTCGTCTCCTCTAAAGTTGGTAAAAATGACTTAAGCGGTGTTGTAAGCTAAGGGACGATATCGCATGGTGTTGTATCGATACACCAAAATATCGATACGTATCGGGCATCGCTAGAGGCAGCCTCTTTTACAGGCTTAATTTTAAGCAAAATGTTGTACACCATTGCCGGTACGTTAAATTCCTGTAATTATGATTGTATTTTATATTGAATAAATAAATAACTATGTTTTAGAAATGAGCTGATCTTTTGACATTGCAAAATAACGCGTAAACGAGAATTGATCAGCAGAATCAGCCGGAGCTCAGCTATGTTGTTATAAAGTAAGAAAATTAGATCGCTAGCCGATTGAATGCAATCCCTTTATTTTAAAACACATAGAGCTCGTACTTATGTTATAACAGTTTGTTATGGTTTCTTACATTGGAACTTGAATAATGAGTAGGTAAACTTTGAGTTTTTCATTAAGTCATTTATACAATATACAATAATCTACCCAGGAATCCAAAGAAACGCCCTGACAATGCGGTAGACCATTGGCTGGTGCTTCGGAGACCAACTTTGTATTGCAGCCATTTTTTAGGAAGTTTAGGGTCGTATGGCTGTGCTATCTTAGTACAGTGTGTAGGATGAACAATTGGCTCAACCGTTAGGACATCGGAAAGTCGGTATAGATCCTTAGAAAGGCAACGAATAGTTCACATTAAGTACCGCCCTTTAAGGCTTACGCAGACCGGGACGGCATGGCAGGGGATTTTTATTTTTACTAATGGAAATTCAAAGTAATCTTTTCGCATGAAAAGTTTACTTTGTAGTAATAAATAATGAAAGTAAACTTTTTCATGCGAAAAATTACTTTAATGTTGTTCAAATTCAGAGATAATAACTAGACTTTGCTAAAGTAAAGACAAAGTGCGGTCTCTGAATCTGGCCCTTAGTCTATAAAGTCAAGAAATTAATGTTTTCATATAAACTGAAATTTTTGCTAAGTGCAGTTCTTTAGATCCGGCATTAAAACTTAATTATTCTTAAAGCTTGTCTAGTCTACTATCATTTGATACCATAAACATGTGCTTTAACTTGCAACTCTGCCAAATAAATGAATCGGAAAAAATTAAAAAATCACTTATGGAATTTTTATTATTTAATGTGCTTTTAAGTTCAATTGAATATGGAGTAGTGAGTAAAAACACTTAAAAGTACAGATAATCACTTTACAAGTAATAATAATGCATTTAAAGAGGTACCTTGTTGGGTTCAATTGACTAATATTAAATTATTATATAATTACTGAAATATAGGTAGCTATCGATTAATTCTCCGTGTGGTGACGGAGTAAGAATACAGTGTGTCACCCACCACCCCATCTCATCCCATGGGTATCGTAAAAACCGACTAAGGGACTTTAAGTGAATATTATCTTTATGTAATAAAAAGAAGGAAAACTTGAAATTAAACCCTATACCTACCAATCCGTTTGGCCAGGGTGTTATTAGTAGGCCAAGTATCCCTCCGTCACTTGAGGAGGCCCGTCCCTGCAGTGGGACATTAATGGGCTGTTATGATCGATAAATTTCTGCTTATTTGGATAAAGTAATTATCTTATACTTTTAGATTTAATTCTAAAAAATTAGCAAAAGGTACAGGTTGTCTATAAAGTCAAGAAATTAAAGTTTGAGGAACTAAATTGTTCATGTGTCTGGCAACACTGAAATTCAAAATAGACTTGTACATGAGCTGTCAGCGAGTAGAAGTTGCGGAACGGTTTTCATTTTGGGATTTTTATTATGTTATTAATCTACAATAAACTAATAGTGACTTACAAAGAACAACGTAAACAATGAGTAAAGCAAATTAAAGTGGCACGCGGGAAGTGATTTTTGAAGTTATAATGTGATGTTTGACGGAGCATGAAGCTGGTCAAATTATATGAGATTTGGCTGATGTTTATGGGCAAACTGCAACTTTATGGGTATGTAATCGGATTAATGTGTTTTGTAATCTGTTTTAAGTAATAAATTCACTCCATTTAAGATTTAGAGACCAAAAACAGGCATTGCGTACATAGCATATTTTTAGGTAAGATTGTCATTAAAAGTAAGAAATATTGTAGTACGACCTTTTCTGTTGATACATTATCAGTTGCATTAGTATAATTCAGTCAAGATTTACCCCAATTTTGAAGTAGAATTAATTGCTTCATGTCTTTATTACGGTTGATAACTAAAATAAGGATGTCACTTTCGCATCAACTGGTCTGTCGACAATAAATAATTAATTGCAATATTTTATTATTTAGTTCTTAGTAATTCCTTGTTAAATGATATCTTGTTGGTTAATATTTAACACTGAATACATTTTAGTTAGGTATTGCAGTTATTCTTTCCATCCCATTTTTTGCGTGTATTTTGTGTCTAGGTATGCCTAAATTTATTGTATGTATAATCAAATGTTCTTTTGTTAAATTTCAGGCTCCAACCCTCAGATAATTGCAGGTGATAGCTAGAACTGAGATGGATTTTGATTGTAGTCTTGAAGTTCTACGCAAAATTTTAAATGCAATAGGCTTTACCTACAAGAAATGCCCTAGTAATATAAAAATCGAGATTTTCCTGAAGAACTAAGGAAAGACATTATTTATCACTCTTCATACAAGGTAACCTGTATAAGCATATTCTTTTGTATAGTAATTTTTCTCATTATTAACTTTATACAATAGTTAAAATAATAGTTTCTAGCCTATTTTCCGTTTCTACTCCTCCTTACCCCCTATACGCCCCTCCAAATAAACCAATAATCAAATCTTTTTTAATAATAATATTAGTATAGTTAGTAAATCAGTAGTTTCCGTGTAGTGACGAAGTAAGAATACAATATGTCACCACCCCATCTTATCTCATGGGTGTCGTAAAAACCGACTAAGGGACTATCCGTGACATATTATCTTTATGAAATAAAAAGAAGGAAAACTTGAAATAAAACCCTATACTAATACGTCTGGCCAGCGTGGTATTAGTAGGCCAAGTATCCCTCCGTCACGGGAGGAGGCCCGTCCCTGTAGTGGGACATTAATGGACTGTTATGATGATTAGTATAGATTTTATTGATATATAAAATAACAGAATATTTTATAAAATTATCACTAACAAGTAACTATTTATGTTCCCGCAGGTTACAAAATGTTGGCAATCTCTAAAAAGGGCACTCAGCAGCATCACAGCTGAAACTTGGAAAAACTGTTGCCATCGCGTCGAGAAGCTCGAATCAGAATACTACAAGAGAAGACGTCACCTTTGGGCAAATATTGACGATAATAGCAGCAGCAAAGAAAGCTTTAGTGATGACGATGAAGGTGACAACGAAAGTTATCTCAACATCGAATATTTAAAAAATCCTATGATGAAAGCGATGAATAAATCTCCTTGTTAACTGTATACATGCGTTTTTATTACTCTGATTCAATCCGTTCATTTATTCTAATACCTAAACTATTCTAATAGGTACCCATGTAGTTTAGGGTTAGTGTATGAAATCGATATATAAGAGATATATAAGAGATTTATCGATTTAGATAGCAAGCGATTAATCGATAATTGATAATTATTTATAGTTTAGTTTTTTAAGATTGGTATATATGTAGCAGCGGCCATATAGTATCAGCACTAAAATTAAATCCATAGAACACAAATTGTTTTGCAGAAGTCAAAATTACGTTAAGGCTTACATAAAATTTCTTATACTGAATTATGTTACTTTCTATGGCTCAAAACAACTGTCAAAATTTAAAATGGCTTGACTATAGTGCATATTAAACAGAAATAAAACATCGTCATCTAAAATGTTTAAACGGCTAACACTACTTTTATAAAGGTCATGTTATAACATATTAAAAATCTTAATCACTCATGGTTTCACCAATGAAATTAATTATCTTATTATGTTAGTATGACTTATGTGAATTTCTTACTTTCTTACTTATTTCATTTCAATAAATTACTAGTATGAAAACTATTTTGTCAGTTTAAATAGGGTTGCTACATGTAGCACAGTGGCGGCCTCATTTATTGTCAGGACTTTATAGACAGAGTGTAGATTATATTTAGCTACTTCATTAAGATAATCAGAATATAGCTGAAGTGGGAAGTAAGAATATATATTTTTTAATCTCTGGAAGTATAAAATTTACCTTATTTAGAGGTATCTAATTAGCTTAAATTAATTAGTATTAATATTATTGTATGAAAACTATTTTGTCAGACTAAATAGGGTTGCTACGTGTAGCACAGTGACGTCCATTATTGTCAGGACTTTATAGACAGACCCCCTTACTCATAAACGCCTCTTAAATTTAATCACTGTTTAGCGAGATTTTTATAACGAAAACCAACCTTATACCAAACATTGTAAGGGCCAGATTCAGAGACCGCACTTTGACTTTACTTTAGCAAAGTCTATACCCCTTCCAGCGTAAGTTTAGCTTTTTGACAGTTCACGTCCATGAAGTTTCGTAATACTTCTGCTTATTTTTCAAACAAATAATATTGTATTTCATAGACGTATTCATGTTTTTTTCAGTTACCATGGTTACTTAGTGATGGACACTCATAACGATTACCACCATTATAAACAAATTACAAATAATCGGTAGAAATAAATGCTATGAATAAACCTGAACTCTTCATAATACGTTTATAAAATGTAATATGATTTTTTAGATTAGCTATAATCCGCGAATATGTCACGATAAATTATGTATTTTAAATAATACTTAAGATAACTATAATTTTATAATATTAAGCTATAGGCTAATTCTCTTAAGATAGATAAAGAAAGAAACAGTAATAAAAAGATAATGTAAGTTGATGTAAGGATCCAAATGTGTAAAATAAAGTAATTTGAAAAATCGAAAAATCGCGAAATCGCTTACAATCGGATGGCATTACATTCGAGATACTGCTGAACGTCACTAACGTCAACCTGTCAAATGTCGTTAAATATAGTGGAAAGGGTATAGTTATTATCTCTGAATTTGAACAACATTAAAGTAATTTTTCTCATGAAAAAGTTTACTTTGTAGTAATAAATAATGAAAGTAAACTTTTTCATGCGAAAAATTACTTTAATGTTGTACAAATTCAGAGATAATAACTAGACTTTGCTAAAGTAAAGACAAAGTGCGGTCTCTGAATCTGGCCCTAAGAGTTTAAGCTAATTAATCAATTGACTAAAATTTAAGAGGCGTTTATGAGTAAGTTAAATCTCTCTTAAATCCTCTTATCTACTGGATATTAAAGTGTTTGTCTTATAAGACAGTTCAAGTGCTACTACTGTTAGTCTGTTGCTAAACATTATACCCTTTCCAGCGTAAGTTTAGCTTTTTGACAGTTCACGTCCATGAAGTTTCGTAATATTTCCGCTTATTTTTCGAACAAATAATATTGTATTTCATGGATGTATCCATGTTTTTTTCGGGTCCGTAATTTTACTTCGACAGACATATGTTCGATTCACGGAAAGTCGACTGAACGTTTGTTCGAATGCACTTTGTAGCGAAACAATTTTTCGTCGACAAACGCTACTTCGACTGAACGTTTCATCGAATATTTTTTAATCGACGTACTGATCTTTCGAATGTTAAATTCAGAGTAGTTACATGCAATTGATTGATAGGTATGAAGAAAAAACCATAAGTTTTAATCAAGTAGGTATTTATTTGAACAATATTAACATAACATATAACTAAATAGATACATCAGCGTTGTTTTATTTTTTGAAGTGGAAAACGTAAGCCATTGAGGTCATGAAATCAAGCCTCTCCATGTGGTCTTTTTGTTTTAAAATTTTTTTTCATTTTTTCTTCTTTTCCTGCCTGCTTTTTCTTTTTGTTGGGAGAAACTGACTCATCTTGAGCTTTAATTTTTTCTATAATCAGCTCATTACTCTTCTGTTCTCTTTCAATTTCTTTTATTGTTTTAAATAAGTTCCACTTTCTTCTCCCTAGGAGCCCATTCCAGCGGTGATGCCATGATTCGACTGAATTTTGTGCAAAAACGACACATTCCATTTATTTGCTTGTACAAAAAGTCCTACCAAAGGAAGCAAGTTCAGTTATTTCTTGGTTTTCGAAATATTATGTAGATGGCACAAGAATATTACCCCTACTGATAAAAGTGACACCAATAGTAGTGCACGAGTGTCAATTCGAAGAATTCCGCCCTTGTTCCCGCCTGAAACATGGTCTGTCCATGATCCATAGAATTAAACACTCCTAATTCACAAAATTGGCATCACCGCTGGAATGGGCTCCTAGGGAGAAGAAAGTGGAACTTATTTAAAACAATAAAAGAAATTGAAAGAGAACAGAAGATTAATGAGCTGATTATAGAAAAAATTAAAGCTCAAGATGAGTCAGTTTCTCCCAACAAAAAGAAAAAGCAGGCAGGAAAAGAAGAAAAAATGAAAAAAACTTTTAAAACAAAAAGACCACATGGAGAGGCTTGATTTCATGAGCTCAATGGCTTACGTTTTCCACTTCAAAAAATAAAACAACGCTGATGTATCTATTTAGTTATATGTTATGTTAATATTGTTCAAATAAATACCTACTTGATTAAAACTTATGGTTTTTTCTTCATACCTATCAATCAATTGCATGTAACTACTCTGAATTTAACATTCGAAAGATCAGTCCGTCGATTAAAACATATTCGATGAAACGTTCAGTCGAAGTAGCGTTTGTCGACGAAAAATTGTTTCGCTACAAAGTGCATTCGAACAAACGTTCAGTCGACTTTCCGTGAATCGAACATATGACTGTCGAAGTAAAATTACGGACCCGTTTTTTGGGTCCGTAATTTTACTTCGACAGACATATGTTCGATTCACGGAAAGTCGACTGAACGTTTGTTCGAATGCACTTTGTAGCGAAACAATTTTTCGTCGACAAACGCTACTTCGACTGAACGTTTCATCGAATATTTTTTAATCGACGTACTGATCTTTCGAATGTTAAATTCAGAGTAGTTACATGCAATTGATTGATAGGTATGAAGAAAAAACCATAAGTTTTAATCAAGTAGGTATTTATTTGAACAATATTAACATAACATATAACTAAATAGATACATCAGCGTTGTTTTATTTTTTGAAGTGGAAAACGTAAGCCATTGAGGTCATGAAATCAAGCCTCTCCATGTGGTCTTTTTGTTTTAAAATTTTTTTTCATTTTTTCTTCTTTTCCTGCCTGCTTTTTCTTTTTGTTGGGAGAAACTGACTCATCTTGAGCTTTAATTTTTTCTATAATCAGCTCATTACTCTTCTGTTCTCTTTCAATTTCTTTTATTGTTTTAAATAAGTTCCACTTTCTTCTCCCTAGGAGCCCATTCCAGCGGTGATGCCATGATTCGACTGAATTTTGTGCAAAAACGACACATTCCATTTATTTGCTTGTACAAAAAGTCCTACCAAAGGAAGCAAGTTCAGTTATTTCTTGGTTTTCGAAATATTATGTAGATGGCACAAGAATATTACCCCTACTGATAAAAGTGACACCAATAGTAGTGCACGAGTGTCAATTCGAAGAATTCCGCCCTTGTTCCCGCCTGAAACATGGTCTGTCCATGATCCATAGAATTAAACACTCCTAATTCACAAAATTGGCATCACCGCTGGAATGGGCTCCTAGGGAGAAGAAAGTGGAACTTATTTAAAACAATAAAAGAAATTGAAAGAGAACAGAAGATTAATGAGCTGATTATAGAAAAAATTAAAGCTCAAGATGAGTCAGTTTCTCCCAACAAAAAGAAAAAGCAGGCAGGAAAAGAAGAAAAAATGAAAAAAACTTTTAAAACAAAAAGACCACATGGAGAGGCTTGATTTCATGAGCTCAATGGCTTACGTTTTCCACTTCAAAAAATAAAACAACGCTGATGTATCTATTTAGTTATATGTTATGTTAATATTGTTCAAATA
The DNA here is from genome assembly GCA_905475405.1 of Schrankia costaestrigalis. Taxonomy (NCBI): domain Eukaryota; kingdom Metazoa; phylum Arthropoda; class Insecta; order Lepidoptera; family Erebidae; genus Schrankia; species Schrankia costaestrigalis. Next base: position 3,316,914 of record FR997852.1, read on the forward strand.
AATACCTACTTGATTAAAACTTATGGTTTTTTCTTCATACCTATCAATCAATTGCATGTAACTACTCTGAATTTAACATTCGAAAGATCAGTCCGTCGATTAAAACATATTCGATGAAACGTTCAGTCGAAGTAGCGTTTGTCGACGAAAAATTGTTTCGCTACAAAGTGCATTCGAACAAACGTTCAGTCGACTTTCCGTGAATCGAACATATGACTGTCGAAGTAAAATTACGGACCCGTTTTTTTCGGTTACCATGGTTACTTAGTGATGGACACTAATAACGATTACAACCATTATGAAACAAATTACAAATAATCGGTAGAAATAAATGCTATGAATAAACCTGAACTCTTCATAATACGTTTATAAAATGTAACTAGCGGTCCGTCCCGGCTTCGCACGGGCATTATGTTCCCGCTTTTCTGTTCAATTTTTTTCTGAATATTCTTTGCTATAAACCTCACGGAGCCCAAGACCTTTCCAACGAATGCAAATGAATTCCAACGAGTGGAAATCGGTTCGTGCGTTCTGGAGTTATAGCGTCAGGAAGGAAAAACCGACTTATTTTTATATAGTAGATATGATATTTTAGATTAGCTATAACCCGCGAATGTGTCAGGATAAATTATGTATTTTAAATAATACCGCTAACTATAATTATAATTTTAAGCTATAGGCTAATTCGGAAAAATAATAATAATAAAGAAAAAACAACAATATTATGTAAAAGATGATGTAAGTTGATGTAAGGATCCAAATGTGTAAAATAAAGCAATTTGGAAAATCGAAAAATCGCTTACAATCGAATGGCATTACATTCGAGATACTGCTGAACGTCACCAACGACAATCTGTCAAATGTTGTTAAATATAATGGAAGGGGTATAGTGTATTATACCTGATCTGACTGTCTCCTCTATTTCACTAAAACGACCCGAGTTAAAATTGAACCGTGTGGGAGGTCAACTTTACAGCGGTCAAGCTATTCTAAGCCTTAGTTCTAAGTCGTAAGCGGGTCTTCGGGCGGACGCATTTCGGTTAAAATTTGTTTTTACTGAATTAAAAGCTCAAAATCACATAAGTAGAGTAATAATTGTTACTGGCAATAAAAGCAGTTCCTTAGTTTGCATGTAGCGCCATCTTTATCAAAATGGCTGCCTTGTTGTTGGCGACTGTTGGGTGCTTGTTTGGAAATTAATGTTTGTTTCTTTCGTTTATTATGTTTCTGATTAATTACATGTGTAAATTATTGCTGCATAGGATCGGTGGTCGCGGAAATTGGTAAGAGGGAATGACTCAATGTATCTTAAAGTATAGCAATGTACATAATAACGTAATAACAATCTGCACAAGGCAACGTGAACTTTTCATAATGCGTATTCATTTTCGGTAAAACATTATCATTCGTTTCTTTCATGATGCTTCATTTTGTCTTGTTCAAGTTTTGCGTTTGAATTTATCTTAAGATTTAAGTGAGGGTCATATATATTTGTGTCGTGACCTTAGTGCATTCAGACAACAAAAGAACATTTTCGAGTAATCCATTGTTACAAGTAGGTACAAATGTAGGTTTTTCGGTAAAAAGCCGTATATTTTGCTGAAGTACCGTCATTATATTTTTGTTTTGTGTTTCGGCTTGTTATATCTGTCCACAAGCTTATTATTGACTACGTTCTTGAAAAGTAGGTGAACGAACCTTGTTTTGTGTCTACAAATAATGGAGCTAATAAGAAGTGCTTTCGTAAAGTTCAATTTTCGCTTACGTATCAAAATGGTACGTTATAGTAACTTTTTTGTTGTTTCGTTACATACCGGTTAAATGTCGTTGGTATACAAGCAATAGTCGTAAAATTCACATTAAGAGATTAACTGTTTATTGTTGTGATTGTTTTTACTCTGATTGTGTTAATCATAGTTTTTTATCATTCTATGTCTAAGTTGTAGTATCAGTAGTATTATAGGGATTTAAATATGTGCACTGTCATTAATGAAAATAATTATTATAGTTAATATCTTTGTATTTGAATTTAATTAGAATATTTGTCGTGTCCGTGACGGTAGCGTACACAAGAGCTGTATCGAGTTGGTTACTATGCCAAAAAACTCGGTGTAAATACTGCCTAATTAGTGTAAAAATAAAAAAAACTCTTCCTCTTTAGTTTAGGAAATAAACACCATTTTCAATGGGTACGCCAGCGTCACGATCAAGCTAGCGTACCCATGGCCGTACTCGAAAACGGCTAATTGTAAAGCAACAAAAGTTACACACAAAAACTCGGTACTAATTCTGCCCCCGTTATGCAAAATTTCATAACAATTGCCCTTGTAGAAACAGAGATATTGAACAAGACTTTTAAATGACAGCGTTACGGTAGCGTACACATAATAGTTCTGATTACTTCTGATAGATAGGGAACTTTTCTTTTGATAAATGCTATATGAAAAAATTCGGTGTGAAATTCTGACTCTATTAGTGTAAATACTTTATGCGAATTCGCAGTGGAATATGTCAAAAATCCATGTTATTTTATGTTCATAGTACTGGTACAGATATGCTCACAAGTGATTTGACAAGTTTTTTAAAAATACAGAATTAAAACTGATGAAACGTAATGCAATACTGAACTAGGAGTATATTCACTTTATTAATTTCTAGATATAGCCCTGATAGAAAATGAAATAATTGGAAAAATTCAAATAAGTAGCTTTATCAGAAAAATAACGTTTGTTTTGCCAAAAACAACAATTTTTGTCACAGTATAATTATATTAGGTTCTGTTTTGTTATATTAATGACAATTTACATTAAAACAGGTTATGATTTAAACATATTTTTTAGTAAGAATCAGTCTTAGAAAATATTTACAAATAATAACAATTGTACAATTATTAATTATATATTAAAAATCACAGTATAATCACATTTGGTATTGTTACAATAATCACAGTTTGGATTAAAACAGCATTTGTTGTATAAAATGTAATACAGGTTATGATTTATTTATGTTTTGTTATAATAATTACAATTTACCATAAAATAGGTTATGATTTAAACATATTTATTTGTAAGAATCAGTCTTAGAAAATATTTACAAATAATAACAATTTTTGTTTTAAAAATTTATAACATATAAATTTTTAACTTACCTAATAAATACACTGTAAGAAAAAAAAACAACAACAGATCACAACAGGGTCCGACTAGTCACATCACAACGGAAATTATTTGAGCGAGTTTTTGCGCGCATCCTTATCCCGCTCACCCCTTATCCTCACCCCCCGATCATGTTAGCTGCCATAAGACGTGCAAGCGCGAAAGAGAAAGTATTAAGTATAGTCTATTTCTAAATTTGTTAAATCGTTACAAGAATGGTTAATCGAGAAGACATTTTACTCCGTAACAGAATTTTTAAATTGTAAAAAAACTTGACATTTCTTCCTTTTTTGTATAAAAATTAGTAATTATTATTGACATTGACTTACCTTTGTAATCTGACATCACATTTAATTATTTTTAATTCTGACACACAATTCTATTTTATAAATAAATAATAATATGTAATGAATGTGTGTAGATGTAAAAAAATATAGTTAATTGATATTATGTATTAGCTAGATCTTAAGTATTTGCATGCCCAAGTTGGACGAAACATGTAGATCAACCACTTTTGTACTACACCTTGTAATACCATGTTTTTGCAAATAAAGAAATTATGAATTATGAATTTCACATTAGCATTTGAAAATGTTCCATTCCAGACAAACCAACTTTTTACAGTCAAGTACATAAATAGGTAGTTAATCATTTTAATATTTATGTCAGAACAAATCAAGCTAGCTTATATTAGCAAATAACGCTATATCTCTGTTTATAATTTCACGAATACATTTTGTTCGCTACTGTACGTCAATACATTTGTTCCTAGAACTTTACATAGATTTTTTGACATATTCCACTGCGAATTCGCATAAAGTATTTACACTAATAGAGTCAGAATTTCACGCCGAATTTTTTCATATAGCATTTATCAAAAGAAAAGTTCCCTATCTATCAGAAGTAATCAGAACTATTATGTGTACGCTACCATAACGCTGTCATTTAAAAGTCTTGTTCAATATCTCTGTTTCTACAAGAGCAATTGTTATGAAATTTTGCATAGCGGGGGCAGAGTTAGTACCGAGTTTTTGTGTGTAACTTCTGTTGCTTTACAATTAGCCGTTTTCGAGTACGGCCATGGGTACGCTAGCTTGATCGTGACGCTGGCGTACCCATTGAAAATGGTGTTTATTTCCTAAACTAAAGAGGAAGAGTTTTTTTTATTTTTACACTAATTAGGCAGTATTTACACCGAGTTTTTTGGCATAGTAACCAACTCGATACAGCTCTTGTGTACGCTACCGTCACGGACACATATTTGTCTCAACATTGTTAACAGCAAAATGTCAGTTAGTGTGATTATGAAAAACTTATTGGAATTAAATTTGTGAGGTGGGTAGTTAAGCAGATAATTAAAATGGAGGTATAACATGGTTGTTTCTAAATAAAAATGCCTTCAATTTCAAATTTAAATTAATAAAAGAAGAATGAATATTTATGTATTTTGTGTAAAAGGGATAAGGGAAAATTAAAGTGGGATAAGGGCAGGAGGATGATGATGATGATGTGTAAAAGATAGAATAAGAAATGGATCTAAGTAAAATAATTCTTAGATTGTCTACCTACCTGCCTACATTATTGGGTTTTTAAATAATTATTCTTTTAAATATTCTTTCTTCAATGTCACATTAAGCATTACACTGGCACAGAGAATTTGTGTATTGTTAAAAATCATGTCTAACAAACATAAACAAATTTGTTTATCTTGAAGGTATGTAAATAAAATATTTAGTTAGAAAGTAAAATTTTATTATTGTTGCATTAATGTAATCTGTGGTATTAAAAAAATAATTTTATTCAACTCTTACTAATTATGTTCATAAATGTGCACATGAAACATTCACAATTTCCTAGAATTTTCTAAATAGACATTTTAATATAGATATATTAGTGTTAATAGTTAGGCACTTTGCTACATGGGCGACTAGCTAGAGCTACTTGAACTATCTTAACAGGAGGGCTTTTAATAGCAATATTGTCAAGACTAAAAAAGTACTGAAAAAAAATATTTAACATTTTGATGTCATTAGCCTCTGTTATTTCAAAGGTTTCATAATAGCCTACTAAATCCTTAATTCCAAGCAATGGAGACCGATCCATAAAGTAGGTAATTGTTTAGGTCTATTTATTAATATGTTGTTGACTATGGTGCAGTAAAATAGTTCAATATTTATTATAAAGGCATATCCACACTAATACAAAAGTTTAGACAGATTTAGTTCATCATCATCATATCAGCCAATCAACATTCACGTCACATATAAAGATTTACTTAATTGGAATTAATAGGAAATGGCAAATAATACCATACTGAGCAATGTCTGTGGATTCACAACAGGATTTTATTGTCTGTTTAATTATAATTATACTGAAGGCTTAAAATAAGTTATATAAAAAAAAATGTAAAAGTACATGGCATTGATAGAGTTGTTGTTGATTTCTATTTTGTTTAATACACTGACGGCCAAATACTCAAACGTTTGTTAAAGTAAAGCGGCACTTAAACTAGACATTTGTATGAGAATTTCTAGTTTAAGCACTGCAATACTTTAACAGACATTTGAGTATGCAGCCGTGATTTATTTATTAAACTAATCAGGATCAATAAAGACTTTGTACTTAAGTTATCTACTGTTAAATTATAAAGACCTAGTTGTGTCCTTAGCACCTTAATTTAAGTTTAAATATTTGGGCAACATTTTAGTTTTTAATTTTATTTTTAGGGCCTATGTTATTTGGTTTTGGCTATTATTGTAATGGAAACAACATTGATATAGGTGACAGTGAAAAATACTTTGAAAGGCCCTTAGTGTGTAAGCTCTTTTGTTTGTTGTCTTGTCATTCTAATTATGAGTTACAAACACAGATCAATTAGATGAACAACAACAAGTATAAGTTTTTATAAAATAAGTGCACTCTTTCTATCCATCTATTTTAGCCATGAGCAGTCAACTGCTAGATATAGGCTATACTAAAAACCATTCTGAATGTGTACCTAGAAGCCGCTCAACATATTCAAGACAAAAATAAATTTGTTACAGACTCACCATCAAGAAACCCAACTGCTATCCAAAGGAGAGCATTTCTAATGACATACCACCTAGTATAATAAATAATTAAGATAGTTTTAACAGTTTAATTGTTAAGATAAGATATACCAATGTCAAAGATGTGGCCAGCGTCGCAATACTCTCACAGTAATGCGCACCAGCAGGCCGCTGCAGCCGCTGCTGCTGCTAGCAAGGCCAATGAACATCAGAATCCACAGAATTTGAAGACATTGGGGATGACCTCAGCCATTTCTATGGCAGGTAAGTATTTTTAAAAACTTTTATTTAATAATCTCAATGCTACGTCAACGTTAGGTCAGCAACGCATCTGTGATTCCTCTGGTGTTGCATGGTGTCCATGGGGGGCGGTGATCACTTACCATCAGGTGACCTGCTGGCTCGTTTGCCTCCCATTATACAGGGTGTCCCGTAAGTAGTGAATAGTTCAACTATCTGCCAATGCAGGGTGCATTGGCAGATAGTTGAACTATTAGCGGTTCTATAAAACATATTAAAAAAAAAAAAATGCTAAGTAGGTCACATGATAGGTACTTCATTAAAAAATTAAAATTTTTTCGGCTTTTTTTAGTATTACGTCATTTGTGTCCACAGATTAATAAATTTCGTTGTAGTTTTTTTGCCATAATACTTACCAATAACTATGACGATTGACGATAGACACATAATAAAAATTGTAGCTGAGTGGTGCAGTTTTTTTGTTTTTTGTCCTAAACTTAACTTTTTCATGAAATAATTGCAAAAAAAGAAAGTTCTTAAAGTTCAAGCGCCTATGGTACAAAAAAAATGTATGAATGGATTAGTGACCAAGCATTTTAAATTTATGTACGTTTAATTGAGATTTCAGGATAGTATGAACCACTATTGTGTCTTAGTCAATCAGTGAATTATTGCTATTAACATTTAGAAAAGGAAATTTGTGAAATAATACAATGATTTTCAATGATTGGAAATGCTTTACTCTAAACTTTACTTGATGGTAAGTGATTATTAAAAAAACAACATTCAATATTAATGCTCTTTATTTCCTCTTTCATAACAAATGTTCAAACTGTTTACCACCATATCTAATGCATGCCCTGCAGCGAACGGATAAAGGCTCTTCTTAGAAATCGCGTATAATGTCGATTGCTTATTTTTGATGCAGCTGCCCTGACACGATTACGTAATTCGTCTAAGGAAGTTATCGGCGTCCGGTAAACTTCCTCTTTCAGGCAGCCCCAATAAAAAAAATCCAGTGGGTTTAAGTCCGGTGAACGAGGAGGCCACAAAATTGGACCCATACGGCCGATCCATTTGTCAGGGAAAGCGGTATTCAAATACGTACGAACAGGCGTGGCATAATGCGCCGGGCAGCCATCGTTTTGTAGCCAAAAAGACTCACTTAATTCTTCAGGCCAGACCATTTTTACCATGACTCACACGTTTAAAACATGTTTGGTAAAATGATATTTTTGTATTTGAATACTTGGTGTAGATAACTCAAAATTGAGTTTTAATCAGTACTTTCATTGAGGATATTTTTTTTAAACCTCAAGCCTACAATCAAGTAAAGTTTAGGGTAAAGAATTTACAATTACTAAAAATTTTTCTAAATCACTAATTTCCTCTTCTAAATGTTAATAGTAATAATTCACTGATTGACTAAGACACAATAGTGGTTCATACCATCCTGAAATCTCAATTAAACGTACATTAATTTAAAATGCTTGGTCACTAATCCATTCATACATTTCTTTTGTATAGTCGAGAACTAAATGGCTTTATCACCTCTAGAGCTAATGTTAGTTGCATGTCATAAAACTATTAGGTTCAATATCGCACAACAAAATATCAGCTAAATCATGACGCTACTTTGACATATCAGTTCTCTTGTATTAGCAAATAGTCGTTAGATATTTATAAAAACAAATAGTAAAGTCAACGTTATTGACTGTGACTAGAGCATATTATCGGTAAAACGTTTTATTCTAATGAATTTCTCTCTTTTTTCCTTCTATGTCCATCCCTATCATTTCTTGCATGACGTCATTAGCGCATATTTCAAATTTAAAGTTTTCGTAATTTTATAATATAAAGCAAATTAGGGTAAACCACATAATCGTTAGAAGTCCTACAATTATTGACACTTAAGAGTTAAAAGTGAGTAAAAAGAAAGAAAACACTACCTATAGATTATTTAAGTTCAGTATGATTATTCAAGTTCAAATATTATTTATTTAATATTTTTATCATATTTTATTTATTTCATGTGTAAACATAGCAACAATTTTATCAGAATCCTTTTATTGGCATTAGTGCCAATAATATTTATTAAAGCGCCGATTACACTACCCTACATGTAGGGTAGTGTAATCGGCGCTTTAATACTATTCAATCACATAATAATAATTAAGTATAAGCAATGATTAAAGTATTTTATCATTTTATGATATTTTATATTTAAGTCTGACACGAAGTCCACTCTTAAGGTGCCAACAATTGGGTGGCTTACCAGCCAATATTTAAATTCTACATTTTCAGTTTTTCTGAAATGACAAGCTTGTAATGTCACAAGTAACAAGTTGACTTTAGTTTTAAATTATTTAATGGTTTTTCATAGTTTTTTATATACAAACTCTACAGTTTAATATAGTGACATTTGTATTGTGTTAGTAGATTTTATTATTTATTGCGTTGAAATGAAAGTTTAAAATAGATTGCACTTTTAATCTAAGCATAGTTTTGATTACGGTCAACCAATGACATCAAGCTCACGCATAAACATTAAATAACGATCTTAATGAATTTGAATTATGATAGAATTTTTTGTCAAAACTGGTAAAGCCATTTCGTTTTCGACTATACTATAGGCGCTTGAACTTTAAGAACTTTCTTTTTTTTGCAATTATTTTATGGAAAAGTTAAGTTTAAGTTGGTCAAAAAAACAAAAAACTGCACCACTCAGCTACAATTTTTATTATTTGTCTGTCATCATAGTTATTGGTCAGTATTATGGCAAAAAAACTACAACGAAATTCATTAATCTGTGGACACAAATGACGTAATAGTAAAAAAAAGGCAATTTTTTAAAATTTTACAATGAAATACCTACCATGTGACCTACTTAGCATTTTTATTTTTTTTTATATTTTTTATAGAACCGCTAATAGTTCAACTATCTGCCAATGCAGGATTATCCACTACTTACGGGACACCCTGTATAAGAAAAAAAAAATTGAAAAAGAAATTGGTTTCCTTCTATTAATAAAGGATTCACTTTCACTGATAGTGATCGGTTAGCCCTCATGAGGAATTGATTAGACTAACTGCCTCAGTGCTAAAGCAATCATGTAAACGGGTGCTGTGCTTGAGGTCGCGGGTTCGAATCCAACTCATGATATTTCCCACATATTACGCCATGTATGTCTAATACTCAGTTCACCTACCTCGCGTTATGACTAAATGTCATTTTCAATAGCTTTTAGCCTAAGTATGTGTTTGCCTAGGTCGCCATTTGCTTACTTCGGATGAGGACTACTTCGGTTTATGCCTTAATCTTACATGGTCTTTATCGCGTTATGCCTAACCTTTACGCTATGTAGGCCTAATACGCAGTTCACCTACCTAAAGTCTAAAAGGAAGGTGATGAAAAGAGTAAAACACTAGTTCTTTAAAAAATATGTTAATATTAAAAACTAAACTTAAACGAACCACCGGTAGTAGTATACTTATACCTACCCTTACTAGGACAACAAATAAGTAATAAAAAAACTAAATAATAAGATTCACTTTGCCAAAATTAAATGTAAAATAGGTAAATGCTCACTAAACACATTTTGAAAAGGTTTTGGACATGCATATTTAATGACCGTGAATATTAATGAGATCCTTTTTAATTTTGTTAATATTTTTTAAGAAATATATATAACGCATTTATTTCATTATTTTATAGTTTTTCTAGTTCCGTTATATGTTTTTTATTGAAAATTATATCTATTCTTCTTCTTGTGTTGCCTTCAAACAGATTTTGTTTAAGTTTTAAGTTTTGCCAACGGGTTTTTTTTTTAATTTGTATAGAAAATGAATTAAAGACAGTTTATAGCCCATTCGAGCATTCATACGTTTATGCCAACCTTCCAGACTACTGTTGGTGCGATGAATTCTTGCGGGATTCTTTTTTGTTTAAGTTTTTAGTTTTTTATCGTGGTCAAATATCAATACTTAATCTTTGTGCAAGCTAATAGCCGGTTAACCAAATCCAAGTGTTGAGAAGACTAAATATCAGTTGGTCTGGTTATTATTTGGCCTTTACAGCTGTTGGTCTATATCGAAGCAAGTCTAACTAGCGTTATGCCTACTTATTCTTTTGACTAGTCATAACGCGAGGTAGGTGAACTGCGTGTTAGACATACATGGCGTAAAGGGTCCTAAAGGCCGATTTACACATCGACAAGTACAGTAGCGAGTTAAGTAGTAAGTTGTTGATTAAGTTGATTTAAATAGATCTCCATCCTATTTTTTGGCGAGTTAAGTACGGTACTTGTCGATGTGTAAATCAGGCTTAAGTCTTAAAGTCCCCGCGACACAAGGCAAGATTCTTGACAGGAATGTAATCCTTTGAATTAAAATATTTTTAGTGTATGCTATCATAACAGCCCATTAATGTCTCACTGCAGGGACGGGCCTCCTCCCATGACGGAGGGATACTTGGCCTACTAATACCACGCTGGCCAGACGCATTGGTATAGGGTTTAATTTGAAGTTTTCCTTTTTATTTCGTAAAGATAATATTCACGGTTAGTTCCTTAGTCGGTTTTTACGACACCCATGGGATGAGATGGAGTGGTGACGTATTATATTCTTACTTCGTCACCACACGGAGGTATGCTAAAGAGGTATGTAGTGTATGCTAAATGTTTATTAAATTATTTCAGGTCCAAAGCCAATAGACATTGAAAAAACGAGTGAACTAAAAGAATCGCTGACACCATATGGCGTGTTTGAGTCAGAAACTGAGATGCATCATCGTATGGAAGTGTTGGGATCGTTGCACAGACTCGTCAGGCAATGGATCCGTGAGGAATCTATGAGAAAGAACATGCCACCGAGCATAGCTGACACGGTTGGTGGGAATATCTACACATTTGGTTCTTATAGACTTGGGGTAAGTTAATTAATATTATTTGAATATAGTTTTGTCCTATTTGTAATTTAGTGATAATGCATTGATAATTCTTTAGTATACAAAATTGTAACATGTCACTTAGCTACTATTACCAAATATAGTCATGAGAAATATGCAATATACAGAGTGTTTGTTACATTGTTTGCCAATTAATATTAATGTAATACCTATGCTATTTATTACAGGTGCATCACAGAGGCGCTGATATAGACGCACTGTGTGTGGCACCTCGACACATTGATAGAACAGATTATTTCACATCCTTCTACGAATTATTGAAGACACAGCCACAGGTACGTTCAATTTTCAAATTTTCATGCACATCAAGTGAATTTGCAAAATGTGTTGTTAGTTTACAAAGATAATCAAGTATAGATAAATTGACAGTAGATGATATTCAGACACGAGGACTGAGCCTTAGCTCAAGTGAATAATGTGTGTCGTTTTTTTATTGCTTAAGATTCTCAGAAACCACATCGGCTTTGCCATCGAGGCAGTTCAGTTATGTTATTCTGTCAGGTTCAGTCATGTTTTCTGTGTTCTTCATGGTCAGGTCATATTTAAATTAAACTTAAATATGACCTGACCATGAAGTGAATTGCTTATATAAAATTGATTTACAATTCTTGTTTTGTTACCCATAACAGCTTATATAGGCTAGCTTAGTTTGGGAACAGATGGCACTGTGTAGAGATGTCCGTAAATATGTATGTAAATGAAATAAATAAACGATCGTATTTTCTTTTTAGGTAAAAGACTTGAGAGCTGTTGAAGATGCATTTGTGCCAGTCATAAAAATGAACTTTGACGGGATTGAGATTGACTTGCTATTTGCTAGACTGGCACTAAAAGAAATACCAGGTATTATATATGTATTTTATGTTTACAAATTTCAAAGATGTAATTTAAATAATGTAATGTAATTTCTTTGTAATTTAGAGGAGGCCTATGTCCAGCAGTGGACGTCAATTGGCTGAGATGATGATGATATGTATTTTATTTGAATTAAGTTACGTCTTATTGTTTTTTTTCTTAGAGTATTATCGAAGGTACAAAATGAATTTTGTACCTTCCTTCACTCTTTCCTTTTCAAGATTTATTCAAGTCAGTCTAGAATACAGTAACTTAAATTTTGCTTTTTAGCCCTGCCTGGAGATGATAATGTAAAAACTCCTATTTGTACATTCTGAATAAACCTTGTTATGTCAAAACCTCATCATTCTGCTAGCTATTCCCTCTACCATAATGTGACGTCACATATCTTCAAATGAATGAAAACCACAACATTTTCTTCAATTTAAGAATTGTGACATCAATTCACAATATGGCGGAAGATCATGCACATTCTTATTTTTTTTTTATTTAGAGACTTTTACCTTACAAAGATATGGCAGCCTCATCATATCCTAATATTAAATAATCCCACCACCAAATAATCTTAATATTGTTTGTAAGAGATGTCAGTGTTTTGTGTTGAATTGTGAAACTGTTTTTAGTGAGTGATAATATTATGTTGTTATAATAAGTAATATTCATGTAAGTAAAATTGTAGTAACTTATGTCGATGAATGTTGTGTCACACACAAACTCTAGTGGTTTAAGTGACACGTTTAAGTTAATTAAATGTATATAACTCTTTTATGTATAATAAATAAATAAAAATAAATAAAAAAATTAAATATTATTAATAGAGAGAGCTAGCAATGCAAAAACCATTTGGTATGTTAATTTTGATGCACATTCTTATTTGAAACGAGTAGTACACTCACTTTTATCAACTTCTTTCTAAAATAACTAGCTGACCCGTGCCCACTTCGTTAGGCGGCGAAACAACGCGTCCCTTTTTTAAACATATTTCATTACTGCTCCACTCCTATTAGTCATAGCTTGATACTATATACCCTATGAGACTCAAATGGACTATTTAAAACAATTTTTTTTCTTAAAAATTGGTTCAGTAAATCCAGAGATTACCCCCTACAACGCCAGAAACACACAAACTTTAGCTCTTTATCATCATCATCATATCAGCCCATTAATGTCCCACTGCAGGAACGGGCCTCCCGTTACGGATGGATACTTGGCCTACTAATACCACGCTGGCCAGACGGATTGGTCTATACCAATCCGTTAAAATAAAACCCTATGGTTTTATTTCAAGTTTTCTTTCTTTTTATTTCTTAAAGATAATATTCACGGATAGTCCCCTTAGTCGGTTTTTACGACATCCATGGGAAGAAATGGGGTGGTGACAAACTGTATTCTTACTCCGTCACCACACAGAGAAGCTCTTTATAATATTAAGTATAGATTATATTGTTATTTATTGTTGTTATATTATTTTCAGATTCATTTGACTTACGCGACGATATGCTATTAAAAAATCTGGATCAGAAATGCGTTCGTTCGCTGAACGGTTGCCGAGTAACAGATGAAATATTGCGTCTCGTGCCCAACATTAATAATTTTAGACTCACACTTAGAGCTATTAAGCTATGGGCTAAACGTAAGTGTTATATTATTATTATTTTCTAATTAGGATTATAAAAAAAACAAAAATGCCAAATGTATCCTTGCTTTCCTAAATTCCGAAGCTAAGGATATTGATAAGAAGTAACTAATACATTTTTTGACACTTTGTAGGTACACATAGTTTTTTAATAAATTTGATTTGTGACTCATATTGCTAAGCGGAAATACTAAATTATTATTATCATTTAATTATTTATGTAGTTTGACGTTTGGGCTGTAGACTGTCAAAAAATATAATTATACACTTGTAAACCAAACCCTCCTTTTGCAGTCAGAATTGTCACAATTTCCAGTATAAACTTCTTGACGACCTCTGTGGCGCATGTCTCGGGTTCGATTCCCGCTCAATGCAAATCTTTGTGTGCATGAACATGATTGTTTGCATTGGTCTGAGTGTTTTCTATGTATGTATTTACATAAAACAAGTATTTAAGTATGTTTATCCATTGTCTAGTACCCATAGTACAAGCTTTGCTTAGTTTGAAACTAGATGGCGTTGTGTGAATGTGTGAGGATTTTTTATTTATTTATATTTATTAAATAAAAAATAAAAAACTTCACACAATTAAACCAATTATAATTTCCTCAGGGCACGGCATATACTCGAACACGCTGGGCTACCTGGGCGGTGTGTCCTGGGCCATGCTGGTGGCCCGCACGTGCCAACTATACCCCAACGCTTTACCCGCAACATTAGTACATAAGTTTTTCCTCGTGTTCAGCCAGTGGAAGTGGCCACAACCTGTTCTGTTGAAGCAGCCGGACGCTGTTAATCTTGGCTTCCCTGTTTGGGATCCTAGGGTAAGTTTGTATGTTGTGATTTAGCTGTTGATGTAGGTATGGATCGGGTGAGTAAATAGCAAGCTGGTCCGGCAGCAGATATGATAGGTTCTGGAATGGCGCTCGGAAAAAGCAGAATGGTCGAATTCGAATTGAACTAAGGGTATTATAACGACGGCAGGAAGTCATTACAGATGGTTATATTCAGCAGTTGATTTTATCACTCATTTATTTCCGAATGAGTTCTAACTAACTCTAGTGAAAGGCTAATATCTGAAACCATTGTTTTTATCTTTATTAAAAACTTATAAACCTTAAACGAATGGACTATTATCTACTATGTGTAATTGTATGTTTCAATTAAAATTTGTTTAGAATATTATATTGTATTAACTGTTCCAATAAACTTTCCGAATATGGTACAAGATAATTAATCGTATGATCTACAAATCGCTAGAAAAACTCTAAATTTAAACCTATCCGAAATGTTTTAATTTTTTGACCCAGGTGAACATATCAGATCGGTTCCACCTAATGCCGATCATAACGCCGGCGTACCCACAACAAAACTCCACGTTCAACGTCTGCGCGTCTACGAGGACAGTCATTATGGAAGAGTTTAGACTTGGTATGTTTAATTATTTGGTTTCTATGTATATATAATATGTGTTTGTATGCGCAGCTCTGATAGCAAACTTTAAGCCGGCCGAGTTAATTGGCGCGTGCTCTATGTTCACAAATGTTGTCTCTGGAAATAAAAGGTTAACCGACTTTTTACACGCCCTCTCAAGCACAACAACACTTAGATGAAAAACCATTAAGTAGTGACCAATTTATGGAATAACCTTGTCAACGTTGCTTAAGCAGCTTTACTAATTCTGAATATACTGGCTCTGAGAGCCTCAATAACATTGGCCACCAAAAATTATATAAAAATGTGTTGCAGATCCTAATTAATTTGAATCCCCCATGTTATGTTGTTGATAAATCAATCACAAGCGGCGCTGGCGACGATTCAAGAGCAAGAGAGCTGTCATTATCTACTAGTTCTTTTGGTATACTTACCATTAGCGACTGTCCACCGTTAAATATACGACAATACGGTGCTGCCATCTACTTACCTTTATTATTAGGCTTAATTATTTTAAAATCATTATATTCTCTTAATTATTTCTTTCTTTGTTGTACAGGTCTAGCAATAACAGACGAGATAATGCTCGGCAAGTGTGGCTGGGAGCGACTGTTCGACGCTCCGAACTTCTTCGCCCGCTATAAGCACTTCATCGTACTGCTCGCCTCGTCCGCCAGCCCTGACGATCAGCTACAATGGTGTGGACTTATCGAGAGCAAGATCAGACATCTTATTAGTGAGTATTTAAAATATAGATTTAACCCTTCACCTGTTCCGTGTATCAAAATTATATCATACTAGCTGACCCGTGCCCACTTCGTTAGGCGACGAAAAAACACGTCACTTTTTTAAACATATTTAATTACTGCTCCACTCTTATTAGTCATAGCGTTATACTATATAGCCTATGACACTCCCCGATAAATAGACTATTCAACACATAAAGAATTTTTAAAATCGGTTCATTAGATCCAGAGATTACCCCCTATAACGTCACAAACACACAAACTTTACCTCTTTATAATATCGCACGCTTAATCTTAAACCGTCTCAATCCAAAATTTATCAAAATCGACTTTTTAATGCCATCTGTTGTAAAATAACGTCTACTATGAGTATATCAGATTGTTATATTATTGTGTCTACTGGCAGAACAGGCAAACGAAAAATGTCAGCAGAGCGGTGAAATAATAACCAATAGGATTGCACAAAGTCGCATAAATGCTTCTGATTTTTCGGTTAGGTCCAGGTCCTTGGAGGCGTACTTAAAAGTATGGTGATTCGTATTAATAATATGTATTATGTTGTTTATTTTCCAGCTACACTTGAACGGAACTCGTACATAACGATAGCGCACGTGAACCCCGAGTGTTATAACTCTGTACCGCTCAACACTAATGGTGGACAACCACTCGCTTTACCACCAGGTAAATATATCTATCTTAGCCTTGACAAGTCCACTTGGATATTATTATTATAGCCTTTAGGATAGAGGATAAAGCCCTACTCAATTTCGCGCCTTCCGAAGCTGTACTTATAACACTTAATATATTAAAGCGCCGATTACACTACCCTACATATAGGA
This sequence comes from Schrankia costaestrigalis, assembly GCA_905475405.1. Taxonomy (NCBI): domain Eukaryota; kingdom Metazoa; phylum Arthropoda; class Insecta; order Lepidoptera; family Erebidae; genus Schrankia; species Schrankia costaestrigalis. The sequence goes on from FR997852.1 coordinate 3,333,835, forward strand.
CACTACATCTTGTAGGGCACTACATGTTGTCTAGTGTAATCACATGTAGGCTGTTAGGACACTACATATCGGAGATTGGCGAGTCCCGACCGCCCTCCATCATGTCACAAGATGTAGGGCCCTACATTTAGGGTTGTGTAATCGGCGCTTTACTGACACTTTGCTTTTATGGGTGTCTCAAAAATGCTTTTTGGTTTCTTAAAAAACAATTTAGTAGTAAAATGTTAATGTTATTGGCTGGTAGCCATAACTGGAGAATGCCTCTGATTCTGGAATACACCATTTTTGGTTTTAAATTACCTATTATGATTTGAGAGATGAAAATGATTATATATGTCGGAGAATGAAATAATTTAAAAGTAATTTACTTGATAGGAGTAAGTAGGAGGCAGCACTGTAGTGGCAGCACCGTAGTATTGTCGTTGAGTTGACTATTTAGTTGTAATTTCAGTTGACATTGACGTTTAATATGACGATGACAGTTCTGAGGGTATATCAGTAGCGCGAAGTGACAGGCACACTCTCTTGCTCCTGAAACGTCGCCAGCGCCGGTTGTGCGCACTGATTTATCAAAACTACAATATGGCGGAAGTCACTAAAGTTCCTGCAGATTCAAATCTATCAGATTCCGCGACATATAATTAATAACATATTAAAATATGTATAATTTAGAATAATTATTAATGTTATTATTTATTGTTTAGGAGCACCAGTGCCACCAGAACCTTCACCGGACGTTAAAAAGAACGAAAATGTTAGTATATATTAAATTTTTTTCAATTAATTACATAATCAATCAATTTAATGGTAGAAATGAATGCTATAATATATCATTACAATTAATCGATCTCTGCTATCATTCGATTAATATAGTAACACAGTAAATAACCTCTACAAAATTACTTTCAAGATTTTGGAAAGCTTATGGTTTACAAATAAATAATATAACAGATGTAAATAATATTATGTAATACTTACTGTATTGTTACTTTATAGGAGAAATAAACGAATTATTTATAATTTTTAAATTATTTCAGGATGAAGTAATAGCAAATTTCTGTTCAATGTGGTTCATTGGTCTCGTGTTTGAGAAGACAAATCTAAATGTGGACTTGACACATGATATTGTATCGTTCACTAAGGCTGTCAACTATCAAGCTGAAAATACGAACATGTTGCGGGAAGGCATGACTATTGAGGTATAGTTTATTGTTATTAATTATTAAAATCGCTTAACTTGTATGATCTGTCTCCAAAAATAACATTTGTATGATCAAACAGTGTACTAAGGGCGTTTTCGTTTATTTATTCATCTCAGCCAATTGACGTCCAGTGCTGGACATAGGCCTCTAAATATTGCCACCTTGTGCGGTCCTGCCCCTCCCTCATCCATCGGCTTCCCGCCGTCCTTACGAGGTCGTCGGTCCACCGTGTGAGGGGTCTCCCCACCCTGCGTTTTCCGGTACGCGGTCGGACGTTTTACACCCAATATTTTATTTTATTTGGGACTTTTATTTGGGACAAATGTTTTTTGTTGTGTGGATTAACAAACTTAGTTTTTTAATTTGGGTGTTTACTAAATATAACTCATTTTAAAGATTTGGTTGTCATGATATGAAAATTGAAATAAAATAGTTCTTTTTCCCTTCTTACATCTGCAATCGACTTGAACAAGTCACAATCAGATCTGATTGCTGTAGGGCTAAAATAGTAATAAAGTATAAGTGGTTCAAGGCGGAGGCGTTTGGACAAAAAATAAGTTTTATGAAATGGAAGATAAATTAAAGTTAGGCTGTCTAAATTACCAAGCAGGGGAGCCTTTAATAAAATATTGTTGTGAATGAAAATAGAAATAAATTGAGTATTTAATAGTCCTGGGTGAATAGGTTTTGAAAGGTTTACAACGTGCGTGTGACTCCTCTGGTGTTGTAGACATCTATAGGAGCTTGTCTGGCACGGAGCCGGAGCGTGCTACACGGAGCTTGACAGATAGCCCATTTAACTGTTATTCTGATATACAGATGAGAGATTAGGCTAATGTAACCTCTTACCATCAAGTGGACCATATGCTTGTTTGCCACCAACATACTGTTCATTTATTACGACTTGATTATAAAGGTAAACAACTATGGCGTCGTGTCAACCACAGACTAAAGACTTTAGTGTTTGACCTTTAAGAAATGTATAGGAATCTAGGACAAATTCTAGAATCTACAAATGTCAAATGGTGAAATTAATTTTTATCTGTGATATTTGACGTTGGAAAAAATTACATTTATTTAAAATTTATGAAAGATAGTGGTTATATCAAAGTAAGTTATTTACGTGTATTCTATTGCATAAACATTTAATGCTACTATCCAGAAATTTTCATCCGTATTAAAGTGTTCCTGATTTTGTATAAATATGAACTTATGATTGATTAGTAACAACTAGTGAATTTGCAATATGTGGTGTTTGTTAACAAAGTTAATCAAGTAAGGAAAATGTAGTTAGGAAAATAAATTATGATAGTCTCGATATTGACATGGCTACATTGGATTTAAATTTCATTTATGAGATCACTGATGCCAACACTGCCACTACTGCATTAATACAAACATTAAATACTTTAATAGACAAAAATACCCAAAATCATAGTGTTCCCAATCGCAAACGCATCATACAACCCTGGATTACTGCAGGACTGTTGCGCTGCATGAAAAATAGGGACAAACTACATATTAAATGCAAAAAATATCCTAATGACGAAATAATTAAAAAAACATATACTAGATATAGAAATTTTTGTCACACACTACTTAAGAATATAAAAACAGACTATGCAAGAAAATTATTAACTAAAGCAGCACTAACTAACAATAAAAAACTATGGGACGCCATAAAACTTGTTACCAATTCTAATAAAACGCGTAACCCAGCTACAGACCTTATATCAGTATCTAACCCAACCACTTCCATTAACAACATAAATAAGTTTTTTGTTAATGTTATAAAGGACCTTGCTGAGACAGCTTCAATTAATGATAACCACAATACACCCCCCTGCCCCTTCTCGTTTTCTCTGTCTCCCACTGACGAAGTTGAAGTGCGCAACACTATATTACAGCTAAAAAAAGATAAAACTGTTGGGCATGACAAAATCTCAGGTGCATTCTTGAAGCGCCATCTCCAAGTTTTGGTTGCTCCACTAAGTTACATTTTTAACCTAATGTTTTTAAATGGTATCTTCCCGAATGAGCTCAAACTTGCTGAAGTTATTCCAGTCTATAAGAATGGTGACAGAGGCTGTGTCAACAATTTATAGACCAATCTCAATTTTGCCAACAATATCTAAAATTGTAGAGAAACTCTTAAACAGGCGCCTTGTCCACTACCTCGAATCTAAAAGTCTTATCTCTCAATTCGGTTTTAGAGCAGGCTTATCTACGAGTCATGCTGTTCACGAACTGACCGACCATATTGTGTCTAAACTCGATAGAGGAAGGAAAGTAGTTGCCATATTCCTAGATTTAGCTAAGGCATTTGACACAGTCTCTGTCCCACTGTTGTTGAGTAAGCTTGAGAGACTTGGCATTCGAGGTAATCAACTCAAACTGCTCCATAGCTACCTGACAAATAGGAAACAACGAATTAAAGTTGGAGACCTCTACAGCGACATCTTGGAGATGGAATACGGTGTGCCCCAGGGAAGCGTGATTGGACCCACACTTTTCATGACGTTCATCAATGATCTGTGCAACCTCCAATTAACAAATGGTAAAACTGTCACCTTTGCCGACGACACTGCTTTGATCTTTGATGGAGACACATGGGACGAAGCTTTTAAATGTGCGCAGGATGGATTTGATGCAGTTTTATCCTGGCTAAAAAACAATGGCCTAACCCTAAACGTCAACAAAACCAAATATATCCCATTTTCTATTAAAAGCATCTCACCCCTTTTATTAAATGACTACAGCATTAGGGTACACAGTATGTGTTCATTGGATCGACCCTGTGAGTGTGATACTCTGAAATCGACCTCCTATAATAGTAATAATCGACAGCTCTCTCAGCTTTAGTTACCATTTAGATCTCCTTTCTTCCAGAACCCGTAAATTGATGTATATTTAAAAACTTACGGGACACAGTGGACCATAATGTAAACAAAATGGTATATCTAGCATTAGCTCAATCTGTGTTAAGTTATTGCATTACTGTATGGGGTGGGACATGTAAGACTAGACTAATAATAGTGGAAAGAGCTCAACGTGCAGTCCTGAAAGTGAGTAGGAAGCTGCCCTTCTTTTTTCCCACAAAAAACTTGTACAACATCTGTGATGTCCTAACTGTCCGGCAGCTGTACATACTCAATGTCACTCTTAAACAACACTCAATGCTAACTTTTGATCCTCTACTTGTAACGCATCGACGCCTAAAAAACAAGGTCTTTCAATCTAATACCAAGTGGTCTACTGGTATTAGATTTCTATTCGGCACTGTAGGTCTATTATTAATAACCATGTTTTTTTGTAATTCTATAATTGTACATGACTGTTTGTTGCCAGAATAAAATAAATAAAAATAAATAAATACTGCTTTCTCAGGCAGGTTCTTTGGATTCTTGTGAGGTCACCTTTATAATAAAATAAATAAATAAATTAAAATATACCCGCTAACAAGACACAAATGTAAAATGGCTGTCACGCTTTGGCTCAAGTCCCTAAATTATGATGAAACGGAAAACCTGTTCTACATCCCATCTTGACTTCTGTCATCTTGTTCCATTTTGTTCCTACACATACCCAGGAACATACACTCATATTTACAGACACACACACTCATACTCACACACCCACACACACACACACATACACATGTAGCGTCTATACTATCGTTCTTATAGTACACAAATTCAGAAACTCATTGATCACCAAATAAATAGACTTAAGTAGCAACCTGTCCAGAGTATGGAGAGGCTGGTAGTCCGTCATACAAGTTTTTCTTAGTACGGATACCAGTCTCTTACATAGATTACTCATGTATTACTCATAATCATAATAATCATAATATCTTTATTTGCATAAAACATGGTGTATACATGGTGTTACAATTACATTATAGAGCTTACATGTTTTGCCAGAATTGTACCTAGCATGCAAATTTTACATAATTATTAAATGAGTAGTACTTAATAAACCAGCAACTATGCAGACCTCTTGTCCATAAATTCTTTAAGGCTATAAAAATTATTAGTGTTTAACCATTCGAACAATTTCTTCTTAAATAGTGTAGGGTTAAAATTTCTTATGTTGCTTGGAATTTTATTATATATCCGGACACAATTATATAAGCAGCTTTTTTTATATTTAGAGAGCCTGGGAAGATCATGTAGGGCGAGTCTCTGTGGATCACGCCGGCTCCGTGGATTAACCTCGTTGGCTGATTTAAATAATGTTTTATGTTTATTGACGAACATGCATACTTCAAATATGTAGAGGGACGGCAACGGCAATAAACCTAGTTTTTTAAATATTGGTTGGCATGATTCCTCCGGATGCATCCCGTGCATTGCCCTGATGCATTTTTTTTGAGCAACAAATGCTCGGTTCAAATCTGTGCTATTTCCCCAAATGATAAGCCCGTAGCGTAGTACCGATTCTACATATGCATGATAGCACATGATGGCTGTCTTTAGGTTTGTTACATTTTTTATTTGTTTAAGAGCATATACAAATTTATTAATTCTCTTTGAAACATTGTCTACATGCTGTTTCCAGTTTAAATTCTCGTCTACAATTACGCCCAGAAACTTTGTTTGTGACACTTCTTTAATTTTTAATATGTTTAGTTTTATATTATAATTAGGATTCTTACATTTATTGAAATTGATATATACAGATTTATCAAGATTGATTATTAAATTATTCATGTCAAGCCATTGTATTAATTTGTCTATAGTATTATTAATTTCAGTCACATGATTATTTATAAAATTATTAGATTTTTCAGTTGCCACGATAATTGAGATATCATCAGCAAACAAAGTGCATTGGTGGTTGGTTATATTAATAATGTCATTTATGTACAGTAAGAATAAAATAGGGCCGAGTACACTTCCCTGCGGAACACCACATTTATTGTGCTTATAAACTGATGAAAAAGGTATCATGTCTTGATTATCGTCTAGTTTATTGATAATGACTCTTTGTTGCCTGTTACTAAGATATGAGGCTATCCACTGAAGTGTAGGACCTCTGATACCGACTAGTTCAAGCTTTTCCAGTAATAAATTGTGGGAAACTAAATCAAAGGCTTTTGAGATATCAAAAAATAGCCCAGTGGTTAGATTATTGTTATTGATATTAGTAACCACAGCTTCTACAACAGAATACACTGCCAATGTAGTGGACTTATTTTTTTGAAAGCCATACTGTTCCTTATTAATTATGTTAAACTTATCGCAATAGTCGATTAGCCTTCTATACATACATTTTTCGTATATTTTGGACAATATGGGTATTAACGTTATAGGACGATAGTTGTTCATATCACTCTTTATACCTTTTTTATATATAGGCTTGACTATTGAGTATTTCAGAGCATCAGGAAAAGTTCCCGATTCGAATGATACATTAATTAGATGTGTCAGAATACTAGTTAATTGGTTGACGCAATCTTTAATAATTTTAGTGTGGATTTCGTCATACCCTACAGAGTTTGAGTTAGACAACAACATTATTTCCCGTCTAACCTCCCTTTCATGCATAGGTTTTAAAAACATTGACTTAGCGGCTGCACTAGTACGACTTTTTGGTGTATTTTTCTGAGTGCTAGTATGTGGCAACTTGATATAATTGTCGTTAAAAGCAGCAGCAATGTCGATAGGGTTTGTCAGAGTTGCGTTGTTAATTACGATTTTCTCTATGTTTCCCGTGCAATTCATATCGTGAATTTCATTCTTAACTACTGCCCACGTGGCTCTACATTTATTTTTGTTCTTGTTAATAAATTTAATGTTTGCATGTTTTTTTGAATTTACTATACATTTTTTTAGGATATTAGAATATTTCATGTATTTAATTTTATTATTTTCATTTTTATTTTTATAGTATTTATGTCGCAGTGTACGTTTTTTTTTACAACTTCTTTTTAAGCCTTTGGTTAACCAATTTTGTTTCTTTTTATTATTATTATTTATTCTTACTTTTACTTTTGGAAAGCAAAGATTGTAGAACAAACATAGCAGTTCATGAAACTCGTTGAATATATTTGGATCGTGTTTTGTGTATATATGTGACCAAGATATTTCATCTAAACAATCTTTAAATTTTCGAATATTATCCAAACTACTTATAAATGTACCTAGTTTTAATCTGATTGTGTATAAATTCTGTGTGAGAGAATAATAAAACATTTTTGTATTGTATTGTATTGTAAGGATCTACCCTTTAGTATTAAAAGTAAACATTTATATTCCAGGCGCGGCACGTTCGCCGTAAGCAGCTGCCTCAGTACCTATCAGGGTCATTACTGTTGAAGCGCGAGCGGACATCGTCGGGTGTCAAGCGCAAGCCACAGGAGAATAACCCAGCGACACCTGCACCCACTAAGAAGACTAAACGCTTGTCTGAGAGCAGTGTAAGTATTATTATTAAAAAAATAAAGTATTTAAGTATGTTTATCCATTTTCTAGTATACATAGTACAAGCTCTGCTTAGTTTGGGACTAGATGACCTTGTCTGAGAGCAGTGTAAGTGTTATTATTAGTTACATACATCACTACTGGGACGGGTTATTAGATGGATGTCATGTTCGATTTTAGTCATGTTCTACACTCGGTCATATTTCTGATTTGGTCATGTTCTGGTTTAGTCATGCTCTTCTACAGTCATAATTACAGTTTGTGTAAGTCATATTATGGTTTAGTCATGTTCCAATTTGGTCATGTTAGCCTTTAGTCATGTTCATGTTTAGTCATAGCTGTTTGCACACACTAAATAATTGGTATATTTTAATAAGTTTCAAGTATTAAAACCTTTTTACTAGCCAAGCACAAATAGACTTCAACTATTTCTGAATTTGAAATCCTTTTTCTATTTCTAATTACATTTCATTTTATTAATGACATTGCAATGAAGCGATTTGCGTTCGCCATAATGGGTTTTTTTCAAAATTTTATATAGCCTAGCACTCGGGAGATCAATACCTTTCGAGATCCCACTCATTAAAATCGACTCCGTCGTTTGACCTGTAGCAGGCCACAAAGAAAACTGCATACATACATACAGTACCCGGCCGTAAATATTACACATCGACTTTTGTAAAGAGACAATCGGCCAATTTCGGCTTCGTAGAGCATCATCTTTGTCGCACGAAATACAAACAGTCTGGTATCTATTAGCAACTGTTAAGGGTACGCATTCCACAAAAACGAACTCGCTAGTGAGCGGAGCCTGAAAGATTGTTGACGGAAACGTGCACGCTTAAATTGCCTAAAATAACTTTGGGAAAAGGGTATTACAAACAAATAATAATATTAACCTACAAATAAATACTATTTGATAATAAATTATTTAATGAAGAAGCAATTTATCTTTCTCCGTTTGTGTAGAGTAGCGACTGGCATGCGTACCCTTAAAAAAATTATGATTTGATAGTGTGCGACAAAGATGACGCTCTACGAAATCGAAATTGACCGGTTGTCTATTTCCACAGGTTGATGTGCAATATAAACGACCGGGTACTGTACATACATACGCGCAAAAAATATAACCCTCCTTTTTTGCAGTCGGGTAAAAATAAAATCGTTTTTCTGTTAAGATTACCGTGAATTTGTATTTTTAAGTTAATATTTTAATTTTAGTTTATACTTTTTGAACTAAATTATAAGATTACTGGTTGTGTTTTGATTAACCTTTAACTGGTGACATGGTTATTATGTAACGTAACTGGTGACGTGCGGTCTGAGAAGCCGCTGCACTGTTTGGTATATAACATGGAAATTAAGTATGGTAGCTTATTATGGTATTTAAAAATACACTCTTTTGCAAAAAAAACGGGCACCTAAGGAAATTTACGTTCTAGGGTCGATTTTAGTTAATTAAATGAAATTTATTTCTTTGACGTAGTCTATATACTTATAGTCGTGTAAATTAATGCGCGTGAAGTGAATTCGAGCATTTAAAAGAAAAAAAACGATGGATTCTTTAAAATCGATGTACACGCCCAAACAATAAGAAGTGGTCGGCAGTAAAGACTAGTTTTTTTTTACTTTTTTTAATTAAATAAAGTTACAAATGTAAAAACCTAATAACGAGTGTGAACTCCTCTTGCCAAAATCACAGCTTGAATCCTTCTGGGCATGCTTTCCACGATGTTTTTAATAACGTTTTGAGGAATACGTTCTCACTCTCCGGCAATTACTCTTTTTAGCTCCCTGATGTTTTGTGGAGCAGGTTGCACTGATCTTACCCGTCTCTTTAGAACATCCCACACATGCTCAATTAGATTGAGGTCAGGACTTCGAGCTGGCCAATCTAAACGACGGATCCCAACTTCTTGCATGTACGCTTCCACGTCGCCAGAACGGTGCGGGCGAGCATTATCGTCCATAAAAATGGCATCTTCCCCAAGTGCAGTCAATGTGGGTTGTGCATATGGAATTAGGACTTCCATTATGTACCGGTATGCATTTAATGTTCCATTTTCTATGAAAACTAACTCCGTACGTTCAGTCGAATTAATTCCTGCCCAAAACATAACGGAGCCTCCGCCATAAGGAGTGATTTCTTCGAAACACACTTCCGCATAGCGTTCCCGTGGTCTTCGCAGCACACGCCGGCGTCGGTCCTCTACACACAAAGAGATTCTAGCTTCATCAGAAAACAATACTTTATTCCAGTCCTCTAGAGTCCATGAAGCACAGTTCCGAGCAAACTGAAGTCGAGCAACACGGTGCTCACGGAGTAATTTAGGGCCCCGAGCTGGGCGGTAACTTTTGATATTGGCAGCCAAAAGCCTCCTCCTGACCGTCCACAAGCTAACTTCTACTCCTCTTACTTCTTCAAGGCTCTTCTTCAGGTCAACACTTGACGCCTTACGATTACGAAACGCCTGACTCACCAAAAAGCGGTCATCTCTTGGTTCTGTGTATCGCTTTCTTCCCGAACCAGGTCTTCTTTTGACCGAACCAGTCTCTTGATACCGTTGCCAAGTCCTCTGGACAGTTGAACGACTCACATTTAGCCGCTGAGACACGTAAGTTTGCGAACAACCTTCTTCAAGTAGGGCTATAATTTTACCGGCCCTTATCGCTTTATCACTCATATCAAAAAGTGGTATTTAATGTAAAAAGAAAGATTAAATTGTTTAATTTGCAGAAAATATCCAAAAAGTTTTAAAATATCGTAATCAGTTAAAAATCATTTCAGCAATTCGCGCCATTAGTAAAGCAATTTTAGAATAATCCACAATAATCATTATTTTTCTTTTAATAATATCAAATTTTAAATTTGGAACGTAAAGAATCATGCCAGGATGCTTAAAAAAACATACCAATACATCGTCAAATTAACAAAACCAATTTCTTGTTCTTCTTCATTGAAATAGAGAAAAAAAACTAAAGTGCCCGTTTTTTTTGCAATAGAGTTTATAGGCCGACCGTTTAACTCAGACCCCGCCTGCGGTAATAGGGGTGCGCGGGGGACGAGGACAAAGGAGAGAGCTATCTCTTGATTTTTTGGCAAAACGGCGCCATCTAGATACTGTGACCCGAGCTACATCACATCACAAGACAGCTCTAATTTTTAGCTAGCTTATTTTTATGAAATAAAAAGAAGGAAATATTGAAATTATACCCTAAACCAATCGAAATATCTGGAGAGGTTTTTTTATTTTTCTGGTCAGGCTTTAAATTGTGTAATAATTTAGATTGCATATTTTCTCTAAGAAAGTACGAGTATAAATGGCAAGATGACGCCACCGTCTTTGAAATTTGTAAATTGTATAGAAGACGGACTAGCTTACTGCACTAGTGTCATACTGACATACTGACTAGGTGTCCGTTATGGTAGTGTGTAAAAATAAAAAAGCTCTTATTATTGTTCTTATTATCTGTAAATATTTTCTAAGATTGATTCGTACAAATTAATATGTTTAAATCATACGTGTTTTAATGTATATGAGTCATATAATTTCAAAACCCCCTAAAGTGATTTTTCTTAAATGTCGACAATTCATGAAAAACGTCTTAAACTTACTAACAACCTTAATTCTGTACGATTTTTAACATTTTATTATAATTGTAATCTAGCAATCCCAACAAACATCTTTCTTTAATAAAAACAATTTGAAAAACGAGGTTATTTGCAAAAATAGATTCGTTTTAGGGGACTTAGAAGTTAACTTTAGGTTTTAGTGAAATTTGAAAGTAACCGATACCGTTTTAGAGGGTTTTGAAGCAATCACTATTTTGAACTAGGAAGGTGTTATGCAATAAAATTGTAAATGAGACACAAAATAAAAAAGGCAATTATTTTTAAAATTATTTTACTTCAAAAGAAATGGTTTTTCATTTTTACGTAATAATGAAATAATAATTATGTAATATTATTGTTATTTTTGGAGTCGGTGTCAGCCAACGAAATACGATAATACCTAAGCAAATGGAATGGCGGCCACGAATTACAAATTATATTATTATATGACTTCGACATTATGACATAAAGTTGTTGGTTGTTTATGGATGGTTTAAAAATTAAACAAATATTAAATAACTATTTTTATCATATTTAAATAAATATATTTTAAAATACCTGTGTCACGTTCAAACGTTTTAATATACTATTTAGTAACTGATTAAAGCTTTCCATAACTTTGGGCGTTTAACCAGCACCGTCAATTGAAAAAAATCGTAATTCGCAAATAGGATCAATAATGCAAAATGTTGTCTACAAAGTCGTTAGAAAAGGCAATAAAGTTCTGTATAACACATTCTGATCACTTTAAATGGTTTTTAATTTTAAGTAATTGTCTTTGATTCGTAGTACTTTCTCATCTTAGTCTTTAGTCTGTGTATAACACGACGCCATATTTCTTTAAATTTCAAGTCAGGAATATAAAATAGAATATAATTATCGTGGCTGAAACCGACTCCAAAAATAACCATAATATTACATTATTTGTAATAATTTGATTATATTTTAAAGAATCTACAAATAAATATATTTGTAGACTCTTCAAGAAATATCCTTAACAATACCTTTTACAATAATTAAAAGAACCTATTCTTTAGATTATAATTAAGTAAAAAGAATGTCTGATTTAATGTTGCAAAACCAAAATACAACTAATTTTTTTTTAATTTTTAGTGCAATTTTTGTCTTTGAAGTCGGTTTTTTTTTGTAAAAACTATTTTTTGGCATAGCAACCAACTCGATATAGCTCTTGTGTACGCTACCATAACGGACACCGCTACCCCGCCCCCTCGTCCCTTTCATACCGCAGGCGGGGACTGAGATAAACGGTCGGCCTATAGTATAATCAACTATGACTGGTTAAAATAAAACAAATAAGTTTACTCTAAATATAACTTTTATTAGGAACTTGGCATCAAAGCTATAAGTAATATTTTCAATCAACCAAACATAGATGAGATCAATAATTAGTAATAAAAAAATTAATAATCAACATTTTAATTAAAAAACTCTTTTTAAAACATGTATAATGAACTTATAGTTACTAAGCAATCAAAATCACAGAAATCCAGGTATTCTAATCTTTTATATATTAAAAGTAGTAGGGAACTTAAGAAATACTTAAAGTTGAAAAAAATTGTTAAAAAACTTGAACATGTAACAAAGAAACATATTGTATTGTCTCAGAGCAATAGTGAGCTGGTCATAGAACATGATAAAATATTGTCAGATTTAGATAATTATAGTACTCAATTAACATCTAGTAAATTACTTTATGACCAGCACACTACAGATTTAAAAACACAAATAAGAGACTTGCAATATGAACTGGCAAAAACCAATTTAAATCATGAAAAAGTAATGGAGGATTATATAAGTAAATATGAAGAGATAGCCAAAATAGGTAAAGATAATTTAAAACAGGTTATGTCTTTAAAAAAAAGCAACAAATGCAAGTGTATCCAGTCGAATCCATCTTTAGTTAATAGTAGTAGTGAATTATCTTGTAATGAAAACAGGATTTCTGTTAACAAACATGCATCTTCGGTACATAAAGAAGACAGCTTATTGTCATTATTTAACCAGACAAAAGTAGCAATGATAAAGTTTATATTTTCTCTGACCAATTGGGCTTAGGTTTCAGTACTCTGTTAAAAAGTTTTACTAATTACTCCATTGTAAATAATTGTTACCCCAATGCTAGCTTCACTCATATAATTAATTGTTTAAAGAATAGTAATCTAGAAGCCTCTTCCACTATTATATTATTATATGGTAATTGCATGTCAATTACTAAAAAAGACATAATTCACTTAACAGAAGTGATGTTAATGCTTAATAAAAAAATAGGATGTAGGTTCATCACATGTGCCTTACCATATGTACAAAATGTAAATAAGGAGTATAACAAAGTTATATATAATATAAACCTAATGATGTATAATTTAACTTGTCGTCATAGTGACTTTATATTATACTTCGAAACCAACAATTTTGTAAATAATTTTACATTAACAAGAGATACAATGTATCTGTCAGTATATTATAAGCGACAACTTGCTAAATTATTAGCATACAACGTTTTACACTTTGACACAGGTACATGTAGAGTATCGAAGGACTTAGTTAGTAATAGTAGTACAATTATTTCTATTGACACAGGTACATGTAGGGTATCGAAGGACCTAGTTAGTAATAGTAGTGCAACTATTTCCATTGACACTTCTTTAAACTAAGAAGTATGACAAAGGGTAGGTCTCTGAATATAGCTCATCAAAACATGCAAGGACTACCCAGCAAAGAGTTAGAATTAAGTTTGTTCTTAGAGTCCCACAACATCCAGGTAATGTGTATTACAGAGCATTGGCTAAAAAGTTATGAAGTTAGTTGTGTTAATAATAGTCGTTTTACAGTACATAGTGTGTTTACTAGAGAAAAGTCATGCAGAGGTGGGTCATTGATATTACATAGTATCAAATAATATTATAAATTGTAAAGAGCGTAAGGATATTGTTAGTTTATCTATTGAATGTACAGTGGAAGTATCCTGCATTGAACTTAAGCAGTATGTTATAATTTGTGTGTACCGTCCCCCTTCTGGTAACTTGAAAACCTTTGAGGAGGTAATGGAAGACTGCCTTAGGAAAGTTGAGAAGAGTAAGAAAAGTATAATATTGTGTGGAGATTTTAATATAAATATATTAGAAAAATCATCTACATCTAGCAGATTTTTAAATCTTTTTAAATCATTTAATTTAAAAAACTTATTTAGTGAACCTACTAGGATTTAAAAACATCTTCCAGTTGTTTAGATAACATTTTTAGCAATCGAGATGTCTCATATAAGGCATTATCTAGTGATCTGCCATCAGATCAATGTGGACAAATAGCAAGCTTTCCGGAGGCAGAATTAATAGATTCATATGAGGTATCGAGTAGGCCTTTGAGTATTGGTCGCTTAGTTTGCTTTAGGGACAATGTTGTGAGCAGTATTGACCCTACTCTTCTGGAGATTCGTTCACCCAATGCCATGTATGAAGGTTTATTTAACACAGTAGAAAACAATTTTCAAAAATATTTTAAAGTAAGGAAAAATTTAGTAAAAGTCAAGCCAGCGTTTAATGATTGGGCTACTGTTGGTATATATGTCGCAGGGAAATGAGGAAATCAGGGATTTCACGAAATCACTAGGGATATCACGAAATCCCGGTAAATGTCGAAAATGCCTTGCACTTCGCCGGCCGCTGCCGCGGCACGCTCGCTTCGCTCGCTCGCCTCGTGCATTATGGTCACAGTTCTAACCTAACCCACAGAAGAAAGAATTTTTGTGCTTTTTAACCTACAAACAAAAATATGAGCATTTCTTTTTTAGTACAAATGGGATTTCGTCATATCCCTAGTGATTTCGTGAAATCCCTGGTTTCCTCATTTCCCTGCGACATATATAAAAGTAGACGTAGATTGTATGAATTATATGATTTAAAGAAATATAACTATAATCCTGCATTTATAGAGTATGTCAGAAATTATTCAAAAATATTTAGGAAAGTTTGTTGGGAAGCTAAATCTCTTTATGTAAGTAACATAATAAAGCAGTCTTCAAACAAAGTTAAGGCTACTTGGCGAGTTATTAATGAAGCCAAGGGTAAGCCTCCGAAACAAATAGGCAATTTAACTTTAATTGATAATGGTAGGACAATAAAAAATGATGTTGATGTAGCTTATGTTTTTAACGACTTTTTTGTAAGTATACCAGTAGCCACTACTAAGGCTTTAAACGCTTCTTCGATAGGTGCGTGTAACTTTTTACATTCGTGTGTAGCAAAATGTGACACCAATTTTGAATTCAAACATGTTAGTCCTTACGACATTGTTAACGCCTTTCAATCTCTTGCTTTGAAAAATTCTGGTGACTTATGGGGCATGTCAGTAAAGGTAGTCAAAAGTATAATAGATGTAGTAGCTCCTTATTTATCAGTTATTTTCAATGGGTGTGTAGATTCAGGTACATTTCCCGATTTAATGAAATGTAGTAAAGTTGTTCCACTTTTTAAGACAGGTAGTACGACGGATCCTGGTAACTATAGGCCCATATCAATTTTACCGGCTTTTAGTAAAATATTTGAAAAAATCATGCTTAGGCAATTATTGAAATATTTTAATCAGAATAGCTGCATAAGGATCAGTATGGCTTTACAAAGGGTTGTTCCACCACTGATGCAGGCGTAGCTTTATTAAAACAAATTTATAATGCTTGGGAGAATTCTTGCAACGCTATAGGTGTATTCTGCGACCTTTCAAAAGCATTTGACTGCGTATGTCATGAAACGCTTGTACACAAACTTAGGCATTACGGTTTGCAGGATTCTTCCTTAGCTCTTCTCTCATCCTACTTGAGTAGTCGGACTCAATATGTTGAAGTTAAAGATTCGAGGTCCTCAGGCTTGCCCGTAACGTTGGGTGTGCCGCAGGGTTCAATTTTGGGTCCATTTCTGTTTTTAGTGTACATTAATGATTTACCTTACCATTTAAAAAACATTTGTGACGTTGTACTGTTCGCTGATGATACATCTTTAATATTTAAAGTTAATAGAAATAGGACGCATTTTGACGAAGTAAACAATGCACTCACAGAAGTAACTAAATGGTTTACTGCTAATAACCTTGTACTTAACCCAAAGAAAACGAAATGTATTAAGTTTGCATTACCAAATGTTAAAAACCTTGGCCCAAGTTTAATTTTAAATGGTGAATTGCTGGAAGCTGTTCAATCCACAATGTTTCTAGGTATAAAAATAGATGAGAAGTTACAATGGGGTGCGCACATATCTTATTTATCAGCGAGGCTCAGCTCAGCTGCTTACGCTGTTAGAAAAGTTAGATATTTGACAGACGTAGATACAGCTAGATTAGTTTACTTCAGCTATTTTCACAGCGTTATGTCATATGGTATACTATTGTGGGGTACAGCTGCCGATATACAAAGTGTATTTATTTTACAGAAAAGAGCTATCCGTGCTATTTATCGGCTTGGAGCACGAGAATCGCTTAGAGAATTATTTAAGGAAATAGGTATCTTAACCGTCGCTTCCCAATTTATTTATAACATTATATTGCATGTAAGACAGAATATACATTTATATACCAAAAGAAGCGATATTCATACGGTAAATACTAAAAATAAACATAAACTGTGTGTCCCTCATTACCGTTTACACAAAGTACATCAATCGTTTATGGCACTTAGTATACGCCTTTATAACAAAGTACCTGTAGAGATATTAGAATTACCGATTACTTCATTTAAAGAAAAAATTAAAAGTTGTTTAGTAGCCAAAGGATATTACACTCTTGAGAATTATGTTAGTGACCGGGATGCCTGGATTTAAAATAGGTCTATGAATTAGGACTCGCAGAAAAATTTACTTTGGTCGATGTGAAGTAAGCGCGTCCCTCTGCCATTTGTATGTCCCCTAATTGTAGTTTTTTTTGTTGCTCTTATTGTCAGGACTCGTCATGCTCACTATAATGTCATTGCTTGTGGTGGCGTGGAGGCCGGGTCAATCCCTTCCCTACAATATGGCGAGGGGGTTGATGGCTGACCTTTGCGTTATACTCGTGAACGGGTGCTACTTGGGGTGACTGGTCGACCCTGACATTAATAAATTTACATTGTAATACACTTCTGAGTTTTTATTCAAGGGGTCATTTGGCTGAGCGACGTCTTTACTACTGGATAGTTATTTATGAATGTGATTTGGTGCTCCCACTTTTATGTACTACCTACATCACGACGCTACCTTTATAATTGAATAATCCTTGGTTATGGTTATGTATGGTATACAATGGTTGCAGCGCCTAATTACAGTTATCTCCTATGTCAAAAAATGACGTCAAGAAAATGCAGCAGTAGAGTTTGTTGCGCCGCTTCTTCTCTACTAGCGCTTTGGAGGCGGTGGTAAAGTTTTCTAAACTTTGAAATGTTTTTAAATTTAGATTAAGTAATGTTAGATGACGTCAAAAAGATACAATATTATTGTACTACTTTGAATAAATGAATGAAACTGAAACTATTATAAAGAGTAGATAGTAATTAACTAAAAATTATGTCGTCTTATTAGAGGTTCATCTCCACTATAACTTCCGGAAGACCGTTTGTCCTAAGTTGACTTCTGGCTCACTGTGTGGTGTATTACTAGTTCGTCATCTTCATTATTACTTGGTTCCGTTTCCGAGTTGTGATCACTTTGCTGCGGGTGGGAACGTCTTCGGCTTCCGAACCACTTAAATCTTCCTGTACCAACCATTCCTCAATTTGATATTGTGTTCTAGTGCTTGTCACTACTCCCGACTTCCTACGCCTCTTTTTTTAATGTTCACAGTTGTCCATGTTGTAGTAATAACTGTAAAAATAAGAAGAAAACAAATAATGAAAAAAATAACATTTAGTTACGTGAGTGGTGACATCGTGCCTGAGAGGCCACTGCCGAATTTTAAATAACTGTAACTTACCTATTTGGGTCCGTGCGACGCAACTTTGTTCCTCTATGTCGTAAATGGGACTAAACTTGAAGGTACTCGCGAGTATAAACAAATGAAGCACTGGGAAGGGGGTGTAACGACGAATCACTAACGCCGCTCGGCCTGTGAGACCACATGTCACCAGTTAAAGGTTAATATACTTGTAAGTACATAGTTGCTTTATAGCAGCAGTATCGACCCAGACAGAACTGGGTGGATCTGACTTAATTAAGCAAAACATGACGAAAGCAGAATATGACGAACTTAGAATATGACGAAAGCAGAATATGACGAAAGCAGAATATGACGAACTTAGCATATGACGAAATCAGAACATGACGAAAGCAGAATATGACCAAAGCAGAACATGACAAAAGCAGAATATGACAAAATCAGAATATGTCAAAAAAGCAAACTTGACAAATTCATGACCAAAGGTAGAACATGACTAAAGTCGAACATGACATCCATCTAATAACCCACTGGGACATATTATACATCTTTTAATTCATCATCGTCACAGTCCGTTAATATCCCACTGCAGGGACGGGCCTCCTCCGGTGACGGAGGGATACATGGCCTAGTAAAACCACGCTGGCCAGACAGATTGGTATAAGGTTTAATTTCAAGTTTTCCTTCTTATTATTTCGTAAATATAATATTCACGGATAGTCATTTAGTCGGTTTTTACGACAACCATGGGATGAGATGGGGTGGTGACACATTGTATTCTTATTACGCACACGGAGAATCTCTCGTCAATCAATCTTTTAAATGATTCCAATCTTTTCTATTCAGTGTCTTACTTCTTCTTTGCTTTCCCACCTTTACAAGTTCATCGGGGCTACCACTTTGTTTTTTTTAACGTAGGAATTTAAAGGCCGTTTACCCTCCAGACGGGCAGGTATGTCAAAGTCCCTGTATTATGGTGTACCCGCTATAAACCACAATGTTCCTCTTTCACCCATAAACGGACAGAAGACTCTTTTTAGATTACTCAAGCAATTCGGCATACGAGGAACAATACGCCGATTTCTTAGGCCTGCCATGACTTACAGCGCCAACCTGGCTAAAGTTTGCCGGCACAATATCGAAAAAAAAATGCAACTTCAAAAGTATCTTATTTATATTATTCCTATTAATGTAAAGTTTTTTGTAACAATCTCATAATCTATCTATGCTAATCCAACAGGTTCAAGCTTCTGTTTCATATTTTACAAGAGCATAATTTGTAATTTCTTCCTATTCTTATGAAAGCTGAAAGATGCATTTACTAGGTAAATAAACATTTTTATTATTCATCAAAGTAATGTTGTGATTGTAATGGTTCGCATTAGCAGACGGACGAGGTGAGCGTTCTCTCATACAACGAGGACTCGAACTCGTCGAACATGTACGAGGTCAACCTGCAGAACGGCAGCGTGGTGCCCGGCGAGGCGGCGGCGTCCTCCTCCAGCGGCATCGTGTGCACGTAGCAGTACGAGCTGTGGCGCAGGCGGTTCATCTACGGACCCAAGCGGCCCTGACTCTCTACTGTGTAGTGGAGTGTGTAGTGTAGTGCAGTGACACTGTGACGTCACGTCGCGTGACACGAGTGTTACCCTTACGACCGCTACAGTGTTTCGGACAGTCACAACATGGTCTCTGAAGAGACTTGACTGTAGGTCGCGAGGGACGCTCACGGCTTATTCGGAGGCGACAGTGTAGTGCGACTGTGTAGTGCCAGTGCGACGCGACAGGTATGTACTACCATATAGTTGTACTAACACTCGCAGACACTTTACCCTTAAGATCAGACACCAGACTGTTAAATATATCTGAAGATGACATACACAAACATTAGTACAATACACACCGACTTACTTGACCGGCTTGAAGTTGTTTCAAAAGGCTGCGCAGATGTCATTTTTGGAACTTAATGTCGGAGAGTGGGTTTTGTCTTTATTCTTGTACATGCTACTTCATCTCTGACAACTAACTTCAGGCCGAATGAGTTAGTCGGCGCGTACTGTACTTGTCTTCAACCATGCAAGAATCACGCAGATAGGTATGAGAATTGATCTGATGTGTTCCTCCATTCTTTTATGTGTTTTATGAATAGAGGACTGATGTGTTATCAAGACATTGTGATGCTTTTATTTCATTTTTTACATTTGAAATTCAATTTATGACATAGATTACTTTAAACATCTTTTTAAATATACAAATACTAGACAGAAATCTTGCATTTCTTTAATAAATATTGACCTTTATTGCTGTTGATAGAAAGATTTACAATTATATGACTCAATCCTGTCTGTGTGATAGTTTCATGCAGCAATTCACGCCATTTATCGACAGATCATATTTCCCCGCCAGGAAGCTCCGCTAGCATAACAGATAACCATACATCTTGCACTGTGGTGCTAGTCAGTTATACATTTTGTAATACTGCTCAGTATATACCAATGACTTTTATTTTTTACAAATATCAAATTATTAATGTTAGTGTGTTTGTGGTGCATTACTTAACTTGTTCAGAATCCTGGCGTGGACATTATACAGACATTAACCCATAGTACAAATTTGGATTACGTTTTCAATTTGTTTCATATTGCTTGTTTTAACTTAGCACCTATAATTGCAAAGAAACATACTATCTAACATTTGTTAAAACAATAATAGTTGTTACTATTTACTTATTGTTCTACATTTATTTATTATGTAAATTTATATTGCCCATAAAACTGTTTATACAGGATATTCTATTCTATATGTTCAATTACCATTATTATTTCTTAAAAGGAAAACGTAAATAAATGACATCAAGTTTATAATTAATAAAAATAAAGGGGTTAGAGCAAACGTCTCAATGTAAGATTAAAATCCACATTGACTGGAATCACTTAATGTTACATCAAAGGAGATGTCTACTATTTACTAAAGGTAAATTATAAATATTATAACATTATCTAATATTGTAAATAATGTGTGTTATGATAAGAACTTTTAAAATAGAGTTAGACCCTGCTGTCTATGTGACTTGTCGTTCACAACATAGTTTTGTGTAATGCACAATGAATTGTTTACTTACCTAATATATAAACAGTACATATAAAAAATCCAAAATACCCTCTATTATTATTATTGTGTGGTTTAGAGGCCAGCCTGTCAACAAGAGTTTGCAACTGCACTGCAACAACAAACGGGACATTTACATGCCCTCAGAAGCACAGAGACTTCAGATTGAATAGCCTATATTTAAGTATTATCATTTAAAATTTTTGATTCTGATTATTTAGTGTTCTTAATGGTCTTAGCCAGAGAAAACTTATGGTAAAAGGGGTTAATCACGGAACTGATTAAAATTTAAATAATTTTTGTGATCTGTGTGTAAGGGAAGTTATAATTTAGTATAATTATAATATAATATGTATAAACTCATTATGAGTTGAAATGTGTTAATTTGGAATATTTTTTATTATTATTATAAGCAAAATTTATCAGCTGGTGCTAATTAATAATGGGTTTTGAAAGTGTCTGTAATAAATAATATTTTTTGTATGTTTTATGTAGAATGATGAGTAGATGAAAGAAATATCTTACTTTAGTTCAAGTTTAATATGTTAATCGAAATTGGAGACAAATGTCTAAATGAAAACTGTGTTGATTGATTGTTTTTTTTTACTCTTTGAATGTGCAATGATGTATATTAGTCATCAGTCTTGTAAAATAATGGCAACAAATGACTGATAATTTTTAAATTAGTTTAGTCTTTACCTATTGAGTCAATTCCGGGACTATGTCCTAAATTACACCTTAACTTTGATAAAATTAGTTATCCTTGTTTTCACCTAAACGACAACTGCTGCTGGTAATATGCTACCTCTAAAAGTTTAAACCTATCATCTATCTTTAACAGAAATGGAATTATCGCACCTCTGACATTGCTAGAGTTGTCGGCATCGGCATAGTTTGTCATTCAAAAAATTAAAAAGGAATTTGCATGTGTAATCAAACTAATTAACATATGCATACCTATGTTTTAAAAATATATAAGTAACTTACACAAGTAAATATTTAAAGAGTTTTTATTTTGCAAGACTGGTGCTACTACCAAAGTACTCACTTAAAACATTACATGGATTCTATAAACAGATGATAATGTTTAATGTGTGTTCCGGTCGACATTGCAATGTATGTGTTGAGTTATACAAGCATTCTTCATTATGTAAAAGCATATTATACACTACATAATGCATCTGCAGTTTATCTACAAGAATGCATTTTTGATACATATTATCTTTAATTTGAACAACAGCAAATTGTTAAATGGTGTTGTGTGTGAAATGCTATTTTCAACTAGATATAAAAGAAATGATTCCACCTAGTTAATAAGACTCAATGTAGTTGTTCATAAGAAAGTTTCAGGTTTGTGTAACTTGTATATATTCAATTGATTATTATATATATGAAAACTATATATCTGCCGCCACTAGCGCTATTCTTGAAATTAACAAAAAAAAATTAATAAAATAAATAAATGTATATAGAAAAGGGTTTATTGTATTTATTTTTTTATTCCTTTTTAGCCTGTCCTTTGCCTATCTTTTATTTGTAAGATATGATAGCAAAGAATATAACAATTATTATCAAATTCCTTGTACATAAGCATCAAAATGCTATAAGCGAAGATTTGTTATTGGCTGTCAGGTTACCACTTTATAAATTAATTTGTAATATTAGCTGTAAGTCTTCCATATTGTTTAAATAAATAAATAAAAATCTGTCCACTGATTTAGGTAAGTACAGAAAAATGTTTAAATGGAGGCTCCTAGGCAGGTTTGTGCCCACCATTTATGAAATTCGATTTTTGTTACCAACCCTGTGATGGAGTAAGGAGCAAAAGACTACACGACGTTTTACTTAAATAAAGTTGGAGACTTTAATCAAAGTTGTTGACAAGTATCTATACGTATAATAATAGTCCTGCAAAGTTTTTTTGTTGTCTTTCATTGTCCATCAATTGTTTTCTAGAGTCATTTTACCTTATTTCTCGTCATGCCAGGTAATACAAGTTGGTGGACAAGGAATAAGGGGAAATTTGATGCGTTTGAATAGAAATTAACTCATATTATAGACCTATCAGTCTTTTGACTATTGGTCAATATAAGCTAATTTCTATTGAAACACATCTTCCCCTTATTCTTTGTCTTGGATGTTTTTTTGGAAGAGTTTCAATACGATAGTGCCTGATTCGGAATATAGCTATGGCTGTAATAATATCGAAGCCAGGTGCTTTTTTACTGTTTTGTCTTTTATTGTTTTAAATTGTTTATTTTTATCTGTGCTTTGTTTTGTAATCATGGAATTATTTGTTAGTCAATTAAGTTCACTTCATATTCTTGGTATTTAAAGTCATTTAGTGCGTAAACTTTGACCTAGATTTTGTCAAAGCATTCTTATTTTCATGTTAGCAGTGATGGTGTTCTTAATTATTTATCATTTTGCCGGAGCGATTTTATTTTGGCCATTATCGAGATATTTTGTTAAAAAGTATTCTACTTTCGCATAATTTCCTTGAGCAACCTTGGCGACTTTTATAATTTGCATTATTTTCTTGGAGTTTACTTAACTGCCAAGGTCTACGTTACTTCCATTTTTATTCAAGGTCTAAGCGAATCGTCAGAGATGACATGTCTTCATTAGAATCTTGAATACCAGCTTTGAATTCATCTCTAGGCTGCCTCTTGTATTAAATTCTTGAAGTGAAACGTCTTCTCAACTCTTCTTATGTTTTTGGTCAACAATCAGCCTCAATTTTTAACTAACTACAAAAAGTTAAGAAAGTCCATAATTCAGTTGTATTTCTGGTTGAGTGATTTAATTTATATCTCAAAAAGACTAATTGCTGTGAGAAAATGTGAGAAGTTAACTAAATTTCCTTACTTTACGATTACAACAAGCAGATTTCGCTAACTTCAATAATTGATAAAACTAGAGCATTGAGTAGATAAAACTATTTATATCTACTTGATGCTCTGATTTTGTAATGTGTTTTAATTGAAAAGTTATACCTTCAAATATGCGCCAAAAGTTTTTTATTATTGAAGATTAATGTCATACTGAAGGTGGTTATTATTGGACTATGATCAGACAATGTAACTGCTGAAGATTTAATGTCTATGCAAGTTTTAATTACTTACTATTTATTTATTCTTCAACATAATAATAACAGTTACAACTTATTGACGTCAATTTACAAAAACTAATTCCTAAAAAAAAACAAAACAAATGTGGACAAATGTACATTTATCTCGTCAAATGACATATTATAATAGTAATAATATTATTATTCGATTATTATCATTTTACCATATATTTTTTTCATTTTATATACAAACTGTATAATAAAAGAATTAATCAAAAATAAAATATCATATAAAAACATAATACATTATAATTAAAACAAAATAATTCTATAAATATACCTTACGAAGTATTAAATAAACCTTTCACAAGAAAAGATTCAAGTAAGTTGGTGTTTATTTCGGGGTTAAGGTTGAGGGAGTCTTTTGGTCAAAAACTTGGTTCATCAGTTGATAAAAGTGTTTGTTTGAGATGATCCATAGTTCACACACCACGTCATCGTCGTATAGTGAGTTGTTATAAGGCCTGTTCACGACTTCGGTCTTAGCCGGGCGCCGCGACCGACCACGAAACGTTTTTGTTCTGAGCGGCAACTCGTGGCATGCTTCAAACATTTTCTTACATTATATTTTAACGCTCTCTGGCTTGCGCTTAGCTGCGGCTTATAGCGGCAAGACATACTTTAGGAATGTCTTTTCTTTACCGAACTATTAAACTGTGTAACAAAGTTCCGTTGCATTTGTTTCCCCCTTTATATGACATCGGGGCCTTCAAACGAAGTGTTAAGAAGCATTTGGCCAGACCGGTGAGATCAGTTGTTGGACTACCCCACATTGCCTTTATATCTGGACAGTATTCGCGCTTTCTATCAAGTTAGATATGAATCCTCAAAATGTAATGTGACTAAATACTTTACAATACTAGTTTACAATTTAAAATGTCAATAAGTTGTATACGCTACAAGTGACCATTATCTCTGTTTATTGTTGAACAAGTTGAAGTTTATATTTGAACATGAAACAAGTTGACTGTTTACTCATTGGATAATTCACTATACCACTTCTGAATATTGCATAATTAAGGAGCAGAATCTTGGTAAACAGCTAATGTTCGTGTATAACTTTTTGTGTCTTACCTTGTATCGTAAGGAATTTGATGGCTGTGCAAAGTTCGATTTTTATTAACATTGTCGTATCGTTAGCGTTGAATACAATGGTGTAAATTTTATTCTTATAAAGATGTAACTAATGACACCACTTTATTAATCACATAGTATATCACCTAAATACCGAGAAAACATTAAACGCCCCTCGTATGATCCTTTTTAGCCCAAGTTCCTTAGAACACTTTTGCAAAGTGGTCATTAGTGGTATCTTATATGGATACGTTTGTTTTCATTTTACTTTCATCATGTCAGCCTATGAACGTCCACTGCTGGACATTGGCCTCCTACAAACATTTCCACCTTGGACGGTCTTGTGATACCCTCATTCATCGGCTTCCCGCCGTCTTAACTAGGTCGTCGGTCCACCGCAGGAGGGGACTCCTCACCCTGCGCCTTCCGGTGCACGGTCGCCATTCTAGAACTTTTCTGCCCCAAAGGCTATCAGTTCTCCGCACTATGCCCTACCCACCGCCACACAGTGGACAGTTTCATACAAGCTAGACGTCGGAAATTCTTATTTTGTTTTAAATGTTTTTATTTAATTATTTCCAACATATTTATGTAAAATATAAAAATAACAGTGATTTATAATACACATTAACAATAATTAAGTATAATACGGCTTGTTAGCTAATGATGCGAAAGAATAAAACAGAGATTAGTGATAGTGTAATTACCATGTAATTAGGACTTCTCAGGTAATTTGAAAGTGCGTTTTAATTATGTCTGATTAGGGTAATTAAAAGAATTAAAAAATATTTCTAGAATAAATAATATTTATTTGAAAAAATACAAAAAGACAACCTAAGTTATACATAAGTAAAAATAATATAAAACAAAAACTTTTATGTACAAAATATAAATATAAAAGTAGCTATCGATCTACTACTATTTTATTTCGTATTTAATTATCTTACCTACAACATTAGGTATATTTACTTATACTAACTATTATAATACCTAGAGATTTTCTCCATCCCATTTATTATTTACTCCTGGTCTTTCCTCAGATTTTTCACCTCCTCTAAGGACTCTGAAAATGCCTTAATGAATATAATTATTTAAACTGTCATGGTCACATTCACTATTAATTAACGAATTATCGGGTACAGGCCACTGGATTGAGTTACATAACCCTCAGATACTTTCGACAGAACGCCACTACATACCAAGACTGGTTAGAGAAGCGATTGAAATTAACAAGTACCAAAACTTCAATCGCGAAGATGGGTTTCAACTGTCGAGTATCTGGCGTCCAGTGGTTAACCTTTGTGTGAACAAAAAAGTGCGTGCACCTAATACGCGAGTGGATACTGTGAGTGTAGTGTGTCGCGATCGAGTTCGAGTAAGTAGTGAGAACGGGGACGATAGTAGTAACAAAAAACGAGTGCGAAAGAGGGTAGATCGGTACATTTGTTCGTAAGAATTAATAACCGCAAGTACTTCAGTTCCTCCGTGATCATGGCGCTTGTAACAGCGTCGAAATATCGGAAACTCAACAACTATAAACATGGTAAATATCCCGATAATTCGTTAATTAATAGTGCCTTAATGAAGTTCGCAGCAGTTCGGGCGGGAACCACTTGCTCGTGGTGCCATTTGTACGGCATTGGAAAGTTTCGTGTGCGTCCACGAGATCCT
The DNA here is from genome assembly GCA_905475405.1 of Schrankia costaestrigalis. NCBI lineage: Eukaryota > Metazoa > Arthropoda > Insecta > Lepidoptera > Erebidae > Schrankia > Schrankia costaestrigalis. The sequence goes on from FR997852.1 coordinate 3,360,970, forward strand.
TGACTTTTTGGCGTTACACGCCTTCACTGCAGTCGTCAAAGGCCTTTTTCGGTCTTCCAGGAGTAGCAACAATGGCTACTTCGTCTTCCGAAGAGGAGAACTCATTGTTGTCTTCCGAAAAAATATTCTGTTTCAAGCCAGTCTTTATATTTGATTCTGATCAGCAAAAATACGAACAGATAAAAACTATAAGCCACACCTGCAAATAAATATGTTCTGAATAAGACACGAGTATCAAACAATTCATTTTCAAGTTGGTAATTACCTTATTAATTCTTTGCGGGATCCTGCGGACTTCCATTTTTTCTCAATTTTGATCGAAAAAAGTTTAATTTTCGACTTAAGTCTTCTTACAGTGCATTCTATCTTGTCAAAGTAGATTTAGACATTACAAACTGCAGAACCCTTTCATTTTGCTCCGTCTTGCTTACAGAACCCCATACTTCAAATAGATTCGACAGGGAAATCGAAACGATATGATCTAAAACGTGATAAAAACATATGATGCAAACTCGTGCGAAGTCAACCAATGACAGATTCGGAATGTAGAGGGTTGGAACTTTAAAATAAGCTAGGTTTGGTAGGGTTACTAAGGTATACTCCTGTTTAGATTATCTATTAAAGTTAACCCTAGATCCCTACCCATAATTATTATAGAATTTTCCTACCCAGGGTGCCCGAGCACCCTGTTTTATCATGGCTCACATTTTGGAGATTAAAAATAAAATGCGTTTGTTTGTTTATTAATATAATAGTTCGGGGAAAAAGTCTTTTCGCATAACGTAGGTATAAACTTATTATAAAATTTCTTTGACTGTACTACTTGTGTCTGGCTGGTTTTGGTAACATTAAAAAGGTTACATTATAAAGAAAAGAAAAAAATAAAAAAAAGTTGTTTCCCGCTATTTTTCATTTGTTTTTCTCTCCGTAAAAATGAGTGAATCTAATGAAGAAATTCGATACATTTTAAAATTTTATTATAAAAAAGGCAAAAATGCAACTCAAGCAGTGAAAAAAATTTGTGATGTTTATGGACCTGATGCAGTGTCAGTAAGAGTAGCACAAATTTGGTTCAAACGTTTTCAGTCCGGAAATTTTGATGTTAAAGATGCACCTCGCTCTGGTCGCCCTGTTACGAATAAAATGGACGCCATTTTTGAAAGAGTGGAGCAAGATCGGCATATTAGTATTAACGATGTAGCTGAAGAACTGGGAATTGACCACAAAACAGTTTTGACCCATTTGAAGAAAGCTGGTTATACAAAAAAGCTCGATATTTGGGTGCCACACGAGCTCACTCAAAGAAACTTAATGAACCGTGTACTCATTTGCGATTCATTATTGAGAAGTAATGAAACCGAGCCGTTTTTGAAGAGATTGATAACTGGCGATGAAAAGTGGATCACGTACGACAAGAACGTGCGAAAAAGGTCGTGGTCGAAAGTTGGCCAGGCTTCACAGACTGTGGCCAAACTTGGCCTAACACGAAATAAGGTGATGCTGTGTGTATGGTGGGATTGGAAGGGCATTGTTCATTATGAGCTTTTACCGCCCGGCAAAACCATCGATTCTGATCTTTACTGCCAACAACTGATGAGATTAAAGGAAGCAGTCGAGAGAAAACGGCCGGAATTGATCAACAGGAAGGGTGTGGTCTTTTATCACGATAACGCTAGACCACACACATCTTTAGCCACTCAGCAAAAATTAAGAGAGTTTGACTGGGAGGTCCTAGTGCATCCACCATATAGCCCTGACCTTGCGCCTTCAGATTTTCACCTGTTTCGGTCTCTTCAGAACTCTTTAGGTTCTGTAAGGTTGATCTCAAGAAAGGACTGCCAAAACTATTTGTCCCGTTTTTTTGATCAGAAGTCCCAAAGTTTCTACAGTAACGGGATAATGTCTCTGCCCACAAAATGGCAGAAAGTTGTTTAACAAAACGGTACATATATATTGTAAATAAATGTAAATAAACTTTGAAAAAAATGTCTTGACTACTAAAGGTCTTGCTTTTCCTTTCTTTTGCATACGGGTAGAATCTACAACGCCTTTATTTTATGGCACCAGGCGTTGGTCTTATAGGTTCTATAGGCAATTTTAGAATACCATGAATCAATTCATGAATATTGTTCGTGAAAGTAGGCCAAGTTTTTCTTTCTTGCAGGTATGGCACAATCACCTGCAGCGACGAAGTTTTCAAATAAATGCGTCTGTTAGGTATATTTTCTGTATTGGTTGCTTCACTAAACTTCAGCAGCACCATACTATTGACACGAACCGTATTCAGTAATCCGTAGAACACACATAGCGACGTGTTTTCCTTGATACGGAGTAAGTATGACATAACTGGTCGAACGTGTCCCCCTCCTTTTGTTAAATTATAAAATTCCATAATTTCGGGCAAAGTTACAGTTTTATCTTTATCAGAAAGAATGTGCATTGTTGAGTTTTTTACGTCCCTTAGATGGACAAAATGCCAGCAAAGTTAGAGGTACGCTGTAGGCAAACTTGGCGCAATTTTTCTCAAAAGAAATTTTTTCTTTCATCTCTATCGGGATTTCTCTTTTATTCTGTCTAATAGTGCCAACTTCACATTCTTTTCAAGTAAGGCAGTAGCAGATGGTATGATTTCATCAGGTTTTTCATCTAACGCCGCACCTCCAATGTACTCATCAGAATCTTCTGGAAGAAACCGCGCAATGACGCAATTTCCGTTGTCAAATTTCTACTCAATCCCGTCATTTTTGTTTACACATATAACCTACAAAATAAATGCACTTCTAAATACATATACAAAGATAAAATCACGATATAAAGTAATAAAACCAAAATGTTTTTATTAAAATTTTGACCTATTTTACTACCCCTGGGTGCTACAGCACCCTGTAATAATTAATTTGTACACTTACCACTGCTTATGAAATTTTACAACTAATGAAATGTGCAGTTTGTAACATGACAGGCGAATATAAAAAAATACAAATCACTATTACAAGTCAAAAAAAAATTACATCACTTTTAATAACTGACTGGGTACCTGAGCACCCTGGGTAGGGGATCTAGGGTTAACAATTAATTGGTAATTTTTCATTTTGTGCCTCCTTACGATAAAATGGTAACATCCAGAGACTATAGCAACATGTCTAAAATTAAAAGATTAAAACAGAAGTAAAGAATAACGTGTTAGTTTGTATGTCAGTTTATATTACATAAAGTAATTATTTTACCTTCTATGGCTCAAACTAACTGTCAAAATGCACCTAGGTATTTGAATCGTTCGACTATAAATAAAGTTGGTAGTTAAAATAAAAAAGTCATCTTTACGTATTCAATTGTTATTGTAAGTAAAATATACGTGACTTCGCGGTATTTTTTTTTAAACTTCGTCAATGCTTACTTTAGATTTTTGGTAAAATATTAATATAAACAGCTTTATGATAAATTCAAAATAAACTAATGTACCTATAATGTTTATTTAATTCTCTATTAAATGGTATAATCATTAGAGTAATTATTATTACTCTAATGACTACATTAGAGTCGCTTTAATAACATTATATTTTAATGATTTATAGCTTGCAATGGAGGTAATTGTTTGACTTAAATAAATGTTAACCTTGTTACTTTTGACCAGTTTTCAAGCAGTGAACACCGTCTGCCTCTCGACTCGACCAAACATTGTCTGAATAGTAACTTTGATCGCAATACCGTAAGTACTGATAGATAGATAAGCTTACAAAATAATAACCTGTGGTGTTTATAAATTTCTAACATATTATTTTTAACAAAGATGCGGTGTAATATGAGTGTATTGCATCTGATGGAAAGGGAATGGAATCATAAAATGACATCAATCATTTGCCATCAGATTAGCTTAGTTCAGAGTAGGTTAGTAGTTTTCGAATCGAATTTCTGCGTTTGAAAGACTCAATCGCCGAAGAATTAGTATTGAAGTAAGTTTAAGCCGGTTCGTTTCTAATCGGCAAATTTCGTTGTGAATTGTGAACGATTCTTACTTAATGATTCGTAGCCTCGTCAGTAGAAGAGTCCTGCTCTTCTTCTCCATGGCGCCGTTTGCGCCAAAAATGGGACGGTAGATCGGCGTCAGACGCTAAGTCCACCGTCATAGTTATTTCCGACGAATTGTCAGTATGCGACATGGGTTGGCCCTGAGAAGGGCCTTTGGGCTGGCTCTGAGAAGGGCCTTGGGGTTGGCCCTGAGAAGGGCCTTTGGGGAGAAATCGCCCAGAGGCGTCCCTAAATGGTTGTGGCATTGCCGTCAACAATATTGTAACTCACAACACACGTATGTTTTGATGCACAGCGTACGTTTGCCGCCGGCCTGCCACTCCGTTACGGTGGTCAGGCGGGACGTTGTCCAGGGGTCACTGCGGGGTAGTCAACGCTATGGTGGGACCCTAACCTTTTTTTTTACGCTGGTAAAATTCTGTTGCGCATCTCTTTCCCGTCGGGGGACTGTGTAAGACTCCCCAGACTAGAAATTCCCGGTATACCCACTAAAAACCCAGCGGTTCTCCGACATCGCCTGACTGGAATCCATGTCGCCTGAAGAACACGTCTTTGGTGTCCAGCCATCAATCAGCATCCATCGCACTCCCCTCGGTGGCCGGCACTAGAGCTGGGGTTCCGGTGGCGGATAGAGCAGCAGGCCGTGAAGGCACCTGCACTTTGCCCTTCTTTTGTGGCGGACACCATATCCTACCCGTCATCACGTGGTCGGCCGGACGACCACTGGCATCACATACTACGAAGTGCGGGGTGGGAGCCTCGAAGTTGGCCGACCTGTGCCCCTCTTTTCCGCAGCAAAAGCAAAGTTCCTTGCGGTCGGCAGTCGACAGACAGAGAGCCCGGGTGTGCCCGAAGCCGAAACACTTAAAACAGCGCATCGGCCCATCCTCAAGCGCCCGGACCCCAACCGAGCTAAGGCCCACCGGGAGGCGACCCTTGGCCAGAACTGCCTTGGCACGCACGATAGGGCACTCTAGCCGTATGGTGCCCATACCCCCACGGCCTGTTTTTATGGCCCGGCCCTTGAATAAGTCGACGGCGCAGTCCCCCGCCGCCGCTACCGCGGCTACCACCTCTTCTTGGGTGACCGAGTCGTCGAGATCGGCCACCTCAAGAACCACACATTTCACGGGCCTCACAACCTTGGCCGTGTCCGCGACAGCCTCTCGGAGCTTTGTCGCTAAGAGGTCCGCCTTGGTGCCGCCTAGGGCCCCCGGGAACTCAAAGATACGAGCTCCCGTCTGGGTCTTTCTGCACGTGACCCTGCCAGGCCCGAGTTGTGCAGGTTCCGGTTCCGGCTCGCCGCAGCACGGACTCGTATGTCTCCCCTTGCACCGCTGCCTCTGGGGTTAGCGTGACCACCACGGCTGCGGTTTTTGGAGTAGGAGGGAGTCTTCTCTTGTCCACCGCGTGTGCTGCAGGGGGCTCCGGGGCCGACTTCTTCCGCTTCTTTTTCCTCTGCACAACTTTTGTTCACGGCTGGTTGGAAGGGGCGGTCGGGGGCAGAAGAAAGTTATCCCTCTCTGTTTCGAGAGGGCCCGTCTGGGCAGTTGGGGCCGGGGTGGTCTTTTTGCCCTTTCCCTTGCCCTTGGTGGTCTTAGGGGGCTGGGGCTGCTCCAACTAGGCTGGGGCCGTTGAGGGTCCGATTGCGCTGCGCACTCTTTCGGGCGCCTTATCCGCGCGAGCGGAGGACGGAGCCGCTTCTCAGGCAGAAGCCGGTCCTCAATGCCGGCCAAACAGGCCCCTAGTGAACACCCTCTCTTCCATGACAACCTTACGGATAATATCCTCAAGGTTGGAGGGGGCGGCCATTGACGATGGGCCTTCAGACGTAGGCCCCTCAGGCCGAGTTATAAGCTCGGCAACGCGCGCGTGAAGCGCAGACACCTTTTTTTGCAGGCGATCCCACCTTCGCCTACAGTTGACAGTTACAGATCTCCTTCACAATGCTACGCAAGGTCGCTGCCCTGCATTTCAGGGTCTTCTGAAAGGTCCCTTTCAAATTGGAGGACTTGGAGGCTGCCTCCAAGATCTCCTGCTGGTCTTCCAGTTGAAGTTGCGTCTTGAGGTTGTTCTCCTCGACGAACTTGTTGTAATTACTAAGGTTTTGCTGAAGATCGGCGGTCAACTGCTTGACTAAAGAGCAGTCATGTACGTAGAATGGACAGCTTACACAGTCACATTGATAACACATGTTGACGAGAAACGATTTACAGATATCGAAACTAAAGATGTTAAGTCGACTTTCTGCGGCATGCAAAGCATCTGCGCTAAAAATCGAAAAAAAAAATGCGCCTGGCCTTCAATTCCTCTACGGAGTGGTCCGCGTAGAGGACACTGGAGGCGCCGTAGCCGGCCTTAGCTCTGATGGTTCGCGCCCGCTGTTCCTTGCAGGCGATCCTCTCCTTCAAGTCCGCTTGTATGATAGCCCGCTTTTTTGGCTTTTCCACGGCGCCCGGGGCCCGGAGAACCTCGCCTAAGGAAGGCCCTCTTTTTCGATTCGAAAGTTGAACTATAGTTCGACCCGCTCAAAATAGAGTCAGTGTCAGAAAGTCCGACACGACGTCGCCTCCTCTAGCAATACCAGCAACAGATGGTACGCGGCTGGTTTCCGATGCCGAAGCATCTCAAGACAAGAGTTAGCCCTGAAAAGGGTCTTTGGATTGGCCCTGAAAAGAGTCTTTTGGTTGGCCCTGAGAAGGGCCTTTGGGGAGAAAACGCCCGGAGGCGTCCCTTAATGGTTGAGACATTCTCAACACAAGAACAAAAACCAAAGCAGACGACAATGGGTACTTCGATGCTCAGTGTTCGTTTGCCGCCGGCCTGCCAGTCCGTTACGGTGGTCAAGCGCGACGTTGCCCAAGGGTCACTACGAGGAAGTCAACACTGTGGGGGGACCCCCACCCCCAGCCTTTTTTTTTTTTTTTTTTTTTTTTTTGCGCTGGGAAAATGCTTTTACGCATCCCTCACTCCCCAGCATGGCAGAAATCACGCTGGGGAGCGAGAGGTCGTCCCCGACCGCCGCCACCATGGCGCGGCGGGACTCCGCCCACGACGGGCACACCTCCAAGGTGTGCTCCGCCGTATCCACCGCTGCTTCGCAGTGGTGGCATCGCGGAGTCTCCTCCCTCCCAATCCGATGCAGGTACGACCCGAAGCAACCATGCCCGGACAGCACCTGCACCAGACGCAGAGAGAGGCAGCCATGCCGCCGATCGAGCCAATCGTTTAGGACAGGCCCGATGGCGTCCAGCGTCCGCCGCCCAAATTCTGCGGAGGCCAAATCTTCGGCCCAGTGCCGAGTTATGGCCTCCCGCACCTCGCCACGCACCTCCTCCCGTTCTGCCGGGTCCGGGCGCTGGTTTAGCGCCCTTTGCCCCGCCGTCCAATCATACACCCTGGCGAGCACCCAAGCCTCGAGTTCCCAAGGAGGGGTACCCGCCAGAGCGCACGCCGCCGCGAAACCCACTGTGCGGTACGCCCTCGCCACCCGCTGTGCTATGGCCCTTTGTGGCCTGCGGATGGCAGCAGCGTTCTCCCGTCTGCACAGTGAGTCCGCCCAGATAGGGGCCCCGTAAAGGGCCATACTCTTAAGTATGCCGGCGTACAGACGCCGGCATTGATCGCCAGGTCTCCCAAGGTTGGGGAGTAGCCCCGAGAGGGCGCCCGCGGTCCTCAACAAGCGCGTCGACAGTGCGCTGAAGTGCGCACTGAAGCGCCACTTGTTGTCGAGGACTAGGCCCACATATTTCATCTGGGCCTGCACCCCAATGCGGACGCCCTCCACATGAATGTGGGCGTCGGGCGGTTGGCGCTGCCGAGGTCCGTGGAAGAACACGGCCTCGGTCTTGTGCAGCGCCACCGTCAGCCCCAGGCGGGAAATACGGTCCACAACCTGCGAACCGCCCGCCGAGGCCAGACTGGCCGCCTCCTCAAAATTTCTCCCCCGGGCAGTCAATAGAGTGTCATCTGCATAGCAGATGACAGACGTGCCACGGGGGAGGTTGCCCCTCAAGATCCAGTCGAATCCGATGTTCCACAGGAGCGGCCCAAGAACAGAACCCTGTGGAACACCGGACTCGACGCCGTATTGGCGGAGCTCACCCGACTTGTCCTCGAGGAGGACTGTGCGGTCCGTCAGGTAGTCCGCCAATAGGCCCCTCAAATACGGAGGCACTCCGTGGAAGCGGAGCGCCTCTAGGATGGTGGTGTGGGGAATGGAGTTAAAGGCGTTGGCTATGTCGAATGACACAGCCAACAGCCCTTCCCCCGCATCCATCGCGTCCCTCACCAGGCCCTTGAGCTGGGAGAGGGCGTTGCAGCTCGAAACCCGAACTGAGCGTCCGCCAGGTCCGGGCCGATTGTGCACAAGTGCCTGTTTATACGGGCAGCCAGAATCCCCTCAAACATTTTACCGACCTCATCTAATAAGACGATGGGTCGGTATGCCGATGGGGAGTCCACCGGCCGCCCTTCCTTTCGGAGAAGGCACAATCGGCCCTCCTTCCATGGCTTCGGGAACCTCTCAGACGCAACACACGCACTGAAGAGGTCCCGAAGCCTCTCTCCCATATGGGAGGCGGCGATGGCCACCACCCTTGCGGGAACGCCGTCTGGACCCGGGGCGGTCTTTTTTCCACGAAGACGGGAGACCACCCTCTCTATCTCGCCCTCCGTGACCGGGGGGACCGCCTCGTCGGCAGATGGAGCCGCACCGCGCGAAGCTCTCATCACTGGTGGAGTGAAGTTGTCCCTGCGCGGAAACAAGGACTGGACCACCCCATCCAGCAACGTTGGCTCGAGGGTCTCGGCAACTGGGGGACCGTACGGGCGCAGCTTGTTACGCGCCGCCTTGTACGGTCTCCCAAAGGGGTCAGCATCCAGACCCTCCGCCATCTCCGCTCTCGCGCGGTCCTGGGCCGCGCCCATTCGCGCCGAAAGGACCGCCTTCGCCTCCACGTAGACCGCATAGAGGCGGTTCTCATTTTCGCGGTCACGATGGCGCCGCCTTCGGCTCCTCGCAAAGGCCCGCCTGGCCGCCACACAGGCTGCCCGCAGTCCCCCCAACTCCTCCGACCACCAGTAAACGGCGCGTCGAGGAGGCGGACGGTGAGACCGAGGCATGCTAAAGTTGCACACCTCGGTCAATGAGTCCCTCAGCTGGACCGCAGCCAAGTCCACATCCCGAGCGTCGACAGGAGGCGACAGCCAGTCCCGGATGAACGCCGCCTCCGTGGCGGCCCCCCGGTCTAGGCGGGTGAGCGCCCACCGCGGGAAGCGGGAATGACCCGCGCGTGCTCCCTGGGAGCTCTGGACAGAGACGTCGAACCGCACGTATCGGTGGTCCGACAGCGTCTCCACTAGCTCTACCCGCCAGTCAACCACACAGGCCGCCAAAGAGGGGGAGGCAAAGGCGAGGTCCACGACGGATCCCCCGTCCCGCCGCACACAGGTGTGCACGCTGCCCCTGTTAAGGAGGGACAGACCGGACGTCACGGACCACGTCTCTACCTCGCGTCCTCGGGCATCGGTGGTCGAGTTACCCCATACCACCGACTTGGCGTTGAAGTCGCCTACCATCAACACTCGGCGCTGCGCCACTCTACCGGCCACCCCGGCGAGGACCCCGAGAAAATTCTCGAAGTCCGAGAGAGGGCGGTTTGGGGAGAAATACACCCCAATAAGGGCTATGTCTCCCCACGCGGCGGCCACGTATCCCGGTCCCTTCTCTAAAAGCGAGAGGGGAGGGGAATCGGTGGAAGACCGCGTCACCAATGCGACCGAGCCGTTGTCGTCCCCTAGCCAGCTGGCAGGGACAGAATACGGCTCGGCGACAACCGCCACGTCCACCAACCACTCCGCAGAGGTCTGGACCAGCAGATCCTGGGCCGCTCTGCAGTGGTTGGTGTTCGCCTGGAGAATACGATGTCGATGTCCAGCCATCAATCGGCGTCCATCGCACTCCCTTCGGTGGCCGGCACTGGAGCTGGGGTTCCGGTGGCGGCGGCAGCGGCAGGCCGTGAAGGCACCTGCGCTTTTCCCTTCTTTGATGGCGGGCAGCATTTCCTGCCCGTCATCACGTGGTCGGCTGGACGACCACTCGCAGCACATACTGCGCAGTGCGGGGTGGGTGCCTCGCAGTTGGCCGACTTGTGGCCCTCCTTACCGCAACGGAAACAAAGTTCCGTGCGCACGGCAGTGGACGGGCAGAGAGCCCGAGTGTGGCCGATGCCGAAACACCCATAGCACCGCATCGGGCCGCCCTCTAGTGCGCGGACCCTGCCCGAGCTGAATCCTACCGGAAGGCGACCCTTGGCCAGAACGGCCTTGGCCACCACGACAGGGCACTCCAAGCGCATGGTGCCCATACCTCTGCGGCCCGGTCTTATGGCTCGGCCCTTGATGCAGTCGACGGCGCAACCCCCCGCCGCCGCAACTGCGGCTACCACCTCTTCTTGGGTGACCGAGTCGTCGAGATCGGTCACCTCAAGAGCCACGCACTTGACGGGCCTCACGACCTTCGCCGTGTCCGCGACAGCCTCTCTTATCTTGGTGGCAAAGAGGTCTGCCTTGGTGGCACCACCATTAGCCCCCGAAAACTCAAAAATTCGAGCCCCCGTTTGGGTCTTGCGGCAAGTGACTCTGCCGGCCCCAAGTTGCGCAGGGTCGACGTTTGAACGAGCCCGCCGCAGAACGGACTCGTATGTCTCCCCTCGCTCCGCTGCCTCTGGGGTCAGCGTGACCACCACGGCTGCGGTTTTCGGAGTAGGAGGGAGTTTCCTACTCCTGTCAACCGGGGTTGCAGGCTTGGCTACAGGGGGCTCTGGGACCGACTTCTTCCCCTTCTTCTTGCGCACAACCCTTGTCCAAGGCTGGTTGGAAGGGGTGGTGGACGGCAGAAGAAGGTCTTCCCTCTCTGTTTCCAGAGGAACCGACTGAGTAGTTGGGGCCGACTGGGCAGTTGGGGCCGACTGGGCAGTTGGAGCCGACTGGGTAGTTGGGGCCGGGGTGGATTTTTTGCCCTTTCCCTTGCCCTTTGAGGTCTTAGGGGGCTGAGGCTGCTCCAACTGGGCGGGGGCCGTTGAGGGCCCTGGTGCGTTTGGCGCCTTATCCGCCGCGAGCGGAGGACGGAGCCGCTTCTGCGGCAGGAGCCGGTCTTCAATGCCGGCAAAACAGGCCCTGGTGAAGGCCCTCTCCTCCATTACAACCTTTCGGATTATATCCTCAAGGTTGGAGGGGGCGGACGTCGACGCTGGACATTCTGGCGCAGGCCCCTCAGGCCGAGCAACCAACTCAGCAACGCGCGTGTGTAGCGCGGCCACCTCTTTTTGCAGGCGATCCACCTTCGCCTGCAGCTGCCGCGTCTCGTCGGAGGTGGTGCGCTGCGCCATCTCCTTTACTATGCCGAGCAAGCTTGCTGCCCGGCATTTCAGGGCCTTCTGGAAAGTCCCCTTCAAATTTGAGGACTTGGAGGCCACCTCCAAGATCTCTTGCTGATCTTCCAGAGCCATGCGCTCCATCTCCTCCACGGAGTGGTCCGCGTAGAGGACACTGGAGGCGCCGTAGCCAGCTTTGGCTCTGGTAGTTCGCGCCCGCTGTTCCTTGGAGGCGATCCTCTCCTCCAAGTCCACTTGTATGATGGCCCGCTTCGCAGGCTTCTCCACGGCGTCCGGCGACCCACGTCTGAGGAAGGCTCTCTTCCTCGACTCGCGAGCTGAACCGCAGTTCGAACTCGCAATCGACTCCGTGTCGGAAAAATCCGATACGACGTCGCCTCCTCGAGAAATACCAGCCGCAGATGGTGCGCGGCTGGTCTCCGATGCCGAAGCATCCCGCGACAAGGGTTGGCCCTGAAAAGGGCCTTTTGGTTGGCCCTGAAAAGGGCCTTTTGGTTGGCCCTGAAAAGGGCCTTTTGGTTGGCCCTGAGAAGGGCCTTTTGGGAGAAAACGCCCGGAGGCGTCCCTCAAAGGTTGAGACATACTCAAACACAACAATAACAATCAAAGCAGACAATGGATCTTTGATTCACAGCTTTCGTTAGCCGTCGGCCTGCCACTCCGTTACGGTGGTCAGGCGCGACGTTGCCCAGGGGTCACTGCGTGGAAGTCAAAGCTGTGGGGGGACCCCCACCCCCAGCCTTTTTTTTTTTTTTTTCGTGGGAAACCATACTTTGCGGCCCATCCGCCGTCGCCTGGGAGGCCCGACGGCGGTGGAGTGTCGGAGTCCCGATAGATGTTAACACGGTATACCGACTAAAACCCACGTGCCCCTAACAGCCATGTGCGCCGGGTCGCGGTAGTCAATTTCTCATTACATCCGCGACCCCGGCTGGCTTTGGCCCCAGAGTAACTCCGGGGCCCCTTCGCGCTTACGGCGAGGTAGTCTCCGCTACGTGTGTATCGGACGTAGTGGAGACCACCCTGGCTCGTACTCAAGGAACGCACGATGGCAAGTCGTGCGCCGCATTCCTTTCTGGAGCGGCGAACCGGCCTCATGGTTCGCCGCCCAGTAGTTTAGGGTGGCTGGAGATCGTCGCGCGCTCTCCTGCGCCTCGGTAGGCGGCCAGAGAGGGGTGCTGGTAATCTCTCCCTCTCTCGCTCCGCCGCCTCCTTTGCGGACATCACCGCCTCGCAAAACGAGGCGAAGGCGTCCCACGCCCTTTCGCTCCTAACCATCACGTTAACAACGGAGATGAGCGAAAGGGGTACCTGTCCGACTGCGTCCAAGAGCACGGCACGCTCGCCGGCCCATGCAGAGCATTCGACCAGCGTGTGCTGTGCCGTGTCTTCGAGGCAGTCCCGGCAGTGATGACACTGGGGCGTTTCCTCACGGCCGATTTGGCAAAGATATTTGCCAAAGCAGCCGTGCCCGGTCATCATCTGTGACAACCGGAAGGTAAGGGCGCCATGACGCCTCTCCAGCCACTCTATCAAGACGGGTCTTACCGCCACAACAGTGGCGAGCCCGGCACTGGGTTGCGCGAGTCGCGCCATCCAATCCGCCACCATTAGGCGGCGGAATAGGGACCTCATCCTGTCTCGCTCACGAGGTTCTGTAAAGGAACCTCGCGCGATTGCGTCCTCGCGCCATGTAAAGAGTGACGCGAGTACCCTAGCTTCGAGGTCCCATGGCGGGAATCCAGCGAGGAGGGACGATGCCTCGAGAGAAATCGTGCGATACCCCCTGATAGCCCTGACGGCCAACACGCGCTGCACAGGTCTCAGCAGCGCGAGTTTTCTGGCCGTCAGTTCATCCGCCCATATCGGGGCCCCATAAAGGGCCATAGATCGCACGATTCCCGAGTAGAGCCCTCGGCAGGAGGCGTTCGGTCCCCCCAAGTTCGGTAGCAGACGCGAAAGCGCGCCCGCCGCTCCCATGAGCTTGGGGACCAAACGTCGGAAATGTTCTCCGAAATTCCATCGGCTGTCAAGCATAAGCCCAAGATACTTGAGCGTAGGCTCGATGCCGATGCGAACCCCTCCCACCACTATGTGCGATCCCGGAGGTGGCCGATTCCGAGGCCCATGAAAACATATAGCCTCAGACTTGTGCAATGCCACCTCGAGACCCAGTCGCCGGATCCTGCCCACGACTTGCGCAACGCCAGCCGTGGCTAGAACTGTGGCACGCCTGTGAGATACCCCCCTCGCCGTGACGAGGGTGTCGTCAGCGTAACAGACTACGTTGACGCCGGCGAGGTGAGTACCCCGCAGTGCCCAGTCGTAGCCTATGTTCCACAGGAGCGGACCCAGAACCGACCCCTGTGGAACACCGCATGACATGTCTCGCCGACCCCATCCCGAAGACCCCGGGTAGGTAACGCACCTGTTACCAAGGTAATCCCCGACTATACGGCGGAGATATGGCGGCACTCTGTGATAAACTAGTGCCGCCCTGATACAGCTCCAGGGCAAACTATTAAAGGCGTTGGCGATGTCAAGCGACACCGCCAAAAACACCTCACCCTGGGAGACAGCATCCTCCGCCAGGCTCTTCACGCGTTGGATCGCGTGTATTGTGGAGCGTCCCCGGCGGAAACCATATTGGTTATCCGCCAGATTCGGCCCGACATTCTCGAGGTGTCCGACGAGGCGGCCGGCAATCACACGCTCGAAAAGCTTGCCCGCCTCGTCCAACAAGACAATGGGCCGATAAGCGGACGGAGAGTCCGCTGGACGCCCCGGTTTTTTGAGAAGGACCATCCTACCCTCTTTCCATAGCTGTGGAAAGTGGCCCCTCTCTAGACACGCCGTGAAGAGCACTACAAGTCGGGGAGCGAGTTCTCGAAGAGCCAGGAACCAGGCGCGACCGGGAATGCCATCGGGTCCTGGGGCGGTGTTCTTGGCCTGAAGCCTTAACATCGCCACTCGCAATTCTACCCGCGAGACCTCGGGAACCACGCCGTCGTCGACGTCCGCACTGGCTGCTATGGAAGGCAGAACCATAAGCGGCGGAGTATGCTCCGCTCTTGAAGGGAACAGAGCGGCCACCACGTCCTGCAGTAGCTCTGGCGCAAGACTTTGAGACAAGGGGGGTGCCCAGGAGCGCAGTTTTCCGCGCACTAACTTATAGGGGCGCCCCCACGGATCGCTGTTCAGAGTCTCTATAAACTGCTCGCGGGCCAGCACCTTGGCCCGCTTGATGGTAAGTCGCAGAGTTTTCCTGGCCTGTCTGTACCCTTCATAAATTTCTGCCTCCCTGGCTTCTGCATCGGGAGGGCGGCGACGCCTCCTGCGAAACCTGGTGTACTGGCGACGTGCGGCAACACATTCGATCCGCAAACGCGCGATCTCCGGCGTCCACCAGTACACCTGGCGCCTCGAGCGAGTTGCGTACACTCTAGGCATCGCCGCGTCACATATTTGTGACATGGCCTCTCTGAACCATCTGGCCTCAATCTCGACGTCCTCAGGCCTAGGAGGGGATGAGCTCCAAGCCTGAGCGATTGAGGCCTCAATGAGGGCCTCCCGATCCAGCTGCTTCAGCGCCCAGCGCGGACTACTGGTTCCTACCGGGCCGGTTCTAACAGGTTGGTTGGCCCTGAAAAGGGCCTTTTGGTTGGCCCTGAGAAGGGCCTTTTGGGAGAAAACGCCCGGAGGCGTCCCTCAAAGGTTGAGACATACTCAAACACAACAATAACAATCAAAGCAGACAATGGATCTTTGATTCACAGCTTTCGTTAGCCGTCGGCCTGCCACTCCGTTACGGTGGTCAGGCGCGACGTTGCCCAGGGGTCACTGCGTGGAAGTCAAAGCTGTGGGGGGACCCCCACCCCCAGCCTAACCTAACATTCAACCTATGCTTTTTTAGCCAAGTGAAACGGACTTTTTCTTCTTTCTTCTTAGATTACTTTAATGCAAATAATATCAAATTCAATTTGTTCCATCGAGTCAAAACATTTCATACAAATTCTGCATCTGCCCCTGTAACTGTCTATCATATGTACAGTCACGAGCAATAATATGTACACATTTTCAAATTTTCTAAACTATCTGCACGTTTATCTAGACATTACAATATCAAAATGAATTCGTAATTTAGAAGAGGTTCCGTACAGTTTTGAATTAATCTTCGAATTTTCAATTTTGGATTGGCAGAACTTTAGATAACTGGTTTACAAAATGCGAAAATGTGTACATATTATTGCTCGTGACTGTACAGCGTCCTAAAGTGTTATTGATATAATATTAAAGGATTATTGTAACTGCCATTATGTATACTTAGACCTAAGACACCTCTGTGGAAGAGAAATAAATTACATTCTATTCTATTCACTATTTTAGTAATCGTATCGCAGGTTATGCAGTTCTCTAAATACTGCTCAGCAATCGCATTCGACTTTTCATCCCTTTTTGACATTGGCATAAACCTGCGACACACAACTATTGATTGACAACTTTTATCTCATCATATCATCTCACCATAATAGGAGTGTATTTTACGTGGTTATTTTCCACAATCTTGTTCGTTGTCTCGTTTATGTTTCTTTGTTAAACACACTTATTAAAAGTTTACCCCAAGCATTGTTTAAGGTTCTACATAAACTACAACCAGTTAGCATACTGAAGATATGTATTTAAATCGACATTGCTAATGATGCCAATTCTGATCTAAAACAAGTCTAAGGGCGCCTTCAAATTTGCCGCTAAGTGTCGCGCGGAGGCAGCGCGAATGCAGCGCTGCGGTCGCGCTGTTTTGTAAATTCATAGAGATAAAAAACGCGCGACTGCAGCGCGACTGCAGCGCTACGCCCGCGCTGCGTCTCCGCATTCGTTCATCGATCGACTAGTGTTGTTTAGAATACTTTTTCTTTTTAATAGTAACACTACGAGCAGTGTATTTTCGTCTGAGTCCATCGTAAAACTAAAACACAACACTACCATTCTCAAACCTAGCGACGGCAGCGCGACGGCAGCGCGACCGCAGCGCTGCAGTCGCGCTGCCTCCGCGCGACACTTAGCGGCAAATTTGAAGGCGCCCTAAAAGTTGCAACAGTTTTAAAGACATTATCTACTTCTTTGACTTAGTCTCTCTGCAACAACATATGAGAATAAGGTTCAAGCGTCAATTTGGAACATATAATACATATCTTTGTAAAAAATACTGCAGCAACTTTGGCTCCTAAAAAGTACTTATAAAATTTTTGCAATGATTAACAGATACTGCCAACTCTCGATCAAAAGAAAGCTATTTCATAGTCCACAAACAATAAGCCTAATGACTAGATACACTCATTGAATTTGTTAGAATAAATATTATAAAAATCAAACCAGTTTTCCGTTGTCACGACATAGCATGAAAACGGCTTGACCGATTTGGCTGTTTTATTTTTTTTTGTAGTTTTCACGTACACGTACAAAATTTTAAACTGGTTAGATTGCCGATGAGTCGGATCTTGCATTATGTTGTTTCTGTACACCCGTTTCATATGCATCTATTTAATTAAGTAGCTACTTAAATAATCAGTTTTTATGTGTACTTCTAACAGCCCATTAACTAACATATATGCGTATTTTTATCAGTATTATCAAGGGAGTCTATGCTAACAGTTCGTTATTTATTTTGTTGAAAAGTGTTTTATATTATTGTGTGTTAAATATTGACATTGAGTTATAATAACTCTGTGTAAGTTTTATATAGTACACACATCAAAAAAGTCTAAGCAACATGCATGATATTACAAATGTACCATTTATATTAATTTATTTTACCATTTATTTTAATTATAACGTTGTATTTTATTTTTAAAATAATATTTTTAGGGTTCTATGATGTAAAAATAACAGCTGTTTTCTTTATAAGTTCTTTTAATAACAGAAATTAACAATATTAGAATATACAGGTACATAAGAAACTAAACTTTTTTTTTACAAATTGAAATTTCTTAAGAAAATGAATTTATTGTGAAAGAATAGGACAATTTAATACAAAGTATGGCCTCCTCTGCTATTCAGAACTTGTCGGCAACGATTATTCATTGAATTAATGAGACTGTTTATGTCATCTTGCGGTATTCGCTCCCAATGGAATTGTAGCAAATCCTTCAGCTGTTGGGTTGTTGTCACTACGTCCAAGTCCTTCAAAACACGTCTCTGGAGCATGTCCCATGCGTGCTCGATGGGGTTGAGGTCTGGCGATTGTGCAGGCCAGGGCAATACCTGGATGTTCTCCGTTGCCAAGTATTCACTGGTTCGCCGAGCTGTATGTGAACGCGCATTGTCATGCATTAACGTAAAATCGGAGCCAAAGGTTTGTGCAAATGGATGGACATAAGGTCTGAGAATATCCTCAACGTAATTTTCAGCGTTCATGTTTCCATTTACAAAAACGAGCTCAGTTCGCCTGTTCTTCATAATACCCGCCCATACCATAACTGTTGAGCCGCTGTATGGATGAACTTCCTGAACGCACCTGAGTCTTTCAGTATTTCCGGGTCGACGGTACACTCGCACCCTTCTTGTATCAGGCCTAAACCCGAATCGCGACTCATCGGAAAACATAATTTTATCCCATTGTTCCTGGGTCCATGTTATGCGTTCTCTACACCATTCATTTCGACGAGCGCGATTCCCGTGACGTATCGGTGGGCACCTGATAGGGCGTCGAGCTCGTAGGCCGTACTCATGCAGTCGATTTCGCACAGTTTGGGGACTTACATCAACACCACTTGAATTTTGTAGCCTCAAACTTATCTCTCGAGCGGTTAACATCGGCTGGCGTCTTGCAGTCAGTTGTATGTACCGGTCTTGCCGAGTGGTTGTACTCCTTTTACGGCCTGGATGCTGTTCAGCGGGTTCCCCTGTATTATTGTAGCGCTGCCAAAGACGACAAATAACACTTCTATGAATACCAAAATGTCGAGATACCTGAGATTGATTACTTCCCGCTTGCAACATCCCTACAGCTCTTTGCATTTCATCTGCCGTCAAATGACGTCGCTCCATGACGTAAAGAATATCTAACAATTCAATTTTGTCGCCAACTGTATTTAAATGGTTGGTAAAATTATAAAATCAAGACTAAAACGTAGCAATTAACATGCACTCAAATTCAAACAAATTCGCAGTCATTTGAATTTTATGAAAAAAAAACAAAACATAATCGAAATTTTTTTACCTATACACTTGAAGTTTACTTACCTATACACTTTGAGTGAGTAAATACTTAGAAATTAATTAATATAAATGGTAAATTTGTAATATCATGCATGTTGCTTAGACTTTTTTGATGTGTGTATTAACAAGTATGTCGGCGACGGTAATAAAGAATACAAGGTGTCATCAATCCATCTCGTCATACTGTCGTAAAATGCGGGTTAGAGAACAGACTTGTTAACATTCAATATCTATAGCGAAGGCAGAAAACTTCTTTTACGGAAGGGAAGCATTCCTAGAATGAACTACTTATTGGTTGCTATAAGTATGTTATACTACGTTTAGTTTTCCAAATCACTAAACCAATTATAATGAAATATCTATGAAAAAATTGCTTCCATATAAATTTCAGCATACAAGAGCATGATCGGGATTTCACTTCCTTAGTAGGGTGAAACGACTAAGTGTATTCTATGAAATTCCATGTTTGTGTAGTTTAATCCAGTGGTTAGTTCCTGATTTCAGCAAGTGTTCTGCCATGGTAGATTTGTTTACTTGGCGAATTTAGACAGTTGGGATATGTTTATTTAAATTTTTTAGGGATACTTTGTTGGTTTTTTGGCCATTTGTGTACATGGCGATGTTTGATAGTGGGGATATAATTTATAAATCTTCTAGGGATTCTACGTTAACCACACCTACAATCAACCTTGTAAACTAATGGTATCTACAAAACCCTTTGGACTATGAAAGGGACCTTGAATACAATTTTCGTAATAGTCGTTTAACTAGTTAAATAAATATGATATTCCACCTGGGAGTTGAGTTAATATTTGTATGTAATTTGCATATCATAAAAGTATTATGTACTTAAAGTATCTTATTCACATCGTTGATTTTATTATCATATAAATATTTATCTATTTTGTTTAATAGCTGTGTTGATTCGAATTAATTTCCGGGTGTAATAAAGTTACTTTAGCTAGTTTAACCGAGTGTAGAACCTAAGATAGAAACACGCTTGTAGGATATGACTTCACACAGAAAGCATGACTAATAGAAATCTCTATTCCTAGACAGCAAGTGTCGCCGAAAATTTTGTAGATAGTAAACCTTATTCTTATCATCTCAGTACATAAGAAGCACTGTTGACAGAGATTACTGGAACACCATTGTGTTCAATCTAGATTTACTGAATGTTAAATTTTGAATAATGATTCGCTTAAACCTTTTCGGTTTACTTTGTTTCATGGTATTACAACTTATTATAGTTTACAATAGAGTTTCTTGTTTATCAACGGAGCTCAGCTCATTAAGCGAATAGCAAATATTGATATCTTACAGATGTAAACAAAGTTAGGTTAGTTCACTTTAGTTATAACAGCATAATACTGTGTGTGTGTCATTCGCGAAAGGCAACCCTTTTCATTAAGTAGTATAATATTATAATTAAATAGTAAGCCCTCACTTCCTAATCTATGTTGGATTATTTCAGGTATTGGGTACTTTAAATTGCAAGTTCTACTAGGAGATTACTTATCTGCTATTAAGTAATCTAGACAGCAGCAAAGATGAGGTATGTATAAAATACTTTATTTGAGACTGAAATATTGACTGTACACTATGTACCAAAATTCGGAACAGATCGAAAAAAGTATTCTGCCGCTAGTTTGGATATGGGAGTCTAAAATCGGCTGAAACCACAAAACTTGTATACATCTTTGCTTTATCTTAATTTCAGGTCAACATTCTCCAGTCTTTCTCACCATACCTCCAATCTGCTCTGGACTACTAGGCTACCGTCAGTGATAAACACTATGTCGTCAGCGAATAGCATACGCTGTAGAGCGTTGTCCAGTGTGTCTGGTGTCAATGCACCCGTTACTAGCAAGAAAAGGTAAGGACTATGGACCGGACCTTGGCGTACGCCTATATCCTGATTAAAGCTGCGATTATTGCCTACTGTGGTTTGGACCAGGAGTACTACTACCTAGACCGAAAATCGCTAGATACACTTGCACATGCTTTCCAGATACACCTTTTACCTTAGATCCAGAAATCCTCGCGTTAATCGGTCATATGCCTTCTCGAGATCGACGATCACCGTGTGCAAGTTACTGTGTACATTTCTATTTTCTTTTTACTGCGTATGAAGCATTGTAAGTCGCCTGAGCTAAATAATTTAGCTCAGGCGACTATATATAGATAAGTACTTATTTAATTATTAAATAAGTACTTATCTATATAACAGCGGCAACGCGGAGAACAAATTACCGTTATGTCATAGTAGCTATAGTTATTTACATAGGTTATGATTGTTATGAAGTCTATCAGCTGTTAACATTAATGTAATTTTTTGCAAGGTTAACTTTTCGACACTTAAAATAGTTTATTTTTCAGTTTCACTTTCGGAATGAATAAACCCGCTGTTTATGGCAATTGGAATGACTTCCCAACGGGAGTGAATCTAAAATGCCTGCAAGATAATGTGCACAGAATGAAATGGAAAAAAATGGGTGACACAGCCATAGATTTCGGTTGCGCTGACGGAAGAAGTTCTGTTCTGACCAAAGACTTCAAACCTTACGCAGATCATTATTACAAAACCTATATAGCATCTGATGTTAATGAGGATATGGTCAAGTTTGCAAAAGAAAAATATGGCCAAGAGCATAATAATATGTCTTTCAGAGTGTTAGATATGGAAGGAAATATTCCAGCAGAACTAATTGGAACCTTTAATCATGTGTTTTCCTTTTTTGTTCTGCATTTCGTACAAAATCAGGAGTAAGTTTCGTCATAACTTTTTAATTGCAAAGATATTCAGAGCAGATCATTAATGTGCCAATGCAAACATAGCTTACTAAAACCACATTTTTGCTTTCGTAGATTTAATATCTACAATCTTTTTATTCAAAAACTTTCAGGACATTCCTTGGAAGCAGATAAGTTGTTGATTTCAAGTATTATTTCATCATCACCACGCAGAGAACATCCTTACCATTGCAGTGGGTTTACAAATATCTTACTGCCCCGCAAATACAATACACTGGTGCCAAACAGATTAATAACATGGTTTTCCGTCTTAATTCACTGACTTTTCAGGAACAGTTCGTTAATGGCCTTTGCGATACTGTCGAATTTAGTAGGCATAGGGAAACACTAAGTTCTGCGTCTGTCACCATACGATTACTACTTTATTCTCTATTTTATTTACTTCAATATTAATTAATATTAAATGTCATTGCAGAAAAGCCTTCAAGAATGTATACGATCTAATGGACGAGGGAGGTGATACCTTAATAAATTTCATTGTAAATACTCCGGTATTTACAAACTTTAAAATTTTATCTCGCCAGCCAAAATGGAAGTCCATGATGAAACGCGTCGACGAATTTGTTTCGCCTTATAACGAAATGAAGGTAGGCACAGCAATATAATCAATTTTAATAATAATTGTTTGTTAAAATAATGCCTTGTCGAACTTTGAAGTTCGCTACGTGTAGATGTGTATATTTAAAGTATTTTATTGCATTAATTCAGTTCGCAACTCACATATTATTTTTGTTGATTAAGGTATACACTAAAACCCCTAAACCAACCTACCTGGCCAGTGTGAAATTAAGCTAAAATTTTCCTGGTAGTTGCGCCTTCGCACTGGGACATTTTTACCTGCTGCTATTTAATTCAATTTTGCCAATTCACAGAATCCAGATATAAAAGTAGCAGATATAATGAAAAGAATTGGATTCAAAAATATAGATGTACAGTTCAAAACATTTCCTTATGTTTTTCATCATGAAGAACTTAAAAGTAAGTAAAAACAGACAAATCAATAGAATACACACACAATATTTATGTTCTACTCCTTGGAACCAATCATTAAGCACTCAGGCTCCGAAACACATCTACTACAGTTTGCTTGAAGGATTCACAATACTCCTCTTGATTTAAGAAATCCACTGGGCCATTCTCTTTCGATAAGAGCCATGCAGTGTTTTACCAGCTTCCTTTAACAAAATAAAACGGCAGAACATAGAAAAAGTGGAGTTCTACCTTGTTGAAACTTGTTGAATCAACCTTTTTGGTTCTTCCCTGGCAGCATATCCGTCGCATTTGTGCTATGTTTAAAATGAGCTACATTTTGTTTTTATATTTTCTATGAGATTCTTTAATGATTTTAAAGCGTGTGATACGATCAGATTAAGAGTATGAGCATTAGAGCTACAATGCTTACACCCCAACTCTGTCTCTATTGCTTTAACAATATTTCGGGCACTGTCTGTAATGGCAAAATTAACTTTTTATGTCAATTTCCATTTGTCTATCGCTCTCTTAAACTCCTTAGCTAAATTAGCACTAATCAGTAAGACCTTTCCATTCTAAAAGTATCTGTTGAGTGAAGTTATTATCAATTTAATGCACAGTCACGTCAAAATGGCTTTCAGTTTGCGACGATCGATGTCCAAAAATCGGTAGTGAAAAAAACACTGCCAGTGCCTGCAGAAACCTTGCTCTTTGATACCTATATTTTGGTAATTGTAATTTTGACTATCTGTATTTTAGATAGGATTTAAACATTTTAGATACCTTGTCCTTGATACCGACATTTTAAAATAATTTTTCACCGTATGCTATCTATTTTAGATATGGTTTTTCACCATATGGTATCTGTTTTAGGTATGATTTAAACATTTTAGATGCCTATTCTGTTAACATTTCTAAGCCCGCTCTGACAGTGGACGTTATCGCGTTCAAAATTAACAAAACCAATGTATCAAGAAATACAGAATTAAGAAATTCTTTTTTAGACCAGACTATTATTTTTATACCATAGATATATAATGTTTATCATTTGCGCAAAGTAACTGTGATGCCATAATCAGCACTGCTCACCTCTTGGGGGCCTTAGGTTACGACCCCTAAGATACCACTAAGGGGGATCAGAAATCAAAGTAGCGGAGATGGAATACAACAAATCTTTAACCAGTTTTATATATAATTTTAGATATAATAAGAGGAGTGGAACCTTTCCGGATGTCAGATGAATTATTTGAAGAATTTATGACAGATTATTTTGCATGTGAAAAGGAATTTGGTGTAAGAAGATACAAAATTAACAAAGAAGAACAAGAAACATACAATTACGACTTTGAAATGATAGTAATATATGCTACCAAATAGAAAGTTTGTTTTATTTAACCTGTTGTTCACGTTTGTACAGAGAGAGAGAGTCTTCTGTCCGGTACGACTCCTGTCTCGAGTATCAACTTTTTCAATGGTCTTCTTTTCGAATTTTAGAGAAACTTAACTTGGTTGCTTTAAATATTTAATTAAATATTCCTCATACTTACATTCACACAACGCCGTACTTATAGTCCCAAACTAAAGTCCAACAAATCTAATAGGTACGGTATGACAGTTCTGACAAATTGAATAATAAGGTTGGGATAAAAAAATCGATTACTATAATATCCGAAATTTAAGAGATCGATTACGATAATATCCGATTTTTAAGACACTTTTATAATTAATTTCATTATTAGTAAAGGGTAGAACCTTTTGTAAAAAAACACCACATATTGCAAATTCTCTAATCTGCGAATAAAAAAAAATTCCAAACATTACTTTTATTTTAATTATAATTAATTAAATAAAAGTAATGTTTAGGATTTTTTTATTCACTACTAAGACCTTAATAAGTTGCCCCCCGTCACCTTCGACCACGTCGAGTAATAGTTTTAAGTAATAGTTAGTTACGTGTCTAACGATAATAACGATTTTTCGTATATGTAAACGATTTTTTTGCATTCAAGTGTATCCGAAGAGTCGCAACACTACGAGCAGTAACCTAACTACGTGACTTTGCAATGAGGTCAAGAATAGAACTTTAAGATTTACTATGTAAATATGTGTTATTTTGCTTTGTTTGAAAGTTTTCAATTTAATTTATATATTAAGAATTGTACATTTTTAGATACAATAATAAAATCTTTCTAAATTCATGGTTTTACGAAAAAGGTTTTCGAAACTGAATAATGTACGCATGAACAAAGTTGTTTCAGTTTGAAAAATATGAAACGTCATACTGTATCTTTTAGATTTGTTGAACTGTAAGATATTGTTACATATTAATATACATAGAAAACACCCAAACCAATACGAATAATCATGTTCATGCACACAAAGATTTGCATTGAGAGAATTTTGAGAATTCAACTTTATGAGAGTTCAACATTTCGTTCCGGAAGGGAATAAAGCCCGACACACCTACGCCACAGAGATCATTAAACTTGCTTGGGTAGTAAAGATTGATATCTTGCAGATGTTAACAAAGATAGCTTAGTTTCAATAAGTATAATGTCGTACTGTGGGTGACATATGCGAAAAGGGTGCATGAGTAAAAAAAAATACACTTATGTTTAAACTACACGTGCACACTTCTTTTTTAATCTTTGATTGTTGGATTATTTCAGGATTGGGATTGGGCACTATAAATTACAAGGTTTACTACAAGATTAGTTATCTGCTGTTAAGATATCTAAACCACAGTATAGGTGATTAAAATGTTTATTATTTCGTTTTCGGTAAGTAGACGAGTCTACAACTCCTGAGGATGATCCGCGGAGGATTGAAATGTGTTAAGAGGTAACCTTGTACATATTATATTATTTCGTATGCACATAAATATATTCAATACTTAAGGTCGATATAAATGTTTTACTTCTACCATACTCTTTTGTCATTAGTCATAATAACCCACCCTCTTTTCTTCCATATCATCTCTTACTCAGTATGTCCACCTGTCTATATATACAGGGTTACAGGAAAAGTCGTGCTAGATCCGTTAAGGGCGTGGAGAACCCATCATTTCTGACTTATTTTACTATGAAACACCCTACCCTAAACTTAACCCTTTTCGAGATATTCGGCTTTTAATTTTTTTATGAAAAATTGCCGATTCTTAGGCTACTAAATTTATTTTTTATTTTTTTGTGTATCTTAATATTATTATTATTGCATTTTTACATGGGTAATAAGATGTTTTAGGACGTCAATAATTAAAATAGTGCATAAGTTAATTGAATGGACTGTAGTAGACAAGTAAAGGTTAAGAAAAACAAGCAAATATTGGAAAGTTTATTTTTCTCTAAGCCATAACTAAAAAAAACATTATGGGAATTGTTCGGCAGATGTTCTTCTAAATATCTACGTTTCATCAGCTATCTAACGAGGTATAACAATCTAGGGTTTGTATAACATTTCGTGGAAAAAAAGTTAGTTTTATAGGCGACAGAGAAGAAGAAAGAAAATTATTACTTAGCCCTAAATAGTAAAATAAAACAATACGTGAGCATGAAATGTTATTTATTGAGGTTTTCTCATAAGTTTTTATTGTTTACAGGTCATGTTCAACATGGCCGCCTCTATTTCTGACACATTGTCGCATCCTTCTACGGAGACCAGTCTTCACTACTCTAGTGGTCAACGTGATCCTTATTTTGTTTGCTGCATCCACAATCCTTTCTCTTAAGTCTTCTACAGACGAAACTGGATTCGGCTCGATAAACTCTGTCAAAAACTGCCACATCTGGTACTCGACGACCAGGGTAGCGAGTTATGTATTCATTGCGAGCTTGCGCAGACACACAACGGCAGTATCCGTAACAAATAAGCATATCAGCATATTCCTCAGGTGTGTAGGTCGTCATCTTCAACACTTCCGTATCACAGGTACAAATCAGAGTCCGGTTAACAAGCACAGTAGTCACAAATCAGAAGAAATAGTCCAGAATCACAGCCAAGTAAAGAAAAAGAGCAAAACGATATCACATCTACTATGTACGAAGCACAAAAGCAGACTGACAACCAAAACAATACCCCCTGTTGGATTCCCATATTTTTTCTTTCATTCGCACCTACATAAATCTTTACTTTGTCTGGTTTCAACTTGAACCTGGAGCGTCTAAACGACTTTTTTTCCACGAAATGTTATACAAACCCTAGATTGTTATACCTCGTTAGATAGCTGATGAAACGTAGATATTTAGAAGAACATCTGCTGAACAATTCCCATAATGTTTTTTTTAGTTATGGCTTAGAGAAAAATAAACTTTCCAATATTTTCTTGTTTTTCTTAACCTTTACTTGTCTACTACGGTCCATTCAATTAACTTATGCACTATTTTAATTATTGACGTCCTAAAGCATCTTATTACCCATGTAAAAATGCAATAATAATAATATTAAGATACACAAAAAAATAAAAAATAAATTTAGTAGCCTAAGAATCGGCAATTTTTCATAAAAAAATTAAAAGTCGATTATCTCGAAAAGGGTTAAGTTTAGGGTAGGGTGTTTCATAGTAAAATAAGTCAGGAATGATGGGTTCTCCACGCCCTTAACGGATCTAGCACGACTTTTCCTGTAACCCTGTATATTTTTATTACATTCATTACATTCTCATTAAATGCCCATAACAAGATAAACGGCTACCTTTTATCGTTTCTGTCATTGACGTTACTTTCAAACTTTACTATTTTTCTATTGTATTGTGGCCTACACATATACATTTATATATTATTTTACGTAAATATTCTATATATCTAAATTATATTATTTCATTTAATTATTTTCCATACACTTTATATATTTACATACGTTATTATATACAATCTTACATACCAACCAAACTACACAATAAAATACACTAAAGTTTATATTCTTACAGAATTATATACTTTACCTAACATATTAATTCATTATAAATATTCTTAATATTAATTACGTGTGTTGTTAATATGGTGTATTGGAAACACGCATTGTTTTGTACCTGGCGCTAGAACCGGTGTCGCGGGCGCATTGCGCCGTGTCATTGAAGCGACCCTTAAAAACGATTAGTTACTGAGATACCACCGGCCGTGCTCCTTGTATGATCTGTCGCGCTAATTACGAGTAGTGTTAAGTGTTTTATATAAGACTGTCGCATTCTTCTATCTCACTATCATTCTTATATTTCTCCTTCTATTTACGTGGACTATTCTGTGTTTGTGATATTGTGGAATTAAACTCTTTGTGTGCCTGTGAACTGTGTTTACTTTGCTTCCGCCATCTTCAGGTACCTATTTGCTTAATACAAACTTTTATTCTTCCACTTACACACTTGCAACCATAGTATCTATCATTTTCACATAGTTTATTCGTCTAAGCATTTTAATCTCTATCATATGATTTCTTTGATCCGCTTTTTTTGTACTTCTGAATTCCGACCCGTACAAGACGACAGGTCTTATGACGAATTTGTAATTTTTTTTTCTTTCAGTTTGTGTGGCATACGAGGCCATGTTTTATTTGTCCTGAATTTCTATACCAACTTAAACAAATGACACCAAGGTGCCGTTAATCAGAACAGATCGGTAAAGTTAGTTCGGCGAGTTTGGGTATGGAAGTGGAGACACGGCCGTAATCACAAAACAAATGTATTCCATATTGCTTATATTTAATTTCAGGTCAACATTCTCCAGCGTTTTCGACCACACCACAAATCTGTTCTGGACTTCAAGGTCATTATCAGCAATCAACACTATGTCGTCGGCAAACAGCATACACCATAGAGCCTCGTCCAGTATATTTGACGTCAGCGCGCCCAATACTAGAAAGAAGAGGTAAGTGCTGATCCTTAGTGTACGCCTACATCCACATAAAATCTGTGATTGTTGCACATTGTGGTTGAAAAACAACATATTTTTTTAAAGAATTACTGATTTTCGAATTACTGAACCTAGAATAACGTTACCACGAAAACATGCAATCACGAATAACGTTACCACGAAAATATGCAATCACGAATTTTAGTTTTGACATCTTTACACACATTGTCGAAAGATTAGGTTAGGCTAGAACGATGACAATGCGATGTACGAGCCGAGCGAGCGAAGCGAGCGAGCTGCGGCAGCAGCCGGCGAGTGCCAGAATGAAAATTCGTGATTCCAGTTTTTCGTGGTTCCATTTTTTTGTGGTAACGTTATTCTGGGTTTAGTAATTTGGAAATCAGTATGAGTTATATTTTTTGCTACTTACCTGGTTTCAGACAGATAACAGTTTACCCCAATACATGAATTAACTGACTCTTCTGTTTGGTCGAATCTCACGCAAGATTATAATTTCTGTGATCCACAAATTATAAAGCCTGGATGTTCTTTGTGTCCATTTATTTCATCTCTGTAAAAGTATTCGCGTCTCAGGGAGTTGTCTTTTTCAAGAAATGAAATAGAATTTCCGTTTCAGTTTCGGTATGAATAAACCCGCTCTTTATAACAAATGGAATAACGTATCAGGCGGAGTGAATTTAAAATGCCTGCAAGATAATATGCACAAAATGAATTGGAAAACAATGGGTGATACAGCTATAGAATTCGGTTGTGGGGACGGAAGCAGTTCTGTTCTTACCATAAACTTCAAACCTAATGAAGATCATTATTACAAAACCTACATAGCCTCTGATGTTAATGATGACATGCTCAAGTTCGCCAAAGAAAAGTATGGTCAAGATCATAATAATATATCGTTCCGAGTGTTAGATATGGAAGGCGAAATTCCAACTGAATTAATTGGAGCCTTTAATCATGTGTTTTCTTTTTTTGTCCTGCATTTCGTGCAAAATCAGGAGTAAGTTTCTTTATTTATTGTAAATTGTAGTGGAAGTTAATTAAAATTTTAGTAATAAGATCCAATGAATATTCGGATCAAGAACCAAATAAAAAGTTCTAGCCTACTTAAAATCAATGATTGTTTTACAGCAGGGACTTGCCACCCCTTTATAGGAATATAATCTTGGGCCACAGATACTGCTGAGCTGACGTCGGATTAATGTCGGGTTTTGTGTCAAGTTTACTTTTTTTGCTTATCGACTGTTCAGTGCATAAAAGTTGCAGTTCGTTAATTGCCTTTCCGTTTGCCGAAATAAGTACGCATAGATGAGCTCTTAGAAGAATTCAATATGAAATAATGTTAAATTTCGTTGCAGGAAAGCCTTCAAGAATGTATACAGTCTAATGGACGAGGGGGGTGATACTTTAATGAATTTCATTGTAAATAATCCGGTATTTACCGTCTTTAAGATTTTATCTCGGCAGCCAAAATGGGAGTCCGTGATGCAACGCATTGGCGAATTTCTTTCCCCATATAACGAAATGAAGGTAAACACAACATCATCATATCAGCTAATTGATGACCACTGTTGGACATATTCCTCCTCTGAGGACTTACTTACACCGCGTTACGCACTATTATCGAAAACCAATACTATCGATAGTATTGATGCCTATCAATACTACTGTATATCAAATACTAACAATAGTATCGATATGATCGATACTATCGATAGGTCTATCCATATTGTGACTATCGCCATTACAATCGATACTATTGATAGTTCGATATATTGTTGCAACACTATTACGCAGTTATGTGACTTCTTCATCCATCGGCTTACCGCCGTCCTAACTATTCGAACCATTTTAAAAGGCTAATTTTGACAGTTGATTTGAGCCATAGAAGGTAGCATATTTACAGAAAGTAATATTATGCGTTAATTTTACTAATTTACAGAATCCAGAAATAAAAGTAGCAGATATAATGAAAAAAACTGGATTCAAAAATATAGATGTGCAGTTCAAAACCTTTTCTTTTGTTTTTTGTCATGAAGAACTAAAAAGTAAGTTAAAACACTTCAAGAAGGCAAAAAGGGATAAATTTCATTAAAAGTTACAAATCAATTTTATATATAATTTTAGATCTAATAAGAGCAGTGGAACCTTTCCGGATGTCTAATGAATTATTTGAAGAATTTATGATAGATTACTTTGCGTGCGAAGAAGAACATGGTGTAGGAAGATACAAAATTAACGAAGTACACCAAGAAACATATAAATTCGACTATGAAATGATTATAATATATGCTACCAAATGAACAGCTTGTTTTATTTGAGTCCCATATAGCGGAAAACCATTTTATCAACTGACACTTTTTTCCATCGAAATTTTACCCTTTTCTATTTTATCGAAACTTTGGACCAATAAACGTATGACCAATCGTTTGAGTTTACTGCAGTTCACCGAATAGTCTTTACGCGGTGTCCTACGTTGGCGACGAACGCGACGCAATGTGATGCGACGCGATGCTACACGCGACAAGTGTCCTACGTGATTTTGGTCATTACCTCTCAAATCATGGAGAAGTACAGTACAATTTTACAAATGTCGCGTCTGATCGCGTCTCGTCGCAGACTGTCACATAGGACACGAGTAGGGTACGCCGTTGATCGCGTAAGTCGCGTCGCGCTGTATTCGTCGCCCACGCAGGGATACTTCGTTAGACCGTAGTGCTGTCCTTATGAAAAACAACGCACTTGCTTAGCGGTAACTTTCGCGTAAAAGGCGGATTTTTTTTTGTTATCCTTATATGATAAACACGAATTTTGAATCCACTCATTCTAATAGGTTTTGCGACGACTATTTTCTAATCTTTGAGTGTTGGTTTATTTTAGGTATTGGGTAGTTTATTTAAATAACAATATCTACTACAAGATTAGTTATCTGCTGTTATGATGTATAGACAACAACAAGATGCAGTATGTTTAAAAAACGTTATCAAATATTATTTCGTTTTCGTTAGTTGACAAGTCTACATCTCCTGAGGATGCTCCGTGGAGGATTACAATGTATTGGGAGGTAACCTTGTAAACTTTATTTCGTATGCACATAATCTATACTTACTTTGTCTGCTTTTTCTGCTTTACTTGAGGTCGATAATAACTATTGTTTGCTTCTTTATTCTTTTGTCATCCTTCATAATAACTCACTTCATTTTATTTTATATAATTTCTTACTTAATCTATACATCTTTTATTCAGCCTTTTTTCTTCTTCTCCATCTATCTATCGATATTTCTATGCATGACACGAGATTCATCCCTTCTCATTACATACCCTTATCAAGACAAACGACTACCTTTCACGTCAAAGACCAACCAGTTATAGCAGACTTTCTGTTAAAGCAACTTCCAATATTGTAATTATTTATACCAAACATTATCTCACTTTCTTTAAACAAATGCTCAGTCAAACACTCAATATTTATATTTGAATCTTCAAGGAATCAGCAATTAATTCCTTTCCAGGAAGCCCTTGTATTTTTGATGAGTTATCTTTAGCTCTGACATTCCTGTTGTCTGAATGTTTAGTTTATTTATTTTATTTTTTATTTTTATTTTATTTATTTGGGACATAAAACAGTTACACGTTATACACAATAATAATACAGTATTACCTTAATATTAAAGCTAAACGTATAACCCACACCTATGTCCACAGATTGAGTAAGTGATGTTAATTATAATAATTCGTACGTACGCGGTCAACCAATAAACGGAAAAAAACATTGCAATCATTTGGAAATCAATATTTCACAAGCCAATTTTTTAAATTGATATTCAGACAAGCCAAAAATATCAAGACCTACAAAGTGCGTGTTATACGTCTCAACAAGACAACGCAGTGGTGCGCGCACACCTGCATTCGTATTACACTTTGCTGTGTGGAATAACCGATCCAGGCGCACCCCGCGATGTATTGTTCTAGGAACAATATACGACAGCTGATTGGTTATCTCACAACAATCAAATTTATTATTACATAACCCATATAGCAACGTGGCTTTTAGAAGGTCAGGCCTAGATTTAAGACTTAAAAGACGATACTTCTGCATCAATTCAGCATATGACAGTTTAGGCTGATGGCATTTATAGTTCATAGACCGGAGAAACTTTTTTTGAACCATTTCAATCTGAGTTGAATATTTATCATACAGAGGACTCCAAACCTGCACTGCATACTCTAATTGAGAACGAATGAGTGTATTGTACAAAGCCAAAAAGGTAGACGGTCTCTTGAAGTCATTTGCCGATCTCATGACAAAACCGAACATACGATAGCCTTTGTTAACTATGTCATCAATATGTGTATCAAAATGTAATTTATTATCAAGTATGACACCAAGATCACGAATAGACATCACTTTTTGGAGTGAGAAACATTGTAGAGTATAATTAGAAGTCACAATATTTCTATTTTTTGTAAAAGATATTACACTACATTTAGGTAAACAGAGTTGAAGTTTATTATTAGTACAGTACGTAGAGAGTCTATCAAGATCAGCCTGTAAAAGTGCACAATCATGACTACTGTTACAAACCTTGTATATCTTTACGTCGTCGGCAAACATCAAGAAGTCAGAGTTGAGAAAACATGTCTTAATGTCATTAATAAATATGACAAAAAGAACCTATCACCGATCCCTGAGGCACACCAGATGAGACAGCAATAGGCTCCGACTCGAAACCATTAATTACTACTTGTTGAGATCTGTTTGTAACGTAGGCCATAAACCAGCGCAGCAAATTACCCCGAATACCGTTGTATGCAATTTGTCAAGCAATAATTTGTGGTCAACCTTGTCAAAAGCCTTTTTAAAATCAGTATACACGGTATCAACTTGAGCTTGATTACCCATTTTGTTGAAAAGATAATTTGTAAATAACATGAGATTTGAAATTGTAGATCTATGTTTAATGAAACCGTGTTGTTCGGGTATTATAATTTGATGCACATAGGGATAAAGTTGACCATGAACAAGACTCTCGAAAAGCTTCGACAAGGCTGACAGAATGGAAATAGGGCGATAGTTTTCTATGTTGTTCTTATCACCTTTTTTGTGTACAGGCGTAATAAAAGCACGCTTCCATACTTCAGGAAATAGACCCTCACTTAAGCACTTATTGAAAATTATGTGGAGGGGTTGGCAAAGTAGTTTAGAAGTATTTTTAAAAAAAACAGAAGGTATCGCATCTGGCCCCGGTCCTTTATTAGGATTTAAATTTTTAAGCGCAGTGTACACAGTATCTAAAGGCAGATATAAGTCAGAAATAGAAGACGAGTTCACAGAATATTCCTTGGGAGGTTTCCATTTCTCAGGATCAAGTGAAGTTACCTCGTAATTGGAATGAAAGAATTCAGAAAACATATTGCATATTACCGGTGGACTGTTCGTTAAAGTGTTATTCAAGTACATATTGGCCGGTATATTGGACTTTCCCTTACGCTGCGATATAAATGACCAGAACTTCTTAGTATTAACAGGAATATTGTCTTCTAGGGATGACATGTACCGGTAAAGTCATCATACGCCCCCATGTTGCCATATCTTTTCCATTTTACCCAAGCACGTTCCTTTCTTTTATTTAATCTAATTAGGCCCGGTGAAAACCAAAAGGGAAAATGAGTATTTTTTGGCCGAGAAATTGGAACGTGAGCCTTAATTAGACCATACAATATATCATAAAACACATTAACGCATTCGTTAGCTGGAAGATCATTAAGTATATGTTTCCAGTCTAGTTTACATAAATCGTTATTTATGTAATCGTAGTTAGCTCTGTAAAAGTTATGTTTCAGGTTTGGGTGACGTTCCATGGATGTGGTATTAATATCCAAGTGACAAAGAACTACAAAAGGGGGGTGATGGGCGTCTGGGGGTAAAAGTGAAGTACAATTTTTAGCCCGACAATCAGCATTCGACATAAATAAGTCCAGGATTCGGCCAGATTTGTTTTTCTCTACGTTGTACTGAAATAAGAATAAGAATAAGAATATTTATTTGCATCAAATGTGGTACATATACAGGTCTTTCTATTAATAGTCTTAGATCTAGCACATTTCACCAGTTACGGCAGGCAAATTCATAGTGATAAGTTAATTTAGATTATTAATTAATTATTTGCAATTATTACAATAAAATTAAATAAATTAAATCATACATATTAACGTTAATTAACAGTACTTAAATCTATTCAAAATATAAAAGTCGATTAATTTACAATACACATAATATAATTTATAAATTACCCATCAAATGTCAAAAATCAACAATAAAAAAAAAAGAAGTATAGGTCATTAAAAAAAAATATAGTTATTAAATTATTTAATTATTAAAAAACTCATTCAAATTATAAAATGTGTGCTGTATTAGCCACTTCTTTAATTCAAGCCTCATTTTGTTCATTGGTAATTCTCTGATGGGCTTAGGTACCTTATTGAATACTTTAATGCACATTACAAAACAGTTCACACTATAAAGAGCGGTTTTACAGGTAGGTGGAAATAACAATCTCGTAGGGTCTCTTTTTCCTATTATAGAGTTACCAAGAGCATGTGTAAAATTTTGAGGATATTTCTTCACATGAACACACAATTCTAAGATATACAGGCCGGTAAGAGTCAATATTTGGTTGCTTTTAAACAGGTTTCTGCATGATTCCAAAGGGCCTACATCACAAACAGCTCGCAAACATTTTTTTTGAGTAATGAAGGCATTATTTACGTCTGTCGAGTTGCCCCATAACAGTAGTCCATACCTTAGTACTGATTCTACATAACCATAGTAAGCTGTTTTGGCGGCACTTTTATCGGCGACACGTTGTAGCCTACGAAGTGCATATACGAACTTGTTCAATTTTGTGCAGATATGTTTGATGTGTACCTTCCAGTTGCAGTGTTCATCAACATGTAATCCCAAAAATTTCGTGTCAGTTACTTTAGTTAGTGCCTCGCCATGGTATGAGATATCCATAGGTGCATTTACTGATTTATAATTACAAAACTGTATGTACACACATCAAAAAAGTCTAAGCAACATGCATGATATTACAAATTTACCACTTATATTAATTAATTTCTAAGTATTTACTCACTCAAAGTGTATAGGTAAGTAAACTTTTTTGTTATTGATGACATACTGGCTGGTTGTAAAAATAAAAATTTCGATTATGTTTTGTTTTTTTTCATAAAATTCAAATGACTGCGAATTTGTTTGAATTTGAGTGCATGTTAATTGCTACGTTTTAGTCTTGATTTTATAATTTTACCAACCATTTAAATACAGTTGGCGACAAAATTGAATTGTTAGATATTCTTTACGTCATGGAGCGACGTCATTTGACGGCAGATGAAATGCAAAGAGCTGTAGGGATGTTGCAAGCGGGAAGTAATCAATCTCAGGTATCTCGACATTTTGGTATTCATAGAAGTGTTATTTGTCGTCTTTGGCAGCGCTACAATAATACAGGGGAACCCGCTGAACAGCATCCAGGCCGTAAAAGGAGTACAACCACTCGGCAAGACCGGTACATACAACTGACTGCAAGACGCCAGCCGATGTTAACCGCTCGAGAGATAAGTTTGAGGCTACAAAATTCAAGTGGTGTTGATGTAAGTCCCCAAACTGTGCGAAATCGACTGCATGAGTACGGCCTACGAGCTCGACGCCCTATCAGGTGCCCACCGATACGTCACGGGAATCGCGCTCGTCGAAATGAATGGTGTAGAGAACGCATAACATGGACCCAGGAACAATGGGATAAAATTATGTTTTCCGATGAGTCGCGATTCGGGTTTAGGCCTGATACAAGAAGGGTGCGAGTGTACCGTCGACCCGGAAATACTGAAAGACTCAGGTGCGTTCAGGAAGTTCATCCATACAGCGGCTCAACAGTTATGGTATGGGCGGGTATTATGAAGAACAGGCGAACTGAGCTCGTTTTTGTAAATGGAAACATGAACGCTGAAAATTACGTTGAGGATATTCTCAGACCTTATGTCCATCCATTTGCACAAACCTTTGGCTCCGATTTTACGTTAATGCATGACAATGCGCGTTCACATACAGCTCGGCGAACCAGTGAATACTTGGCAACGGAGAACATCCAGGTATTGCCCTGGCCTGCACAATCGCCAGACCTCAACCCCATCGAGCACGCATGGGACATGCTCCAGAGACGTGTTTTGAAGGACTTGGACGGAGTGACAACAACCCAACAGCTGAAGGATTTGCTACAATTCCATTGGGAGCGAATACCGCAAGATGACATAAACAGTCTCATTAATTCAATGAATAATCGTTGCCGACAAGTTCTGAATAGCAGAGGAGGCCATACTTTGTATTAAATTGTCCTATTCTTTCATAATAAATTCATTTTCTTAAGAAATTTCAATTTGTAAAAAAAAAGTTTAGTTTCTTATGTACCTGTATATTCTAATATTGTTAATTTCTGTTATTAAAAGAACTTATAAAGAAAACAGCTGTTATTTTTACATCATAGAACCCTAAAAATATTATTTTAAAAATAAAATACAACGTTATAATTAAAATAAATGGTAAAATAAATTAATATAAATGGTAAATTTGTAATATCATGCATGTTGCTTAGACTTTTTTGATGTGTGTATTTTGATTTTGTGGTTAAATTTAAGTAAAATTTATAACAATTATAATATAATTATATTAAAACAAAACTTTTAATTTGAAGAGCAAAATTTTTCACGTCTGACGTTTACAAAGCCAGTGTTGCCATTCGGTGTGTTGGTGTTACATTAGGCAGGTCATTGATATAAATGAGGAATTGTAATGGGCCAAGTACGCTTCCTTGGGGGACACCGGATCTATTTGTAACATAGGATGACTTACAAGATGTCATTACACCATTCTTACTAATATGTGTAAGCTCTACACACTGTTGCCGATTTTTTAAATAACTCTCTAACCATTGTAGTGGTAGCCCCCGGATTCCGTATCTCTCACATTTGAGTAGTAAGACATTGTGATTTACACAATCAAATGCCTTCGACATATCGAAAAAGACTGTGGCCACCGGTTGCTTTTTGTCGATACATTCGGTCACTTTACTAATTAAGGAAAAAGCTGCTAATGTGGTTGATTTGTTCTTTTGAAAGCCGTGTTGCTCCTTTTGTATAATATTATATTTTAAAAGGAAGGCAGAGATTCGAGTGTGCATGGCTTTCTCGAAAACTTTTGAGAAAACTGAAATTAGAGTTATCGGTCGATAGTTAGTTAAATGATGTCTGTTGTCTTTTTTAAATAAAGGTTTAACAATTGTGATTTTTAATTTATTGGGAAAGGTACCGCATGAAAAGGATAAATTTATTAAGAATGTAAGGATTGGTGCAATGACTTCTGCGCATTGTTTTAATATATATGTAGTTATTAAGTCGAAACCTACCGATTTTTTGTTTTTTAGTGACTTAATGATTCGTGTAGTTTCACTTACGGAGCATGGCGTTGTGAAAAAGCTGTGACTGATTGCATTAATGTTTTTAAGGGGGTTGTTATCTGTTGTGTTCTCTATTATATTATTTAGTAACTGGGAAGGTAAGTGTTTGACAAGTGTTATGGTCCGATAGTCCATATTCATGTAGACTGCTACTTGCATTTTTAAAATTACTAGCTATATGGTCTATGCAGGTGTGTTGACGTGTTGGTTCCTTAATGTGAAGTTCTAGGTTGTAATTATGCATTAAATTTATTAGGTCTTGAGTAATATTGTTGTCTTTCAAGGTATCTATGTTAAAGTCGCCGCATAAGATTATTTTATTGTTATGTTTTTTATAGGAGAGTTTGTGAAGGAGTATATTTAATTTATTGAAAAATATTGACACTGGGGATTTAGGTATTCGGTATACACAAATTATTAGGCAATTAAATGAAGATATTTCAATACCACAACATTCAAAGATTTTTTCAGTCCCTAGTTCTCTACAGGTGTTTATTATTTTGTAACTTACATTGTTACCAACAAGAATACAAACACCACCTCGGCGTTCTTTGACTCTACTGAAAGATGCTGCTAATTTATAATTTTTTATTCTTATATTAGATTGAT
This sequence comes from Schrankia costaestrigalis, assembly GCA_905475405.1. NCBI lineage: Eukaryota > Metazoa > Arthropoda > Insecta > Lepidoptera > Erebidae > Schrankia > Schrankia costaestrigalis. The sequence goes on from FR997852.1 coordinate 3,399,385, forward strand.
CACCCTCTCTAACAAAAGTTTCACTTAGACATATTACAGACAGTTTTATTCCTTTCTCTATAAAATCATTTATGCAAAGCTCTAAAGTATCTGATTTGTTTGGTAAGCCGGCTATATTTTGGTGGAATAAAGTAATAAATTCTATGTTTTCAGAGTTAACGAAAAAGAGGGTTAGGAATTTTAGTGTTAGGAACTTCTTTTGTTATCTTCGAAAAGTAGTGTAGAATGCTTCTTTGTTTTGTATTTTGCTTATTCAATGAAGGTTTGTTTAATGTTTTAATTTTGGGAAAGTAGTGTGGTATAGATTTCTGGACAGATTTTGATATTTGTTTACAACCTGAACTATGTCTGTAATTGTCCTCTTTAGTTAAGTAATTCTTAGTTCGTGTAATGTATTTATTTAAATCACCTATAAGATTGTTATTTTTGCCACAGAGATAACAAAAAAGTCAAGAAGTCACACATCAAAAAAGTCTAAGCAACATGCATGATATTACAAATTTACCATTTATATTAATTAATTTCTAAGTATTTACTCACTCAAAGTGTATAGGTAAGTAAACTTCAAGTGTATAGGTAAAAAAATTTCGATTATGTTTTGTTTTTTTTCATAAAATTCAAATGACTGCGAATTTGTTTGAATTTGAGTGCATGTTAATTGCTACGTTTTAGTCTTGATTTTATAATTTTACCAACCATTTAAATACAGTTGGCGACAAAATTGAATTGTTAGATATTCTTTACGTCATGGAGCGACATCATTTGACGGCAGATGAAATGCAAAGAGCTGTAGGGATGTTGCAAGCGGGAAGTAATCAATCTCAGGTATCTCGACATTTTGGTATTCATAGAAGTGTTATTTGTCGTCTTTGGCAGCGCTACAATAATACAGGGGAACCCGCTGAACAGCATCCAGGCCGTAAAAGGAGTACAACCACTCGGCAAGACCGGTACATACAACTGACTGCAAGACGCCAGCCGATGTTAACCGCTCGAGAGATAAGTTTGAGGCTACAAAATTCAAGTGGTGTTGATGTAAGTCCCCAAACTGTGCGAAATCGACTGCATGAGTACGGCCTACGAGCTCGACGCCCTATCAGGTGCCCACCGATACGTCACGGGAATCGCGCTCGTCGAAATGAATGGTGTAGAGAACGCATAACATGGACCCAGGAACAATGGGATAAAATTATGTTTTCCGATGAGTCGCGATTCGGGTTTAGGCCTGATACAAGAAGGGTGCGAGTGTACCGTCGACCCGGAAATACTGAAAGACTCAGGTGCGTTCAGGAAGTTCATCCATACAGCGGCTCAACAGTTATGGTATGGGCGGGTATTATGAAGAACAGGCGAACTGAGCTCGTTTTTGTAAATGGAAACATGAACGCTGAAAATTACGTTGAGGATATTCTCAGACCTTATGTCCATCCATTTGCACAAACCTTTGGCTCCGATTTTACGTTAATGCATGACAATGCGCGTTCACATACAGCTCGGCGAACCAGTGAATACTTGGCAACGGAGAACATCCAGGTATTGCCCTGGCCTGCACAATCGCCAGACCTCAACCCCATCGAGCACGCATGGGACATGCTCCAGAGACGTGTTTTGAAGGACTTGGACGGAGTGACAACAACCCAACAGCTGAAGGATTTGCTACAATTCCATTGGGAGCGAATACCGCAAGATGACATAAACAGTCTCATTAATTCAATGAATAATCGTTGCCGACAAGTTCTGAATAGCAGAGGAGGCCATACTTTGTATTAAATTGTCCTATTCTTTCACAATAAATTCATTTTCTTAAGAAATTTCAATTTGTAAAAAAAAAGTTTAGTTTCTTATGTACCTGTATATTCTAATATTGTTAATTTCTGTTATTAAAAGAACTTATAAAGAAAACAGCTGTTATTTTTACATCATAGAACCCTAAAAATATTATTTTAAAAATAAAATACAACGTTATAATTAAAATAAATGGTAAAATAAATTAATATAAATGGTAAATTTGTAATATCATGCATGTTGCTTAGACTTTTTTGATGTGTGTATTTTCATAGTCCATAGTATCGATAAAAAGGTTTAGATCTTCACATAATTGATACTTTCTGTACTTGTAGTGATTAATGTTTGTATCCATATAATAGCAATTATCAAAATTATTACATAATAATCTTAGTTTAGAATTTAATTTACTTACATTTAGGTTTTTGTTGTGTAAAACATTTATGATAATTATACAATTGTTGTAGTATTTCCTTAATATTGCTGACAATTCCACAAAAATGCTAATAGGATTGGAATCATTGTCTCCAATTCCAAGTATTAATTTGTCATTAGGATTTAGGTGTAGGTTTTGACAGTTTTTCAATACTTCTTGAGTTGTTGCATGAGATTTAGTGAAGGCGGTAATGTCATAATGTTCGTATGCAGTGTTGTGACGTGATCCGATTAGTGTTGTAGCCAATCCAGTGCATTTTTGAGTACCAAATATCATAATTTTCTTTTTTGAATTATTATGTTGTTTATTTTCAATAGATGGCGCAACCTTAACTGATGAGTTTGGTTGTATTTGTATATTATTATTTAAATTTAAGTTATGCCCACTTTTTGTTAATTGTGTCTGGTTTTTTATCACACTTTTTGACTTGTGCGTTGGTGTAGAGGTGTTTTCCTCGTTGTTCAGTGTTTTCAATGGACTGTTTTTAAAATTATCGGTTAGACGCCGTTTAACACTATTTTTTGACAGACTAATCGTTGATAGCGGGCTTTGACATATTTGTTTGAGTATATTTATTTCTCTAGTTAGATTAGATACTTGTTGTTTTAAGTGCATGTTTTCTAGTATTGTATTGTCCAGTTCATTTTCAGTAGATTGAAGATAAATTTTTAAAGTTTCAATTTCAACTTTCATTTCTTCGTTACATTGTCTAGATGCGTGGGTGGATAAGTCCAGACTTTTCGCTAAAACATCGTTAGAGTATGATGAGCTAAGCGATCCGCTAGTGTCCATCATTTCTACTGATTTTGATCTAAAAATAGGTTTTCTTATGGTAATGTTCGGATTCATATTTAGTTCGCCCTCTTTATTTATTGTTAAGAAGATTAGTTGTAGTTTTATGCAACAGATTTCGCAACTTGCTTCTAAATATGTGTTATGAAGTAGTCGATTATGAATGTCTATGGTTTGTCTATTGTTTGTTCTTTTTTCGTCTGTCACTTTGAGACGAGTATCGACATGTATTTTTAATGTTGGTAAGACTGTGGTTTGCTGTCAATGACAGGTGATTATTGTTTATGTTTCAAATTTGTGCGTATGAGTGTTTAATATAAAGAACAAACATAAATGTTTTAAAACTGTTTATGCGTGTGTGAGTGATTTTTAAATTTCTGTAACGATGTTCCAAATTTTTATAAATGTTGTGAAACTCACGGTTCTTTTTCACAGCGGCAAATAGGTGCTTCTAGCGTTTATTGAGGTTATGTTCTTCACTTTTCACACAATTTTTCGAAAGGTTTGTTGTTTTTTTCTTTCAATTTGAATTTAATTTACGTATATTCACTTAGAGACTGTTATCGTAGCCAGGGTTGCCAGCCGAGTTTTTCTAATTTTTCTAGGTTTTCGAAAGGCGTTAGATATAGCTAATAGGTTTGATATATGTTAGTTTACATCAGAATAACGCTGTTTTGATACAAGTACCTAGCAAATCTGTAGGTAATGGGATTAACCCATTACTATTTACATAACTTATTTGTTTAGAATGTAAAGTCAAAGTCAAAATCGCTTTATTCAAGATAAATACAATTCTCATTATATGTTTCTTGACGTCCTTTAAACTACTTAATCTAAGTTTAAATACATTTAAAAGTTTAGAAAACTTTACCACCGCCTCCAAAGCGCTAGTAGAGAAGAAGCGGCGCAACAAACTACTGCTGCATTTTCTTGACATCATATTTTTTAACATTGTAGATAACTGTAACTAGGCGCTGCAACCATTGTATACCACACATAACTATACAAGTAAGGATTTTATTATGATATTCAATGATAAAGGTAGCGTCATGCAGGTAGTACATAAAAGTGGGAGCACCAAATCACATCCATAAACAATTCAGTAATAAAGACGTCGCTCAGCCAAATGACCCCTTCGATAAATTATCAGAAGTGAACCAAAATGTAAATTGATTTATGTCAAGGTCGACCAATCACCCCAAGTAGCACCCGTTCACGAGTATAACGCAGAGGTCATCCATCAACAACAGCCGTAAACTCTTCCAAAACTTAATATTATTGGCTATCAATGTAGCAATTCTATATTTGTCTGACTTTATAAGATAAATACTATCTTTGGTCTTAAAACAATATTTACTTATAAAATTATAAGAGTAATAAAAATAAAAGTGTCACTATGACGACATGTAATGTATGAATAAAATTATACAAATAGTGTATGTTTTTATTATAGAATGAAGACTGGCAATATACATGGGAATGCACATAATACTATTTTAAATACCTTCAGTCAGCTTAAGCAGTCTAAACAGTACAATAATTCTCTTTATTCTACTTTTTTACTCTCACCCTCCAGTAATACAATAGTAGAATTACTAGTATACTTGGAAGACACAATTTTGCCAATAACCATCAGGCAGGGAATAGTGAATACAGTTCTGTAAATATAAACAAAGCATGTAGCCCATATTGCAACCTACACGGTCGCATTGTATTACTGGCTAGCTGAATGTTGTTACGAGGTTTACCTGCTGTAGTCTCCAGAAAAGGGTCACAAGTAGAAAGAAGTGGAATGGAGTCGTTTATAGGGGGTTGGATGATATGCTCAGAGCGCCTTCGTCGAGTTAAGGAATCAAGTAATTCTTGGTTGTGCCTGGTGTCATATTTTTTGTCATCTATTAACTGTTCCAAGCCAACATGTTTTCAGTATTCTGTTATCTTCGGCGGTCATATGTAGAAAATAAAGTTACATAGTTTGTTTGCTTTTGCTTATTTTCAAGTCAACATTCCCCAGTGTTTCTCGCCACACCAACCATCAGGTTTGGAATTCAAGGCCACTATCATCAATCAAATCTATGTTGTCAGCAAATAGCATTCACTGTAGAGCCTCGTCCAGTGTATCTGACTTCAAAGACCCCAATATTAGCAAGAAGAGGTAAGGCCTAAGAGCTGATACTGTACTGTACTTAAAAACATATATTTTTTGCGACATACCTGGTTTCATACTCATACTCATACTCATACTCATTTATTGGTAAAGATATTACACGTCATAATAAACTATTATACAGTACTTATTGAGCTACATATCTCTTAAGAATAGGTACCTACAATGAATTATTTATTTACAATCAATAATATATAATAAATGATAATAAAATATCCAGTATAAATAATATAAAAAAATGTCAACATAAAACTTATTACCTATGATTAATAAATAAACTATTAACTATGATTTTAATTTATTAAATTCGTCAAATGAGTAAAATGCTTGCTCGACAAGCCAGCTTTTTAAGAGATTTTTAAAGTTGCTGAGGCTGGCTGCATTGATAATATTGGCTGGCAACTTATTATAAACCGATGGGCCCATAACATGAGTCAGTTTCAGTGTGATTTCAGTTAACATGCTTCTGCAAAACATATAAGGTGTTAGGTAATCCACAAATTATTGAGCCTTTATGTTCTATGTATCTATTAATTTTATATGTGTAAAAGTCTTTGCGACAGAAGGTTCGGTGCCGTGCGTCGGGAGTCGTCTTTTTTAAGAAATGAAATTAAATTTTCCGTTTCAGTTTCGGAATGAATAAACCCGCTCTTTATAACAAATCGAATATCGTTTCAAGCGGAGTGAATTTAAAGTGCCTGCAAGATAATATGCACAAAATGAATTGGAAAAAAATGGGTGACACAGCCATAGAATTCGGTTGTGGTGACGGAAGCAGTTCTGTTCTTACAAAAAACTTCAAACCTGATGAAGATCATTATTACAAAACCTACATAGCTTCTGATGTTAATGAGGATATGGTCAAGTTCGCCAAAGAAACGTATGGTCAAGACCATAAAAATATGTCGTTCAGAGTATTGGATATGGAAGGCGACATTCCAGCAGATTTATTTGGAGCCTTTAATCATGTGTTTTCTTTCTTCGTTCTGAATTTCGTGCAAAATCAGGAGTAAGATTCAACGATTCTTTATTTATTTTTAATTAAGGAGAAATGTCCAGTGATTCATAACTGACTATAAATGTGCCAAAACAGGGGTGAGTGCCTTTTCCAGGAACGAAAAGAAAGTTAACCTGCTTAATGTACTTTTGTGTTAGTAGAGATAATGTCTGCGAACTTTTTATTAAAAGATTGTTAGGACATACATTGTAAGAACATATATTGGTGATTCCAAGTATTTTATCTCCGTTACCATACAAAAAACTACCAATAACTGCAGTAAGTTTACAAATGTCAGTCTGTTTTAAAAAGTTTAATCAAAAACGTTAAAATTCAAGTCATTAAAATCCTATTGAATATCCGGATCAAGAACCAAATAAAATTTAGTTAAAGCCATCAGTCCATAATTCGGTATGTAAAAATTTTTTTTGGTATTTTTTTTATATTTCTACACACATCAAAAAAGTCTAAGCAACATGCATGATATTACAAATTTACCATTTATATTAATTTATTTTACCATTTATTTTAATTATAACGTTGTATTTTATTTTTAAAATAATATTTTTAGGGTTCTATGATGTAAAAATAACAGCTGTTTTCTTTATAAGTTCTTTTAATAACAGAAATTAACAATATTAGAATATACAGGTACATAAGAAACTAAACTTTTTTTTTACAAATTGAAATTTCTTAAGAAAATGAATTTATTGTGAAAGAATAGGACAATTTAATACAAAGTATGGCCTCCTCTGCTATTCAGAACTTGTCGGCAACGATTATTCATTGAATTAATGAGACTGTTTATGTCATCTTGCGGTATTCGCTCCCAATGGAATTGTAGCAAATCCTTCAGCTGTTGGGTTGTTGTCACTCCGTCCAAGTCCTTCAAAACACGTCTCTGGAGCATGTCCCATGCGTGCTCGATGGGGTTGAGGTCTGGCGATTGTGCAGGCCAGGGCAATACCTGGATGTTCTCCGTTGCCAAGTATTCACTGGTTCGCCGAGCTGTATGTGAACGCGCATTGTCATGCATTAACGTAAAATCGGAGCCAAAGGTTTGTGCAAATGGATGGACATAAGGTCTGAGAATATCCTCAACGTAATTTTCAGCGTTCATGTTTCCATTTACAAAAACGAGCTCAGTTCGCCTGTTCTTCATAATACCCGCCCATACCATAACTGTTGAGCCGCTGTATGGATGAACTTCCTGAACGCACCTGAGTCTTTCAGTATTTCCGGGTCGACGGTACACTCGCACCCTTCTTGTATCAGGCCTAAACCCGAATCGCGACTCATCGGAAAACATAATTTTATCCCATTGTTCCTGGGTCCATGTTATGCGTTCTCTACACCATTCATTTCGACGAGCGCGATTCCCGTGACGTATCGGTGGGCACCTGATAGGGCGTCGAGCTCGTAGGCCGTACTCATGCAGTCGATTTCGCACAGTTTGGGGACTTACATCAACACCACTTGAATTTTGTAGCCTCAAACTTATCTCTCGAGCGGTTAACATCGGCTGGCGTCTTGCAGTCAGTTGTATGTACCGGTCTTGCCGAGTGGTTGTACTCCTTTTACGGCCTGGATGCTGTTCAGCGGGTTCCCCTGTATTATTGTAGCGCTGCCAAAGACGACAAATAACACTTCTATGAATACCAAAATGTCGAGATACCTGAGATTGATTACTTCCCGCTTGCAACATCCCTACAGCTCTTTGCATTTCATCTGCCGTCAAATGACGTCGCTCCATGACGTAAAGAATATCTAACAATTCAATTTTGTCGCCAACTGTATTTAAATGGTTGGTAAAATTATAAAATCAAGACTAAAACGTAGCAATTAACATGCACTCAAATTCAAACAAATTCGCAGTCATTTGAATTTTATGAAAAAAAACAAAACATAATCGAATTTTTTTTTTTACAACCAGCCAGTATGTCATCAATAACAAAAAAGTTTACTTACCTATACACTTTGAGTGAGTAAATACTTAGAAATAAATTAATATAAATGGTAAATTTGTAATATCATGCATGTTGCTTAGACTTTTTTGATGTGTGTATTTTAAAGGTTTACTAATTGAGTATTTTTGCTTTCCTACGTATAGTTTGTTTGTAATAAACATTTTAAGTTTTACTTGTGATGACGTCATACATGAGGCCGAATTACTTGAGCAATGAAAGCAGTAACTAACTTCTTCTGTTGAGCCGGGCGATATGACGTCATTTAGACGTCAAATGAAAGACAAAGTAATTTATGTATAATTGTAAAAATTAACACAATCTTCCTGTTTTTTGCGCTAAAAATATGATTTTATTACTTATCGATCTTATTTTTTATTATTAAAATCTCTAAATGGTTTTGGATTCGACATAAGTAAACTTTTAATTTACATACCGAATTGTTCTACCGCAGAAACTTACCTCCTGTTTAAAGGAATAGAATCTTAGACCACAGATACTAGGATGACGTCAGACAAATATTAGTATCAGGTGTAGTGTGAGCTGGTCACATACATCATCCGATAACAAGGAATAGATTACGGTTGTACTATAACTATCATAAGATACTAAGATAAGACATTAAGATAGTAATATAGCTATAAGACACGTAGATATTAAGTATATAAATCGTGGTAAGATGTAATTAAAGGAGCATTCAACATGTCATCATAGTATCATTTACTACCCCACTTCTACACCATCTGACGAGTTCCGGTGCCCACTCCACATGGCGACCCTGCCGTAAGAAGTCTAGAAAAGCAGAATGAGATGCGGAACAGGTTATGGATACGCGGAAAACTAAAATAGAGGTACAAATATTAAATTTATTTTAAAATGGGTGGTTCTACTTCGAAGGGGTTAGTAATCATAGCTCAGACAGCTTCTGGTGGATCCAACAACGCAACAGCAACACAACAACAACTGTCAGCCATAAGTACAGTCGTTTGGTTCATGGCAGCGTGTTTTTTGGTTATTATTGTGAGCGCAGTGGGTTATCTCTACCGAAGGTGCCACATGAACTGGATACAAGGAGAAATAAATAAGAGGGATGTCCAGCGAGTGATGCAGGCATAACAAGAAGGAAGGAAACGTGAGTGAAAATCAGTGTTATTTTATGTTTGTGTACGGAATGTGTTTAAAGACTATAAGTTTATCATAATCGGTTATTATTAAATTATGGAAGTAGAATTAACTACAATTTTTGTACAATTAAAAAATTTAAGAGAAAATATTGTTAAACTAGGACCCAATAGAAGGGTAGGAAGTAATTTTGAAGGAAAAATTAACGAAATACAAACTTTATACGATAAATTTAAAACAATTATTTCGGGAAGTTGCAAATTTTCAACAGAAATTGTAGAATTAATTAATAAAATAGAGAAACTTTATTTAGAGACTATAAAATTCGAAAATAAGATTACACCGTCAGAAATGGGTACCGAGAGTTTTTCTCTGAGGACGGCCGTGGGGCTATTGCCTAAAGTAACGGGAGAAGAACATGTCACTCAAGACCTTATAGACTCTATTGAGTTACACAGTTCAATGATTAAAGAGGAAGAAAAAAAATTATTAATAAAATTTGTATTAAAAACACGGTTAAACCAAGGGGCTAAAATACGGTTATCAGGAGAGTACGATTCGGTTGAACAGTTAGTAAATGACATGAAAAAACATCTATTGACAATAAAATCAGACGTAGCTATTCAAAATAAATTCTCTAGGGCTACTCAAAGTAATAAATCGATAACAGAATTCGGGATAGAAATAGAAAAGTATATGATAGACTTAACCATTGCGCAGGCAGGAAACGATAAGGAAGCATACAAAGTGTTACGGCCATTAAACGAAAAATACGCAGTAAAAAGATTCGCTGACGGGCTTCGAAATCAACGTATAAGCACTATCATTTCAGCACAGAATATAACAACATTAAAAGATGCAATTAGGATAGCAGAAGACGAAAGTTGTAATTCCTTAGAACAGGTATTAACTTTTCAACGACAGTTCAGGACAAATGGATTCTACAGGAATAATAGAGGTAGTGGAAATAATAATAATTTCCAACAAAATTATCGCGCAAAACAAAACACAGCTGAAGGTACGTGTTTAATAATACAAAGAGATGGCATGGTAATGGAATTCGCGGACGTAGCGGTTATCGTGAACAACCGAGTCAGCAAGGTCGGCGAGCTGTAGCATGTTTAGAAGTAGAACATACGTCAGGCGATAATGAACTTGACACATTGGAACAACAAATAGAGCCGAGTCAGTTTTTTCGTGAATAAAGATAAACATATATTAACGTATAATAGTATAAACTGGGTTTATTTTTTTCTTAATGGCCTACACTCGGAATGGCTAATTGATACGGGTGCGTCAATATCAGCCATAAGAAATGAAATTTTAGAATGTTACCCGGGATGTTACAATATTATTAAGGATAAGGTAGTAGTTAACGGTGTAGGTGGTAAAATACAAGCGATAGGTTACGTGTACTTAAATTTAAATTTCGAACAGTGTTCGTTTATGCATAAGTTTTATGTATTTAATGAATTACCATGTAAATCGGTCGGCATAATAGGTCAAGATTTTTTACAAAAATATAAAGGCGTTATAGATTTCTCAGAAAATAAACTAACTCTTAAGGAATACCGAGGGCAAGTTATTTCGATGCCACTTAGATATTATGATTATGTATTAAGTATTCCGCCGCGTTGCGAGGTAATTAAATATTTTCCAGTTAGCATAACCGAAGATTGTGTGGTATCAAAACAAGAGTTACAGGAAGGGGTTTTTTTGGCCAGCGTAATAGCTAAACCGAAAAATGGAATGATACCTATTAGGATATTGAATACAAAAGACGAGGAAATTGAATGTATTTTAAAAAATATAGATATTCAACCCTTAAGGAATTATAGCTATTGTTATTTTCCGGAGTCAAGTAAGAGTGTTGAACGTATTAAGGAAATATTTTCAATTTTAAAATTAGACTATTTAAACAATGAGGAACGATTAATGATTGAACAGATCTGTGCGAAATATCCAGATATATTTCATTTACCGGGAGATAAGTTGACTGTAACTAATATATATGAGCAATCTATAAAATTAAAAGACAATGTATCACCGGGATATAAAAAACAGTACAGGATACCAATTGCTCAAAAGAAAGAGGTCGATAGGCAAGTACAAGAAATGTTAAAAAATGGAATTATTGAAGAGACGGTTAGTGAGTGGTCTAGTCCTGTGTTAATTGTCCCTAAAAAAGCAGACCGGGACGGGGATAAAAAATGGCGGCTTGTAATAGATTATAGGCAATTAAACGAAAAAATTCAAGACGATAAGTTTCCTTTACCAAATATTAATGAAATTTTAGATTCATTATCAGGAGCTATGTATTTTAGTCACTGTGATTTGTCGCAATCATATTATCAATGTCAATTAGACGGAAAAAGTAAACAGTATACAGCATTTACGACAGACAAAGGACAATATCAAATGAACAGATTACCAATGGGTTTAAAAATTAGTCCGAGTTCATTTAGTAGAATGATGACTGTGGCGATGTCCGGATTAAATTATAATAAATGTTTAATATACCAGGACGATTTGGTTATCTTTGGGCAAAATTTAGAAATACATAACCGAAATTTAATGTCAATTTTTACACGATTAAGAAAAACTAATCTTAAACTAAATCCATCTAAATGCGAGTTTTTAAGGAAGCAAATACTTTATTTAGGACACGTTATATCAAATGACGGTATCTCTCCAGATCCGGGAAAAATTGAAGTAGTAAGAAATTACCCACGTCCCGCTAATAGTGATGAAATAAAACGGTTTATAGCTTTTGCGAATTATTACAGAAAATTCATCCCTAAGTTCGCTAAAATAGTTGCACCAATGAATAAAATGTGTAAGAAAAATGCTGTATTTAATTGGTCAGAAGAATGCGAGGAAGCATTTTTAATACTTAAGGAGGCATTAATATCACCACCAATTTTAGATTTTCCCGATTTTTCCGAAAAAAACACGTTTGTACTGCAAACAGACAGTACAGGTTTTGCGATAGGAAGTGTCTTGAGTAATGGAAACGGCAAACCCATCGCGTACGCGAGTAGAATTTTAGGGAAAAGCGAGTTAAATTATCCTATTATAGAAAAAGAATTATTGGCTATAGTTTGGTCAATTAAACATTTTAGGACATATCTATATGGTAGGAAATTTATCGTAAAAACAGATCATAAGCCATTAATATATTTATTTAATATGACGGACCCATCAAGTCGGTTAATGAAGTTTCGTCTGTATTTAGAGGAATACGATTTTGAGGTCGAATATGTGAAAGGGAAGGACAATGTGCTAGCGGACGCATTATCTAGAATAAAAATCTCCATTAAAGATTTAAAAGATATGGGAAATAATAGTATATCAGTAGTGACGAGAATGCAGAATAGGCGGTTGCAGGAATTGGGTAAAGAACAGGATATTCGGAAGGATAATATAATAGATTCTAGGATAGGGCATCCCAGAATAGTAGAAGTACTGAAGAAACAAGGGAATGATGTGGAATTACGCAGAATAAATGCAAATAAATGGGGAAAATTGATACGTGACAAAAATTGTAAAATAATTATGTCTAAGTCACGAAATAAATTGATGTACGTGCCAGAACACTTAAGTGTTTATATTAACTATGAATCTTTATCAGCTTCTTCCCTAGACGAGTTGCTGAAAGACATAGTAAAGTTTTGTTTTGAACAAAACTTGGAACATATTATTATGTTAAAAAATAATGATAACGAGTATTTGATAAAAGGAATGGCACGGTATTTAAAGGAAAACAATAGTTCATTACAAAAGAACTTTAAAGTATGTATAGTGAAAGATGTACGTAGGATAGAGGACAGGGAAGAAAAGAAGGTAGTCATGAACGATTTTCATATATTACCAACTAGTGGTCATGCAGGGATACGAAGGATGATTAATAATATAAAGAAATCTTTTTACTGGCCAGGTATCGAAAAAGATGTAGTAGAATACGTCCAAAAATGTGATAAGTGTCAGAAACAAAAATTTCAGAAAAATATTAGGGAACCAATGACAATTACGACGACTGCGTCAACAGCTTTTGAGAAAATTTACTTGGATATAGTAGGACCATTCGATAAGGATACGAATGGAAATATATATATTTTAACATTACAGTGTGAGTTAACAAAATTTGTGGAAGCTTATCCTTTAAAAAACAAATCAACCAATGAGGTAGCAAAAGCGTTAGGGGAAAATTTCATTTTGAGATATGGGATACCGCAAAACATTGCTACAGATAGGGGAAGTGAGTTTATTTCCAAAGTCATGGTAGAATTATTCAAAATTTTAGGCATAAATAAAATATTAGCAACGTCGTATCATCATGAAAGTATTGGTTCGCTAGAAAATGCTCATAAAACTTTGGGTGCGTATTTAAGAATTCAGACAAATAACAACTCGTCATCATGGAGTTCTTGGATCCCTTATTGGTGTTTTTCATACAACACAACAGTAAATACTGTAACTAAATATACTCCATATGAGTTAGTGTTCGGAAAATTATGCAACTTACCAAGTAATTTAAATAATGGGAGTGTTGAACCTATATATAATTTCGATGATTATCCTTTAGAGTTTAAGTTTCGTTTACAGAAAGCTCAAGCGGATGCTAGAGAAAACTTGATAACTAGTAAATTGGCCAGGAAAATTGTTTATGATAAAAATAGTAACCCTGTAACATATAAGGAAGGTGATTTAATATTGTTGAAAAATGAGAATGCAAGTAAGTTAGATAATGTGTACAATGGACCATTTTATGTAATAAAAGATGAGTCACCAAATGTAAAAATAAAGTATAAAAATAAAATAGAAACTGTACATAAAAATAGAACCAAATTGTATTATGATAGTTAAAATTAATTATAATAGTTATAATCAAAACAATAAAATTAACTTAGATTTAATTTTATTTTTTTTCTCTGGAAGGGTGATGTAGTGTGAGCTGGTCACATACATCATCCGATAACAAGGAATAGATTACGGTTGTACTATAACTATCATAAGATACTAAGATAAGACATTAAGATAGTAATATAGCTATAAGACACGTAGATATTAAGTATATAAATCGTGGTAAGATGTAATTAAAGGAGCATTCAACATGTCATCATAGTATCATTTACTACCCCACTTCTACACCATCTGACGAGTTCCGGTGCCCACTCCACACAGGTTTTGTGTCAAGTTTTCCTTTTACCGTAGTTACTGACTGTTCGCTTACTGTTGACTCTAACTCACTGTTGTACTTTATAAATTAGTAATCATAAGGACACAACCTGTGTCCTTAAAATAAATAAAGTTCAATTTCGTTGCAGAAAAGCCTTCAAAAATGTATACAGTCTAATGGACGAGAGAGGTGATACTGTAATGAATTTCATAGTAAATAATCCAATATGGTAAATATTGGATTATTTAAGATTTTATCTCGACAGCCAAAATGGGAGCCCGTGATGAAACGCATCGATGAATTTGTTTCGCTTTATAACGAAATGAAGGTAAACACAACATCAGCATCATATCATAATTGAAGACCACTGTTGGACATACACACCTCAACAAAGTCTAGGGATATTTTGTATAAAGATGTGAAACTCAAAAAATATTGGTTTGTTTTTAATTCTTTTGGTGAAATCTTACTTTGATAACCTTTTTTAACCATTCTAAATTTGAATTTGAAAAATAAAATTAAAAATAAAAGATTTACGCGGCCTAAACGTAGTCAATTTCATCAGAATCAAAATGTAATGGGCAGTAAGCATGCTCCCAGCTGCGGGTACTAAGCGGAGTATTGCTGAAGAAATTGGAACAATACAAAAAATGAAATCAAGGTTATGGTCACGTTATCGTGCTACTGGTGAAGTGGTTGAAAGATACCACAGCAAAAAGTCTATCACCACTCAACGACATGATAGATTTTTGCAAGTTTCCGCGAAAAGACAGCCAAATGTTATTACCATGCAGCTGGTTTAGAGGCTCCAGCTCTTGTTGGAGCCTCTTGCGGGTGACCAAACTGTCAGAAGAAGTCAGCATGAAGCCCACCTTTATGCTTGCATACCGTTTTGTACTCCAGCACTACGCCGAGCGAATCGCGCACGACGACAAGAGTGGGCTCGTGAACATTTGCTCTATAAAGATAACCAGTTATCTGTAGTGGTGTTTACACATGAGTCCCGGTACGGTTTCTACTCGGATTCACGTAGAGAACGTGCTTGGCGAGTTCCTAGTACACAACATCCTCAAGAAATCTATTCATACCACGATAGAACAATTATGGTTTGGAGGGAAATTTGTGTCGGTCGAAGAACAGAGCGCGTTTTGATCAGAAACACCATGATGGCTGAAAAATAACTTAACGAGGTGTTAGTACTAATAATCTACCCCCGTAGACTACAATTGGGCCAAATGTTTAAGCTCATGGACGATAACACCCATCCGCATAAAGCGAGACTGATGACAAGCTGGTTGCAGGAGCACGAAGTATCGATTTTATGCTGAACCACTCAATCGCCTAACCTTAAAACCATAAAATACGCGTAGGACGTGTTCAAAAGAAGGGCTTTGATGAATTTTCCTCCATAAAATTGCGATGGAAGGGCTACTTGTTTTGTATCCTAGTCGACCTGGAACAATATACCGCACCAAGACCTGGATAACTTAATCCAAGCATGAAAAACCATTGCAGGACCGTTATTTACGGTTTTTTGAATGTACTGACTACTGATTACTCACATAACAGTTTAAAACTGATAAATTTGATGACGACCTCGGTGGCGCGCTGGTAGAGCCAGCGGCTGCCGCGCATGAGGCTGTGGGTTCGATCCCCACGCATGTCCTGAGTCTGGGTGTTCTATGTGTCCGTTAATTGATGTTTGTAAAAAAGTCCCCGCGACACAGGGCATGATCTCTAGAGCGGGAGTTGTCTTTTTTAGAGTAAAAAAAAAAAAATATTTTCGCTTTTTTTCACTTTTGCTTAAGAAACACATTCATTGTTAGTTTTACTAATTGTCTAAGTTTTTTATTTATTTGAAAAAAAAATTATGCTAAAAATGTATTTTTATTTAACTCTGGATTGTAGCCTGATTAATTGCCTTTATAAAAATATAAACTTGTTGTATGTTATCTCCAATAATTTTGGAGTTATACCAAATAAAATTGAGTAAATACCAAATATCCCTAGACTTTGTTGAAATGAAATGAAATGAAATGAAATATAATTTATTGCATAAAATGTAGGTACATAAGGTGATAAGGTTATTTGTCGATCCGTATACATTTTGTCATTTTGTGACATACAATATTTACAATTTACAGAAACACAATTTACACATTAAATAATTCAATAACACATTATCCATAATTAATTAACAAATTAAATGATTCATTTCAAAAATTCTGACAAACAATAAAATCTTTTATCAAGTAACCATAGTTTTAGTTTTTTACAAAACATTTTAGTAGGCAATTTTTTTATATCCTCTGGTAAGGCATTATAGATGCGCCCACACATTGTAGTACAGTTTTTTTGGTATAAAGTAGTTCTAGGTTGTCTGGGCAGTACAATTCTGTCTGGGTGCCTAGTATTACGCGGGAATATGTCTTTAGCTGTTTTAAATAATTTAGGGTTTAATTTTACAAATTTAGCTGCTTCCAGAATGTACATGCATGGTAAGGTAAGTATTCCAAATTTTTTAAATAGCGGTTTACACGTTTCCCAAGGTGGTATCCCGGCGATGGCTCTAACGCATTTTTTTTGTGTTAAAAAGGCTGTATTTATGTCCGTACTATTTCCCCAGACTACCAGACCGTAGTTCAGGACAGAAGATACGTAACCGTGGTATGCTGCTAGTACGGTTTTTTCAGTAGATGTCTGGCGTAGTTTGTAGAGAACATAAACAAATTTGTTTAGTTTAGCGCAAAGATGGTCAATATGTGGTTTCCAGCTTAGGTGTTTATCCATAGTTATACCTAAAAATATTGTTTCTGCGGTTTCAGCTATTATTTGGTCATTGTAATTAAGTTTTAAATCTAAGTGAGGCGCATTGTATGTGCTGAATTGCATGTATTTAGTTTTATTTACATTAACCCGTAAATTATTATCAGTAAGCCAATTTATTATGGAATTAATAGTATTATTTATGTCAATAGAAAATGTGTTATAGTCAGTTTTTTTGTCGCAACTTAATATTAGTGAAACGTCATCAGCAAATAAAATACAGGGACTAGGGGTTATGTCAGGAAGATCATTAATATATATTAAAAATAGCGTTGAGGTGTGTATACCTCCTCCGAGCACTTCAACGTTACGCAGTTATGTGACTTCTTCATTCATCGGTTTTCTGCCGTCCTAACTATAGTCGAACCATTCTAAAATGCGAATTTTATCAGTTGATTTGAGCCATAGAAGGTACCGTAATTACAGAAAGTAATATGCGTTAATTTTACAAAT
Source organism: Schrankia costaestrigalis (assembly GCA_905475405.1). Classification (NCBI taxonomy): domain Eukaryota; kingdom Metazoa; phylum Arthropoda; class Insecta; order Lepidoptera; family Erebidae; genus Schrankia; species Schrankia costaestrigalis. Next base: position 3,417,106 of record FR997852.1, read on the forward strand.
TTACAGCATCCAGAAATAAAAGTAGCAGATGTAATGAAAAAAACTGGATTCAAAAATATCGATGTGCAGTTGAAAACATTTTCTTTTGTTTTTCGTCATGAAGAACTAAAAAGTAAGTAAAAACAGTTTAAGGAGGCAAAAACGGATTAATTTCATTAAAAGTTACTAAGCAAATTTATATATAATTTTAGATCTAATAAGAGCAGTAGAACCTTTCCGGATGTCTAATGAATTATTTGAAGAATTTATGATAGATTACTTTGCGTGCGAAGAAGAACATGGTGCAGGAAGATACAAAATTAACGAAGAAGGACAAAAAACATACAAATTTGACAATGAAATGATTGTAATTTATGCTAATAAATAATGAAGAAATGCTTTATTTGAGTCCTGTACCGTAAAACCATTTTACCAACAGACACTTCCCAATATTTTACCCTTTTCTATTTCTTATCAAATGATTTTCAGACAAATGAACGTATGACCAATCGTTTGAGTTTCCTGCAGTTTACCGAATAAACGTTAAACCGTGGTACCATTGACATTATGTACAATTTCCTTCTCCGTTTTTGACTTGAATTCTGTGGCATAAACGCTGTCATGAAAAGGCTCCCTAAATGTATTAAGAAGCGCTCCAGCAATTCAGAAGCCTGTGAAGAGATGAGGAGGTGTATTATTGAATACCGCATTCCTGAACATTTTAAAATCACCTTTAAATCTCCCGCTTATCGCCTCAATGACCCAACGGACAAATTGTTACTATACCCTTTCCAGCGTAAGTTTAGCTTTTTGACAGTTCACGTCCATGAACTTTCGTAATATTTTCGCTTATTTTTCGAACAAATAATATTGTATTTCATGGATGTACCCATGTTTTTTTCGGTTACCATGGTTACTTAGTGATGGACACTATACCCCTTCCAGCGTAAGTTTAGCTTTTTGACAGTTCACGTCCATGAAGTTTCGTAATATTTCCGCTTATTTTTCGAACAAATTATATTGTATTTCATAGACGTACCCATGTTTTTTTCAGTAACCATGGTTACTTAGTGATGGACACTCATAACGATTACCACCATTATGAAAGAAATTACAAATAATCGGTAAAAAATAAATGCTATGAATAAACCTGAACTCTTCACAATACGTTTATAAAACGTAATATGATATTTTAGATTAGCTATATCCCGCGAATGTGTACCGATAAATTATGTATTTTAAATAATACCTAAGCCAACCAAAATTTTATAATTTTAAGCTATAGGCTAATTCACTTAACATAGAAGAAAGAAACAATAATAAAATGATAATGTAAGTTGATGTAAGGATCCAATGTGTAAAAAAGTAATTTGAAAAATCGCGAAATCGCTTACAATCGTATGGCATTACATTCGAGATACTGCTGAACGTCACTAACGTCAATCTGTCAAATGTTGTTAAATATAGTGGAAAGGGTATAATAACGATTACAACCATTATGAAACAAATTACAAATAATCGGTAGAAATAAATGCTATGAATAAACCTGAACTCTTCATAATACGTTTATAAAATGTAATATGATATTTTAGATTAGCTATAACCTGCGAATGTGTCAGGATAAATTATGTATTTTAAATAATACCGCTAACTATAATTATATAATTTTAAGCTCTAGGCTAATTCGAAAAAATAATAATAATTAAGAAAAAAACAATAATATTATGTAAAAGATGATGTAAGTTGATGTAAGGATCCAAATGTGTAAAATAAAGCAATTTGGAAAATCGAAAAATCGCTTACAATCGAATGGCATTACATTCGAAATACTGCTGAACGTCACCAACGACAATCTGTCAAATGTTGTTAAGCACGACGCCTGATATTGGCGCCAAAAAAAAACGTCCATCTGGCCAAACGCCTGAAAACGGCGTTTTGACAAGGTCAAAACATCGTATCACTTTCTTGCCATTTAGAAAATATTTCTTATTTGTTCTAGTCCTTACGCATTACAAATCGTCTATGCATGATATTTCTAGTCCTCTCATATAAAAATCATTTAATCTATGGAACAAAAGCTATGACAGATTTATTTTTGAATCTGTCAGTCATTTGTTTACGTTATGCGAGTCGTGTTACGCGTTATATAAACATTGAAGTTTAAATTGTATTTGTGTTTTGTTTGTGATTGTGAGTGGTGTTATGTGAAGTCTAATAAGTGTTCATTGTTATTGTGTTACAACAATGTAATAAAACATTCGTAAGTGGTTTATTTTTCATAACTCGGAAGAGCTATTTTTTTGCAAGGTATGATTTTTGCAAGGTAAAGTTCATATTTTTTTATTTATTATCAAGAATCTTATTAGATTTATACAAAATTCCATTTAGAATGGGAGATAATCGGCTTATAAGAATCTTATTGGACTTATACTAAATTCCAATTAGATTTAAAGAAAATCTGCTTTTTCAAACATTGGTCAGTGAAAAAACGCGGCCTGGCAAAACGCCTGAAATTGGTTGGCCAGATGTGCAATTTTCCGCCATTTTGTCTTGCCAGACGAGTGGTATAATGGAAGGGGTATAGACGGGATTTATTTGGTTCTTCATTCGTAAATCTGCGCCCAACGCCCTCAGCGAATGGTTCTTGAAATGGAGGATAACAGTCAACCCCGAAAAGAGCCAAACGTTGATGTTTCACAAGAAAAGGAGCCACAAAACTCTCTCGGCAGAGACACCAAAAGTTCGGCTCCCCGATCCCTTGGGCGAGGGAAGCCAAATACCTTGGAGTCATACTCGACGATAAACTTTCGCTCCGTCCCCACCTAAACATGGTTCGCAAGCGGGGTTCGTATGATGGGACGGCTGCACTTACTCCTTAGGAAGGAGTCTAAGATGTCAATCCGCGATAAAGTTAGGATATATATACGAGACTTGACGTCATCATGACGTACGCGTGCGTAGTTTTCGCCCACCTCAGGCCACACAGCAGGATCCATAGGTTACAAACAATTCAAAATAGGTTCATGCGCAAATCGACGGGAGCATCGTGGTTCATGCGTAACGAGGATCTCCACATCGACCTCGAGTTGCCGACCATCCAGTAACACATGAAACTTTGTTCCCGTCGCTACTTTGACTGCCACTTACCCCAACCAACTAGTGGTTGAGGCATCCGGGTACATCCCCTTATATCCCCGGGAATATCCAAAATTAGAAGACCTAGACATGCTCTAGAAGAGCTGGGTGATCGCTCAACGTAGAGCTTATACGGCTCGCGAAGCAACAACAACACGTCCGCGGTTCCGTTCTCGGCGCCGCACAGTGTCGTGTCCCTTTATCAAAAATCCGATGTTCCATTTTTCTGATTGGTAATTTTTTGACATGACAATACAATCATTACTAAATGCCCTAACGAATGTCGGTAGTTTCAGTTTTTTAATGTAAATACGGAAGAAGGGGTGAGTACTCAAAGTTCATGTTATTATTGATGCGTTGAAATCAGTAGCGTACACGAGTAAGTTCAAAACCATATTTACATGATATAAACAGTGTCTATTATTGCAAAAATAACTTTAAATCATTAATTAACAATTGTAATTGCTAAATTGTCATAAAACTAGGTGAAATGTCCGACATTGGTAAGTTATTAAGCATATTACTAATACTGGAAAATTATAAGTATGTCGAAAGTTTGTTTTTTTTTTTTAAATATACATCAAAATACATTTTCAATTTTTTAATATGAGTCAGATAGATTAATAAACTTTGTGTTTGAAAACTGTCAATGTGCGCTTTTTTGCGTTTTACGAGATATTTACGGTTTACCGATTGGTCAGCTCTCTGAAGATGCTCTAGAAGGAAGGCATAAAGATGCACGAAATTACAGTGCAAAACTTCTAGATCACATTAATAAATATTTAATAACCATCTTATTATTAACTCTGACTATCTGATTCAATGATTTCAACAATAAGATCTAGAAACAAACAAAAAAAGATTTAATCGCTCCCATTTAAATAACTATTTTAACCTGGAGTAAATAAAATTCTTGTTATTGATTTTTTTTATTTTGTTGTGCTTTCTTACCCACCTTATACACAAACACAACACAAAAAACATTATACATCAAAAATCAGATTTATGATAAAACGTTCTATGGGCTCGCGACACTGTGCGCCGAGGCAGGAATCAGGTCCAGGCCGAGGTTCGTGCCCACAGGGGGTGCCTTTCTCTGAGGATGACCTTCGGTGTTTGTTATACATTTACTGCAGAGTATCATAAATTTTGTTTTTATTTTTATTTATTACAAGGACATTCCTTTCTGACCACAACTGTAACCTTTCTAGTTCCTGATTTAGCCTAGTGACGGCTGCTTGACTATCACGAGGCTTGAAAAATATGTACTTACACCTGTGTATCATCTGCATAGAGACGGTAATGACACTCAGAAAACTCCTTCACAATGTCTCCACTGTACAAAATGTACAGCAATGGGGCTAAGATGGAGCCCTGGGGCACACCTCTCGCAACATGCCGTGGCATTGATGACAGACAAAATCTTTTCATGTTGATCACTAACCCGTTTTTCTGGTGTACTATTGGCACTTGGCAGAAGAATAAAATATTGTGTAAAGTAGAAGCAGTACTACGTTTACCAATCTTAAACAGTTTTATTTCCGCGGTTAAACAAATTATAATCCTTCTGCAGTTTTAGAATTTATTTCTTTGTTTAATTTTCGACGGTTTGTTCTATTACAAACATTCGCAAATGGCTGTTTTGGACGACCACTACACGTGTTTCCTGACGTAGAATGTGCATTAATTTGTGTATCGAAGCTAATAATGCATTTACTAAGCCAATTTTGTTCCTTATTTTCAAACTTAGTGACGTCTCGTTTAGTTGCTACCCAATTTCTAAGGGCTGAAATAAAAAAGCTATGAATAGTATTACGTAAGTTGTTTCTTTCCTTAACGACACTCCTATGGTGTCTAATAAAAAGTAGAGTAGCATATCTTTTGATTGCTTAGTCGTAGGTTTCACTGGAGGATGTTGTTTCAGCACATTAAACAAATCTGGATTTTTTATTGTAGCACCGTTACCTACAAACACATACTTTGTTCAAGAAGGGCAAAAATGAGCAAAAAATTTAAAAGGGTTGCATGCATAGTTCTAGCATACTTGAAATTTCCATGCTCCTATGTATTAAAAAAAATCCTTTGTTCGCATAAGGGCAACTTCTCAAAAGGGCAATTTCTCATAGAGGCAAATTCTCATGTGGGCAAATTCTCATAAAGGCAAAAGTACAATAAATAAGAAAATATATTTATTTCAATTATATTATTGTATTGTTGAAAATTAATAATAAAAACTAAACTAATAATAAGCGTTGCAAGCATTCTTCAGTAGAAGTTAAATTATGAACTAAATCATTAATGATCTTCGTTATCTTAGTATTTTTAATTATGTCCGAAGACCTGCGTTTTTTTCGGTGCAATGTATATTATTTTTTTTAAATTTTGTATCTTGTACGTAAGCCTCTTGTTTTAACAGGGTTAAAGCTTGAAATAATGACGACTTTGGTGGTATTTTACTATTTAGCCTTTTATGTCAACCTTCAATGGCGTTTGTGGTTCTGTGATCTTCACCATAACAGTTCATAACTTCCGTAGTTATAATGTTTATCCATTGCTTAGTAAAATAATTCAGGAAATTCACAAGTACATCTGTATTTGGAGCAGAGTTTTGGATATATAAAAAGCCTTCTGGTATAAATGAGGGAGGCAATAAAGCTAATTTCGTAATTAGTTTGGTTATATGACGAAATTTTTTACTTGCCCTCCAAATTGCCTGTTGAAAGTGATAATAACACCCGCGTACCCGAACATTAGGGTATACAGTTCTTACCGCATTAATCGCAGCTAGTTCAAAATCGCATTTATATTCTTCCATAACCAAATTAAAACGATGTTTTAAAATTGCAAACATTCTTACATAAGATTGTTGCATCTTGTTCGGGAGTAAAATGTAGATAAGTGGAACAAAATTTACGTATATGTATATCACTTTCCGCCATATTAACGTGTACCGTATATATTTGAAAAAATGGCTTAGGTGTAGATTTAAAGGTGCCATCGCCGTAGAATTTACGTTTTTCTGTTAAAACCCTGGTCGATATTGAGGTGCCAAAAAAGATAATCTTCTCTTCAAAGCCATTGTCAAACAAAAAAAAGTTTTCTACAACACATTCTGGTAATTTGACGTCTTCGCATTTTGTAAAAGATGTTATTTCCATACCCAGAAACTTCTTCCTTGATCTGTATAAGGTATCTTTTTTTGACGAGAACGAAGGAATGTCATGTCTTATTTGTTGAGCTGATGTTGTTTGACTGTAAAAATGCTTTTCAAAAATTTTGACAACCGATTCAAAATTAGTTTGAACATCTTTTTTAGCTTCATGCATGATACCATCTATTACATTGAGCGTAGGATTTGGTAAACATGTGTGTTTAGCTGGCCTTATTATAACCTTACTAACATCTAAAGTCACGGAACCATTACAAATTCTCTTCTTACTACATCGCCACCTAGTATTACCAGTATTATATTTGAAGCAAAGATTGTAGCGATAACCATTATGAAGAAAAACTGGTTTACCTTTTCCACTTTCAATGAATTTTTCATATTCCGAATCTTTACTAGAACTAGCCACCACATCCATTATTATTTAGTGTGAACAACGTTTATTTCTTAAGTATAATTTATATCTTAGAATGAGAATAATTTAATAAACATAAACATTTGTTGTCATGTTGACATAACACTATGAAGTGGCCATATGACTATAAAGTGGCCAGTATGTAATCAAACCTCTTGATCTGAAGGAGGTTTTCTTCGTAAAGATTTTAGCCTCTTCATGTAATACGTTGAGGGTTTTATTACTTAGGGCTAGCATTCGAGTTTATTAGGCACAGTAATTCGCTTTATACCGTATACAAGTGAATATTTAATTAATGATTTGTGTCGATTACTGTACTAAAGTTGCCTTTATGAGAATTTGCCCACATGAGAATTTGCCTCTATGAGAAATTGCCCTTTTGAGAAGTTGCCCTTATGCGAACAAAGGAAAAAAATGCTAAATGAAGTGTAAACATTAAGTAATTATATCTACATTAATTACGATAGTCTAGTACATACTAATATTTAAAATAAATAATAAATACCTTTAAAAATAAGCACCATTTTCATAAATACTCCAGTAAACAACTTATACGCCAATATAATTAATCAATTTCACGAGATAATTATACCGAAACAGTAATTAGAAATTCAACTTAGGGAGATCTTAACTTTATGCACTAATTTCTGATGATATAAACTACGTATCGAAATAATATTGTAGCATAAAGTGAACACGATAGTCATAAGCCCGTAGCAATATTTTTTTTAACTACCTTCATATCGGAAAAAAAAATTTCATCCACCTAGAACTTAATAATTAATTACAGTGCGCCGGTGCCAGCCTTCGACTGCATTTGTTGTGCGGTGTCTCTGGTGGGCACAACTTAGAATTTCAGGCGTTAAGATAAGGATACCAGCTTACGGCAAAATATTTGTTAAAAGTCTTCATACTGTCGGTATCAGGGCTGATTCAGCTATTTCAAGTCACGTCTCGGGAATCTTATTTACTGGAAGAAAGGGTAAAATTGCTGTTTTCCGCACAACCATCTAGTCTAGTTCGATTTACCCTAAGAGGTTTTGCTTTTTTAAAGATAGCTGCGTTGTAATGATGATAACATCTTCTGAGATTTCCATGAAAAATACACTTCGATAAGCGTTTATTTGTGCAGATTCGTAGTCGTACTTAAACGATGTCAAATCGATACTAAGGGTTTTAATAATATAAGCCGCCTATATAGCTGGTTTTTTCCTTATTTGCCATTAACGCAAATATAACTGGTATTACATTTATGTGTTTTTGGGACTACGGAAAACAACCGGTTTTTTTAAATATCTAATTTTTGAACGGAATGTCATAAAAACTTTCTTTGTATAATATGCACCGAATTCCTCTACTCTCATCCATTTAATTCCATCCCTGAAAATTATCTTTTGCTTATTTTCATCTTTCTATTTATCAAATTGAGTTGATTGCATGTTATTGATTTTACGAAAATGGTCGATAAAATATCGATAACAACATTGTTTAGGTGACTTATATGTATATAATATCTCGATATTGCTCAGGCGCATATATTTCCCCATGACCGTGCAAGATCTTTTGAGTCCAAAAAAGAATTACTACTGGAAATTTGTCGTCGATTATTTTGAAATAACTCTATAAAATTATATTTTAACCCTTTACAATCAGTCTTTAGGTTTACTAGTACAGTCACGGACTTATCAACCTAGACTGTTTGGACTTTGAACTATTAGAAGTTGAACGCTGCGAATCGTGCGAGAGTGTGCGATATATTTTTGTTGTTTCCTCTCTTACTACGTAGATAGCAGCGCCAGTGCACGATGTGGCCAACACGCGATACTATTTACGTTTTGTTATTGCTGAACTACAAAATGTATTAATATTAATAAAATGAAGCACATTTACGTGAAAATGCTTACAAAATTGTATGGTTAATTTACAATGATGCATTTTAACTTTAAGAATAGTTCCTTGACCGTTAATGTAAATAATTTGCCCAAAAAGTAAAGTGATTCTTTTTAAATACTGGGATTGTTTTGTTTTTAAGAAATATTATTGTAACAGTTTCAAAGAGTTTTAATGAGGTGTTTTTGATATAATCCGTCAAATCCAGTTTTGCCGCTTGATAGTTAACAGATTATTGTTGATCACTTGGCAGATTTCATTGTCCCATCGAACCTCATACCTACACGTTTTTTCAATGGGAATAAGTCAATTGATCTGCATGCAACATTTAACTGTGGGTCAGAAAGAAACCGCTGTGTAGACATATCTGTACTGAAGTTCGGTAAATAAATATCATCCACAGAGCGGTTTTCTCTCTTTAATAGTTCTATTAATACTAATTGGAATAGTATCTTTAAATTACCCAGCCTTTATGGTGGTTATCTTTTGCAATAAAAATATATATATTTAAGAATAGGAAGAAAATAAAACTTTCAAGACGAAGGGTAGATTATGCGTGTTTATGACTCCAGCTAACCAAACTATATTCACATCAACCGAGGTTCCCACCTTGTCGTGGTGGTGGGCTGAGTACCCGTAACACGTAAAACTAAGTGGCACCCCCCGAAGGGAGCTTCTTCACTGGGCTGTAACCCAGACAGCTCATGTTAAAGCGGTTCAGCAGGTTGCGGTGCTGAATGGGCAGTACGCAACTGAGGGGGGCCACGGCGTCGCGTGGGAAGCACCTGCCCATCCGGGCCAACGACAGGTGAAGGCCCATAAAGAGTTGAGAGAGTCCCGGGACACGTGCAAGTAATGCCCGTGACTGAAAAGTCGGTTCGTGTCAAGAATTATATACCTACTTATACATCAAAAATGTCATAATTGTGAGCAGATTAATATTTTTAACAAAATATTAGCAATTTCAATAAACTTGAATACTTACTACAAGTGGCGTTCTGTCGTCTCTGCCTACCCCGGACGGAATAAGGCGTGAGTTTATGTATGTATGTATGTATTGAATACTTACGACTTTTTTTAAACAGTAAGTTATATGTTTTGTCTTATATTCACGGAATGATTTGGCGACATTTATGGAACAGTGTAAAAAGAACTTAAAGAGCTGACACAATTTTCTAGTTTGAATTACTTAATCGGTTCCAAAATGACTATAAAGGCCTACGCAGACCGGGACGGCATGGCAAGGGATTTTAATTTTTAATAATGGACATTCAATTGCTATGCTTTAAAATGAAAAATGCCGTGCGTTAAAATCCCTTTCAATGCCGCGGCATCATTTTAAAGCATAGCAATTTAAGTCGTATTTCTGTAACAGTACGGTAGAATTTCCATTAGCAAAAATTAAAATCCCTTGCCATGCCGTCCCGGTCTGCGTAGGCCTTAAGCGGCTCCGCTTGCGGAACATGATTTTGAGATAAAAAGTAGCCTATATCCTACTCCAGGCTCCCACCTATCTCCATACAAAAAAAAAACAATAAAACTCATTTTCCCTTTTATAATATTAGGAGGAATATATTAAAACTACTAGTTAGAGTAAATATTTTGTAATAAAAATAAAAACATTTTTAGTTATTTTACAAACTTGAAAGATACAACAAATAATTTGAAAATTTTACAATAAGTAGGAAAATCTATTAAGTAATCAATAAAAGTTAAAACAATTTTAATTGGTATTTAACACCAAATAACTAAATACCTATCACAATATAAAGTCTTTGTAATATTAATTGTTATAAATAAATCTAATAATAACCAACAAAAGTTAAAACAATTCTAATTAATAATTAATAACATTAATATAATAACATTAATTAATATAAAATATAATAACAATTAATATTACAAAGACTTCATATTGTGATAGGTATTTAGTACCAAATAACTAAATACCTATCACAATATAAAGTCTTTGTAATATTAATTGTTATAAATAAATCTATTAAGTAATCGTCCCGCAGCGTGTAGTCTTCTCCGTATTGTTTGCATTGTTACCTGAAATAAAAGAATATTATTAATTTAACTTTTTAAACAAGATATTATGGTAATGATCGATATAATATCAGTATTATTCGGTTCTTTATTTTCATTCCTAAGATTATGTTATATTTTTTAAAATTTAACATTGCATAATGTTACTTGTCCTTACATAAGTTACGCATAATACTCATTTAACATAACTTTTTCATCCTATTTACTTTAAGTATAATATTTAATAAGCAAACTTATGCTTTGGGATAGTAATCCCAAAGCATAAATTTACTTAAGCATTATGATGCATAACCATAACTATTTTTGTTTTACATGCCTATTACATAATTTTTGTTTTTCAAATTCAAATACATAGCAATTCAAATAATAATCTATCAATAACATAAACCTAACCTAAAACCTTATGTTTGTTTATCAGACTCAAATAGCTATCAATAACATAAACCTATTTTTTGTCAATTAACTATTAGACAAATAACCAATATGCGTTACAACTTTATGCATTTCTAAGTTATGAATAAAAACAATAGCATATGCAATATTTTTGATTAATAACACAGTATGCTATAAAACAATATTATGGCATACTATTATTATGACCAAGAAAATTATGCGTAACATAATGACAATGAAAATTAGGACAAAAACCATTATGAGAAAAAAAGGGATCCCGACGCTTACAGTATGTAAAATATAAAATCATGTTCAATCATGTAAAATATAAAATCATGTAATTTTGATTATAGCTTTTAAGAATACTCTTAGTTGTTAGTTAGTAGTATTCTTAAAAGCAATTTAAATTAAAAAGCATATAAAAAAGTGTGGCATTGTAATGCCACACTTTTTTATAAAATGCAGCGTGTCTCTCTATTTGAGTTTCGCACGACTCAGCAGTCGTTACTAAAAGGCTACGAACCTTGTCGTTGAATTTATGTCATTTCGATTCTATCAAGAGTTGATTAAGATTGTTTTATTATTTCATGTCATCTTTGTATTAAAGTTAATTTTAATAAATAATACTTTTACCAAGCAATGCATTTTGTCAAATGTTATTAATGCTATAGGTATGTTGTTTTGCCTACTTACATGTTTTTAAAAATAATCCCTTTATGAAATGATGATTAAAATTTTTATATACCTACGTAAAAACAGTTTTTGTTTGTTGAACAACAGTTTTTAAAAAGGTAAATTTAACAAGTAAGTATTATTGTAAGTAAGTAGGTATTATTTTGTCAAATGTTATTTTGTAATTTGAAAATTTGTGATTTGTTTTTTGTCATAATATTATGATTGGACACCGTATAAAACATTGTATGATTAGCCTACGAATACATTAGAATTACGAGCTTAAACTCATGTAAACTCGATTAAGTTGGGAGTGGTCATAATATCCGAATCCAATTCTATTTATGAACTTACAAGGCTTTTGTGCTTTTGTTGCATTTTACGAAAATAAAACTTATCAAAAAATTATTAAACAATAAGAAGTGCATGTTCACATTTTTTTATTTAGGTAAGTATACCTACCTCGAAAGTTCTAAGCAAGAAAAATGTAAAAAGTATAAGGGATTGATTTCGAGCGATTTGCGCCCTATTATGTATCTGTTAGGTATGCTACTATACTACGCAATATTAAGTTAACAACATCTACTAAAAATGGCATTTACCTATATTAAAAAAAAAACAATCTAGATTACATAGCGCATAGCGATCAGATTTGGTGATACATTTTTACAGCTTAGTAATGCACTCAAAGACAAAAATACCATTACTTATTTGATTTACATAATTATTTTTTAAATAATATAAAAAGTTAGATCTCAAGTAGAACCCATTTTTTTTACTACTTATAAAAACTATTATTAACACGCGCCAAATAGATACCTACCAAACTTCGATGGAAACTTTAAGATTCCTTAACAAGCCACATTGAAAATTTCGAGACGGAGCATGTTATAAAACACGTCGATTAGGTAGCTAACAAAGAAAAGTGATAAGAGTTTTCAACCTTAACTCAATTATGTTAAGTTGATTTTTGCAACTCATAAATATAAAAATAACCGTCAGTATATGTTGATGTGCAATTTTGAACTTAATGTTAAGTATGTAAGGATTAAAGTCAAATTGTTTCAAAATGCAACTGCGATGAAAGAATAAAAAATATTATGCGAGTAATATACCGAACGTTGTAGTCTTGTGCCTGCTCGGACATTCTGAAGAGCGCTCTGTTCTAGTACAATTCAGTTTGTGTCCTAGTACAGTCTAATAGTACTATTAGTACTAATCGGTCTTGAAACAAATTGAGCATAGAGCTCTATTTGTTAGTAGTTCCTATAATAATTTCATAACATAATGTATTTGTACCTATTTGAAAAGATTGAAAAGCAGGTTTATCAATTACAGTAGATGTATAACAATATAAACTTATATAGGTAAATAAGTATAACTGGACGGAATAAAAATTTTAACTTAATATTCACATTATTGTATAAAACAAAATGGCTACGAAAATATTTTACAGATAAATCAAGATAAGCTATTATTAAAATTTCTTTAAAGTAAATTTTAAAATCTAAATGTTTTTAATTTATACTATATTTATAACTGTTCATTAAATTTTTTTATTACAATTGAGTTTAAAAAAAATATATATAACTAATTAATTCGAAAACAGTTTATTTCCGTCATTGTTCGTTGAACTTCGTCTTTCCTCGGCAATAATCGGTGAACGCATAGTACTTACAGGCGCGCTAAGAGAACGAGGCGGTCAGCTGTGCTATGGCGCAGGCGCAGGCGGCCATAATGGCATTCGCTCCTTCATTCAAATCCTACTAACGCCGATGTGATAACCGCTACACTACGGAGCCTTGATATCGAAGCGTTAAAACACTCAATATATCGTAATGCAAGTACTTAGTGAAAATTAATTTTAATTTTATTAGGTGCGCGGTACCTTCTAGCTTCGTCTCGCTCTTTGCTTTCGCATTCTTGTTCTCCCTATCGGTCGTCTTGAATGAAGATGCGGAAGCGTTTGTTTTCGCTCCCAAAGTACTAATAGACCGAATGTCCGATTTCGTTACCAAATTACTAAAAATAAATCGGAAAGTAGATATCGACTAAGCTCGTATATATAAAAAGAAGAGATGGTATTACTGTAAAATAAAATATAACTATAAGTACAAGTAAAATTAAAAATAACTTTCAGTACTTGCATTACGATTTAAAGTGTATTTTGGGGCGCTTCTAAGTCAAGGTCAAGTGGTGTAGCGGTTATCGCATCTGCCTAACACACAGAAGGCCCTCGGTTCGATCCCGGACAAAAGCGTAGTTTCTGTAATTATTTTTTTGTATCCAATGGGCTTGGAAATTCCAGGCATTTTTGTACATATACATATACCTCGTTCGCACTTTGTTTGTTATGCGGCTTGCCGTCTTGCTTCCGCGGGAAGACCGACGGGCATAAAGCTATTAAATCATTTATCCTAAAATGTAGGGACATTAGTTGTTTACTAATAAAAATACCTAAATTACTTTGTTATTTGTTAAAAAAAATGCTGTTATAGTAATTATTTAAAAAATACGTAATATTAATTAATTAATATTTCATATAAAACCATTCTGTACCAGAATAGTGTAAAAGCGTTTTATTATTTAAACAGCAAATTTATTAAAAGTGTACTGAAACTATTAATAAAAATACACAAAAAGAAATTAACAAAAATACGTGTTAGCCCGGGATCGAACCGAGAGCCTTCTGTGTGTTAGGTAGATGTGATAACCGCTACACTACGGAGCCTTGATATCGAAGCGTTAAAACACTCAATATATCGTAATGCAAGTACTTAGTGAAAATTAATTTTAATTTTATTAGTAGATACCTAAAACGTTGTAAGTGCAATTATATATGCGATAGATCTTACAAGTTTCAAACGAGTTGTCAGGCAAGTGGGTCATGATTCAGTTGGTTTCATAGTACCTACCCATTATAGTAAGAAATCGTATTTATAATGTTACAATATAACGTTTTACTTGTAAAAAAATAAATTATTATGTATTGAAAGATTTAGTAAATTGTCAAAAAGCAACTACAAACCAAAACACTCCACTAATGTCGTATTTGATTTTCCTTCATACCTAATAGGCTAGGACTGTCACTCAATTTTATTTTATAAAGAAAACAACTATTTCGTTCTGTGAAATTAATGTTTTGTTTAATTAAATACAAGATCTAAAACAAAACAATAACACTCTTATTAACACAAAATATATTTACAAAAAGTAACAATGTATTCTTTTTATTTGTATTTTTTTAAGTTTTGTAATCACTTTTTTATTTTATTTTTTTTTATTATAAATTTATAAATTATTGTGTAAAAATAACATCTGTGTTACTTTAGAAGGTTTTATTAAACGTCTTCTGTTAGTGACGATTTGACCAGCGCTGGAAAAAATTCTTTCGCATGACACTGATGTCGCTTGAATGCACAACCTGCGTAACATAAATTCATACAAATGTGGATAAATATGTTTTCGAGTAGACCACCATTTCAGAGGATCCTCCAGTCTACTCAAATATTCTTCGTTTACATATTTATCGAGTTCCCTAATCCCAGCAGCGACTGAATTTTCAGGACGAGTCACTCTTTGCATCTCTGCGTCAAAATCTCCCCAAATAGTATCCGTAGTTTGCGCCTCCTCGAGTTCTGTTGAGCTAGCGTCGACTACAGGAACTTGTGTTCTTAGACGTACTTCTGCCACTCTGCGTCTTAGGTTTTCAAAGGCTTTTCTATAAGATTCCGGTGTACGATACCCTTTTTGTCGGAATCTGGGATCGAGGATGGTAGTGTCTGCATATAAGATGTTTGTCTCTAAGTCATGAAAACGACTATTTAAGCTGTTTTGGAGCGTGTTTGAAAAACATAATATTTCATTATTTATATTATTAGGGTTGTTTATAGATTTTACTACGTGTTTTGCCATGAGCTGAGTAAATACCAACACTTTTGAGAGGCTCACATGTTTTTCACCACTAATTTCATTAGTTATTTCATAAAATGGTTGTAAAATCGGCACAACCATTTTTATTATGTCCCAATCACTCGGTGCTAGATTTAAGTCATTCCTCAATAATGCCAGTGTACTTATGACAGCATCTTTTGTTTTCAGTAATCTGCTTAGCATGTCAAAACAAGAATTCCATCTGGTTGAACATTCTTGTTTTAATTTTAATATAGGAAGACCCATCTGTTTTTGCATGGCTTCCAGTTTTGTCTGTGCAATGGAGCTTCTTTTAAAATATTCTACGATATCTTTGGCTTTTGTTATTATATTTGTTATCTTTTTAAGGCCATCTTGTACGACGAGATTTAAAGAGTGTGCAAAACAACTTACTGATCGCCACTCGCCTTGGCGGATCGCTGCTAGAATATTGCTAGCATTGTCGCTAACAACGCAAGTAACTTTATTGGAAATATTCCAATCGGATACGGTTTGACGTAAAAACAAGACTAAATTTGCGCTAGTGTGTCTCTCATTAAAATTTATGCATCCTAATAGAACTGACTGCAGCTCTGTATTATTATCTATAAAATGGGCTGTCACTGCCACATAACTCTGGTTTGCACTTGACGTCCATCCATCTGTACAAAGGCAAACCGAGTAAGCTTCTTCAAGTTTTTTTAAACAGTTGTCAAAAACTTGTGTATATATTTTGGGTATCAGCGTATTCGTTAACGTTTTTCTGGTTGGTAACTGATACCCAGGGCAGTTACTTACCATTTCAATAAGTTTTCGAAACTCTGGTTCCTCTACCATTCTTAAGGAATGATGGCCTTTAGTCACCATTGAAACCACTTGTTGGTCTAGTTGGTCAATTTTTCGTGAGGGTGGTGGTCTTCGTACAAAATTTGTTAAAGTGGTTTGCGAAGACGATACTGTAGGTAATAGAACCGTGTTTGGAGCCATTGACATTGGAGTTTCTATAGGAATATCAGTCATTGGCTGTCGCTGAACGTTAAGCGATACCGTAGGGTGCTTATTATTTAAATGTCTTTTTAAATTTCCAAGTGAACCGTTTTTTGTGCTAAGTTTTTGGGAACAATAATTGCACTGAGCTTCATTTTCACCCTCCTTGTAGTGCAACCACATGTTGCTTCTTTTAGGTCTTCTTGAAGCCATTTAAAAAAAATAAATTAGTACTTAGTAAGCAAAAAAATTAAAATTAAATTGTTAATAAACCATCACCATTCAAATTCCAACAAAATAGCAATTCAGCGATCAATCGCAAACACAAAACCATAAAATCCTTTTTAGTAAAGTCACAGACCACAGTCAGTAGGTACAATAGCATGAAAGTTTTTACTTAACAAAAAAAAACACACAGAGCACAAAAAAGTTAAATTAAAAACACAGCGAAAAGCAGCTTTATCAATGATAATTTTAAGTAAAAATTATTATAAACTTGTAAGTTAGCTAAATAATTACAACCACACCGATTAAAAGTTTTAACACAGTATTCACAATATTAAAACAATATGGCTACGAAATATTTTACAGGTAAACAATCAAAACAAGATATTTTTAAAATTTCTTGTAAAATTAAAAAAATCTAATAATTTATAAAATAATAATTATGTCTATATCTGTTCATTAATAATTTTACAATAACATAAATAAGTACTTATTTTAAAAAAAATACTAATTTATTCGAAAACATTTTATTTCCGTTCATAGTTCGTTGAATTTCGTCTTTCCTCGGCAATTATCGGCGAACGGCGAACGCTTTACGAGCGCGCAAAAGCGAACGAGGCGGTCAGCTGTGGCACAGGCGGCCATAATGGCATTCGATTCCAAGTACATTCAAGTCATACTACGGGTGATCGTAAGGTGCGGTACTAGGTACTAACTTCTTCTCGCTCTTCGCTCTCGCATTCTTGTTTTCCTTTCGTCGGTCGTCTTCTAGGTGCGAAAGCGTTTTGTTTTCGCTCCCACGTACTAATAGACCGAATGTCCGATTAACGTTCGGAAACGTTTCTCTTAGGACACTGTCAAGTAACGTTTCCTAACCGTACATCGTACATGTCCTACACAAGACTAGAACGTTGGGAATTTCAAAGCGGAACTTGTTAGAACACGTCCAAAAATAGCCCGGGCGCCCGGGCGGCGCTCTTCCATGGGTGGTTATAATCGCTTACCATAAGGTGTCTATTCGTTTGCCTTTTATGTTATAAAAACAAACAGGTAGGTATAAAGGAGGCGCGGTCAGTAGTGCAAGCGCAGTAGTGCGCGTGCACAAGGTCGTGGGTTCGAATCCCACACAGGATAATTATTTGTGTGATCAACAAATTATTGTCCTGAGTCTGGACTTTGTGTAAGCTTTTAAATGTTTGTAAAAGTCCCCGCGACATAAGAGTAATTAATTCCTAGTGCGGAAATTATCTATATAAGTATAGAAAAAGAAATTAACGAGCACAAGTTCATAGTTAAGTAAATTATTACTTCCCCCTTTTTAAATAAAATTATAATGCCTTGACAAATAATAGAAATAAACTTACATTATATGTAGTAGCTGTAACTAGCGTACTCAAGAGAGGCTGTCTAGTATGCGCGGCGACAATGACCAAATCTTGGTCAGCGGTGGTAGCTCTTTGATAGAGTCGCCTGTGATGAGGCGTCAAATCGCCCCCGGTTTCCTCATTTCGTCGCCACCAGAAATGAATTGTAGTTCTCTAAAACAATAATTATAGTAAGTTTCTAAAAATAGTTAATATCCTGCCTGGGATTCAAACCCACGACCTGATGCAGGGCAGCCGATTACACTAACGCCAGTCTACCGAGCCTGTCATGTTTAATAAACTTTAAACCAACTATATCAATTTGATTCAATTGTCAAATTAATACTAGTTTATCAGCGGCCTAGTAACTAGTAACATAAAATGTCTTCTATATGTCTTCTATAATTAAATAAATAAATAAATAAATAAAAAAAAATATAATTATTGTCCTAACACCTTTTTCAAACCAAACCAAGTTTTACTCCGTCATTTGCCAAAATGTATTAACATAACAAGATTCAATAAATAATCGTAACTGTAACAATGTGATAACTGAAGATTTTAATGAGCCCAAAGAAACACAACCTTCCTCTATATTACTATAATATTATTACCAACTCTACGTCTGTTTAGGTAATTAAATAAAGGTCTATTAAAAAAGAGTAGAGTAAGTAACATCTATACCAATCCGTCTGGCCAGCGTGGTATTAGTAGGCCAAGTAACCCTCCGTCACGGGAGGAGGCCCGTCTCTGCAGTGGGACATTAATGGGCTATGTTATGATGAAGTAACATAGAGTTATCTCTCTGTTATTGAACTGCAATACAACTATTAATCTTCGGCCGTTCAGAGAATGCGTTTCTGACACGTCGCGATTGAACTGACGCAGTAACTTTGTAATGGCGTTGCAGTTACGATAAAAATATTTTTGCTGGTTGTTTATCGTTTTAACTATTGATGAGCATTAAAACAACATTATTATATCAATAATTAATGAATGTTATAATGTTGTGTCAAACTGAGTGTCAAATAACTTGGTAAACAATATTTTTCTAAATCTACACTGCGCTATTACAAGGTTATGTCAGCGCTTTATATTTGTAGTGCTGTGCCAACAATAACAGTGAATAATAGTATCGTAATCTGTTCTTATCGATACAGTTATACTTTATAAAATAATACGTTTTGTTTTTCTTTTCAAGAATTTGAAAATAATGGACTTTAGAATAACTTTTATTAAATATAAAAATAAAAGTACATTAAATACAAAGTAGCATTTTTATATTTAGGTTGAAAATGGTAACCCCAAATGGCGTTATGGGCCGCCATTTTGTGACGCTGAAACAGTCGTCTGTTGTCGTTTCGTGCGCATAGACCACGTTCTTCAAGTGTTTGCGATCTGTTGTTATTTGACTTTGATTGTGTCTTATATTGCGTTCTTTTTACTTTTGGTGCATAATAATGCCTAAACGTGGACAAACATTGAAAACTGGAGCCCGTGAGTTAATTATCAAGCTGCAAGATTACTTTGAGCGGGAGCGGCAAAATGGCGGACCCCTGGTTCCTGTCGAAAAAGTACAAGAACGCGTCTCTCAGGCGCTTGGAGTTAGCAAACGAACGATTACAAATATTAATAAAGAAAAGTTCGGCTCTACTGGCATGGAAGATAATATTTTACGTACTCCGAAGAAGAAACGTAGAACTAAACCCGTGACAGATATTGATACCTTTGACGCCGATGCAATCAGAAATCATATATATGGTTACTATTCCAGAAATGAATATCTCAACAGGATGAAGCTTTTGGCGTCGTTAAGAGAAGCTGGACTGTTTAGCGGGGGTAAAACTGCTTTAACGAAAATCTTAAAAGATATTGGTTTTTCGTATAAAAAAACAGACAAAAGAAAAATTTTATTAGAACGATACGACATCATTTTGAAACGGATAAGTTTCTTGAGAGAAGCAAAAAAAATTGATAACTGGGATAATGTCGTGTTCATTGACGAGACATGGCTAAACGCCAATCACACGGTTTCCCGTTCTTGGACGGATGATACACAAGCGTCGACGTCGAAAGTACCAATGGGTAAGGGGGCTCGTCTGATAATATGCCACGCAGGTACTGCAAAATACGGCTTTGTGGAGAACGCTTTACTGGCATTTCAATCAAAAACCACAAATGACTACCACGAGGAAATGAATGCCAGTACATTTAAAGAGTGGTTCCAGAACGTGCTTTTGCCCAGCCTACCAGAGCCTTCTGTAATATTGATGGATAATGCCTCCTATCACTCGTTTCAAATACAGAAACCACCTACCCAAGCTAATAAAAAAGAAGAAATGGTTGCTTGGTTACAAGCAAAAGGCATTGACGCAAATATGCAGATGCTAAAAGCAGAGCTAATTAAGTTAGTGAAAGAAAATAAAGCGGCAAATGTGCGATACGAAATCGATGAAATGGCTTTGGAGTACGGTCATCGCGTTCTAAGAATTCCACCGTATCATTGCCAATATAACGCGATTGAGCTAATCTGGGCTCAAATAAAAGGTTACGCCGCCCGCCACAATACTTCCCCGCCATTCAGCACGAAAAAGATGATGACCCTGTTAAAAGAAGCCTGCGGGAAAGTCACAAGAGATGACTGGGCAAAGGTTGTCGAAAAGACTAAAAACCTGATTATGGAACATTTTGACCGAGATATCAGGATTGATTCTGTAATTGATAATAATATAATTATACATGTAGGCGAAGATGATGATGAAGACACCACCTCCTCAAGCGAATCGGAGTCTGATTAATATTCTGTACGCACATTTAGTTCAATGTACTTTATTCCATAGAAATACAGATTGTAACTTTGTAAAAAATAATAAATAAAACAATTTTATTATATTAATATTCCCTTTTATTGTTTCCACGTAAAGAACTAAAATATAAATTTTAAATGATTCCGCCAATTTAAAACGGTCTAAATCTAATCATAAAAATAACGCGGCGGTTCATTTTGGAGTAACGGTAACGAACTCGGTATAATGTTGTGTCCATCACTAGTCGTGACTAACTGATAAGTGTCAGGAACGCATTCTCTGAACGGCCGGACATTACCTAGTTTATCTTTTCTTTTAAATGCTTCTATAATGTAAAAAGGAATACCAAGATAGTTTACCGTTATTTAAATAAACAGACAGAATATTAATATGCATTTATTTTAAACAATAATTAAAAAATGTTAACTGTGACACTCACCGTTATTCCAGTTCTTCTTTCTATTTCCTTAACTACTTTCCCGTAGAACTACAATTATACGTCTTTGCTGTGGTGTTAATTGTGGCGCCATTTTATTTTTTCACTAACATGAACGCCGAACGAAGTAAATATTTGGCACTAGTGATTGTAAGCGATCCAACGACCGGGAGGCGAGGCGACTGATTTAAATTTTAAAGTTATGGGAAGAAAACTAACGCGCCGCGCCCCTTACGAAATGTCCACGTGTGCGCATGTAGGACTGTAGGTGTGTGTAAGCATGTAGGTGTGTGGGCCACCACCCATTCACGAGACTTAAATCTATGTGTGAAAGAAGCGCTAGCGCAGTGATTGGCTGATGACGTCGTCCGAAGTCCCTTTCGAACGATTTTCTATACTATACTATGCATAGCTAAAGTTATATCGGGTGTCTAACTTAACGTGTTGCTGTTTGTACATTACAACAATATTAATATTTTTATGTATAACTAAATGATGCTTATTACGACTGGATTGGTGGACATCAACGATTTTTGTGCTCGCTACTTCTGTCGGCCACGTTTTCTGTCCATGTGCAGCAAACAGTTTTTTGTTTCGTCTGGTCAACCACATAAATCCCTAGATTAAATAACCGTAACCTTGACCGTTATTATGAGTAGAAGCTTAGTTCTGTGAAGACGTTTTAGCTCAAAATCGACCTCCCACAGAAGGTTCTGTAGACCGCAGCATTTTCGTGCAAAATTAAAACTACTTTACCTAGTTTGCCCCTTCATTTTTCTTTTATTGCTTCTTGCAGTTGGTCAGGTAAACTGGCTTAGTAAGCGGCATTTATCGTGGTATTTTTTGGTAGGTAAATTATAAAAATAATCCCTTCCACATCTCAAAAAATTGGTTCCATAAGGCGCCCAATGACGTCCAAACTCTAAAATTGTGCGGTGGTTTCTCCCCTTTACCTAGTCTAGCCATAAATATTGTTACGAAGAAAAAACATTTTTTTTTATTGCAAATAATATTTATTACTTTTACAGTGTGTTAGTTTAATACATAAATATAAAACAATTCAAAATATAAAAAGCTTATTCGAAGTGGTCTCCATTGGCTGCAACACAGTCCTTTAAACGTTGAGGCCAGTTATCAATAGAAGCACGCACTCTTTCCATGGGAAAATTCTTCACTGCCAATCGTATGGATTGTTTTAGGGACTCCAAATTATCATGGCGTTTAGAGCAAGCCATACTCTCTAAAACTGACCATAAATCATAATCCAGCGGATTAAGATCGGGACTAGACGACGGCCAGTCTTCAGCTCTGATGAAGTCCGAAACGTTCATTTCCAACCAAGACTGCGTGGACCGAGCTTTATGACCCGGCGCTGAGTCTTGTTGGAAGGACCATACTTGGTTATTGAACATGGTGTTGTTAAGGGGTTTAACTACCTTCTCAAGAATGGTATCTTGATACACTTGTGCCGATGTTTTGATACCTTTTTCACAAAAATATGGCTCAGTCACTCCTTCATAGCTAACACCCCACCAAACCATCACTGAAGTCGGATAATGCCCACGTTGCACTCTGTCGACTAATTGGGAAGCTTCCTTAGAGCTTTGAGCATAAATACGGTCATTTTGTTTGTTAAAATGTTGCTCAACTGTAAAGATTTTCTCATCCGTAAACAAAATTTTTCTGTGACCTCCCTTTGCGTACCGCTTTAGTAGTTGCTTCGATTTTACCACCCTATTCTTTTTTAAATTATCAGTTAAAAAATGACCAGTGCGTCTCTTATAGGCTGCAAGTCCTAAGTCATCTTTTAAAATGCGTGACATGGTTCTGGGTGCTATCTTCATCTCCCGAGATAAAATCTTTTGCTTTCGGACAGGATTTCTTCGAATTCTTTCCCTTACTGCTTTGACCACCATTTTCGTACGAACACTACGTGGACGGCCAGATCTTTTTCTGTCTCAAACAGAGAAGGTCTCATTGTACCTATTAATAGCCCGGTACACAAACATTTGACTAATACCAAGCGTATGGAGAGTTTTAAAAATTACATTCGGCTCCATACCAACTTTGTGTAATGCAATCACAGCGATTCGGTTTTCTTTATCACCCCACTCCATTTTAATATAGCAAAATATTGTACAATGTATTGGCGCCAAAATTAGAAAATACAATGAACAATCGTATAAAAATGACAGATTCCAAATTCAAATGTAATATCTTTCTTATTTTTAATTGTAACAGTATTTATGGCCAGACTATGTATATTTCCATTGCACTGACTCCTGTTTGTTTTCCGGGCCCCATTGTCAAATTCAGGTTACATTGCTGATTACTAATCAGGAGATAGTTTCTCTGCTTTGTCTTTTACCGGGTCCAAAATTGACTCACAATATTCGACTCGTCTTTGTTTGACAAAGGACGTCAGAATTCTGGGTACACATTATGCGCTCACTTTTGACATTCCTAAATAATGGTAATACGTCCTCTAAAATTTAAAATAATAAAGTAAACGCGTTACTTACTTATTCTACCATCTCTATTAAGCGCCAACTGCTTAAGACTCCGATCTTAGAGTATTATTTTTTTCTTTCAATTAAATCTGTCGTTTGTCTGGAGTCACAAACGACAGATTTGAATTTGAATAATTTGAATTTGATTTGAACAGAAAAACCGGCCGTCCGCTACAGAGGTTGCCTTCGATGCTCATACGGCAATGTTTAAATTGTTTAGACCAAAACTTTATTATGAAATAGGAAGGGCATGAATCATCACCAACCTGCGCTGTTTGATTTGAAACGGCATATTACCCTCTTTAGTTAGACATTTAAGCACAACACGGTGCTCAAGTTTTAGGATTTCGATATTTTCATCCGACATGTTTACTGTGCTGGTGTACTATTCGTAACGAATACAATTAATTCAAATGAATGCTATTAATTTGAAATAATGAATACTTGATTTTAAATAATAATTTGTAATAAAATGACATAGTGACCAATATCATTTTTGTAACTTTATTTAACAAAGTAGATCGTCGTGAGAGCCGTGTTTCTTATTCTCTCCTTAATTTTTACATTTTCTTTGTTTCAAAAGGCATTCTGACGATTTTCATTCCGTCAGACTTAGAAGCTGATGACATAGCGGATTAAGGAATGTACCCAACAAGCAAAGTAATCCTATAACGATTGATTATAAGTCTACCTCTACTAATAACGTTCTTATAAAGAGCTGGTTGCAGACTATTTTACTTAAAATAGCATTTTACAAGTGATAATATACTCAACAGCATCCGTTTTCATATATCTGTCTTATATGTAGTTCGCTACAAGACTAACGCTTATGGCCTTTACAAGACTACTTTTACTAGTAATAGCATTTCACAAGCGTAAGTATTCGTAAGAGCTTTTGTTTTTATATGGTAGTCTTATAGTTAGCTGCAAGAGTATCTTATAGGACACTTTAAAGCATAAGTCTCTTATAATTGTTTGTAGTAAGACTAAATAATCTTGAATAATATTTTGATCCAGTAGTAGCATATTGTAAGTAGAACAGATATTGTAACGTACTTTTCTGAGATTACTATAAGATTGCACCGTTATAGTTCTTGCTCGAGACTTTTACAACTCTTCTTATACTCACATAAGAGCGCTATAAGATCAAAGAAGCTTACGAGCTACTAGATCAAAATCTTTATTAGTAAACATCAGAAAGGAGACGGTTTTTTTTCGAACCACCCTAAACAGTAATGTTTATTAATTATATTACTCACAATAATAGTTATCATCTTAATATAGTTCAAGGTCTCTGGGTCAGATTGGATGCGGAAAGCGCAGGACCGAGTTCTGTGACGCGTGTTGAGAGAGGCCTATGTCCAGCAGTGGACTGCAATAGGCTAGTTGATTGATAATATAGTTAACCGAGCACAAATTATACTTAAACGAAGAGGGAATAATGAAATAATGGTAAAAAGGATTACACCTAAAAATGCTTGTTTTGAAACTTCAGGTTCTGTATCTGAATTATTGCTCATTAAATCAATTTCATGTGATGCATCTTGAAACGTTTTTATATTTTGCCTTTTCACCGCACAATTAAATTGATGCCAACTTTCATCGGGCTGACTACTTTCATCTTTCTGTAACTTATATGGCTGTTGTTGTTTTCTGGGCCAATACAAAACTCCATTACGCTTTCATTGATGTGGAACACAAGACAATACAATGTTGCCCTTTTCAATTGTCTGTATAATTTTGAAAGGCATTTTTATCTTACAGATTAAACTATATTTATAAAAATAACCTGTAAACAAATAGTGTTTCGATTAAACAAAAATAATAATTACAAATAGTAGCAACAAATAAACACAGTTTAGAACAAATAAAATTTCTATTTGTAATATTAAAGTACATGTACAATCTCATCAAATCAAGAATCTTATTAAATAATTCCTAAAAAAGTAAATTCAAAGATTAGTGTACATTTTCAGGGAACCCTATTTTGTTTTAAAATGGAGGCGAAAGTTATCAGTACTAAAACTGCTACAAATACTATTTTACCTATAATGGTTCTATAAAGCGCTTCATGCAGAGCAATTTTAGAACATGGCGCATGTTCTTATAAATTGATGAAATAAAATTATTACAACATTATTACTAAGTGCTAATTTTCGAGGGGCGTTGTAAATCTAACCAAATTATGGTATATTAGGTTGGGGAAAAAGTCTTTTCGTATTTTTGTATGAAAAGTCAAGACATTTTTTTCAAAGTTTATTTACATTTATTTACAATATATATGTACCGTTTTGTTGAAAAACTTTCTGCCATTTTGTGGGCAGAGACATTATCCCGTTACTGTAGAAACTTTAGGACTTCTGATAAAAAAAAACGGGACAAATAGTTTTGGCAGTCCTCTCTTGAGGTCAACCTTACAGAACCTAAAGAATTCTGAAGAGACCGAAACAGGTTAAAATCTGAAGACGCAAGGTCAGGGCTATATGGTGGATGCACTAGGACCTCCCAGTCGAACTCTCTTAATTTTTGCTAAGTGGCTAAAGATGTGTGTGGTCTAGCGTTATCGTGATGAAAGACCACACCCTTCCTGTTGATCAATTCCGGCCGTTTTCTCTCGACTGCTTCCTTTAATCTCATCAGTTGCTGGCAGTAAAGATCAGAATCGATGGTTTTGCCGGGCGGTAAAAGCTCATAATGAACAATGCCCTTCCAATCCCACCATACACACAGCATCACCTTATTTCGTGTTAGGCCAGGTTTGGCCACAGTCTGTGAAGCCTGGCCAACTTTCGACCACGATCTTTTTCGCACGTTCTTGTCGTACGTGATCCACTTTTCATCGCCAGTTATCAATCTCTTCAAAAACGGCTCGGTTTCATTACGTCTCAATAATGAATCGCAAATGAGTACACGGTTCATTAAGTTTCTTTGAGTGAGCTCGTGTGGCACCCAAATATCGAGCTTTTTTGTATAACCAGCTTTCTTCAAATGGGTCAAAACTGTTTTGTGGTCAATTCCCAGTTCTTCAGCTACATCGTAACTACTAATATGCCGATCTTGCTCCACTCTTTCAAAAATGGCGTCCATTTTATTCGTAACAGGGCGACCAGAGCGAGGTGCATCTTTAACATCAAAATTTCGGGACTGAAAACGTTTGAACCAAATTTGTGCTACTCTTACTGACACTGCATCAGGTCCATAAACATCACAAATTTTTTTCACTGCTTGAGTTGCATTTTTGCCTTTTTTATAATAAAATTTTAAAATGTATCGAATTTCTTCATTAGATTCACTCATTTTTACGGAGAGAAAAACAAATGAAAAATAGCGGGAAACAACTTTTTTTTATTTTTTTCTTTTCTTTATAATGTAACCTTTTTAATGTTACCAAAACCAGCCAGACACAAGTAGTACAGTCAAAGAAATTTTATAATAAGTTTATACCTACGTTATGCGAAAAGACTTTTTCCCCGACCTATTATATTTACAGTAAAAATGAAAAATGTTCCCAAGAAAAGGTTTACTTACGGTATTTGTTTTATTTAATCCAATCACAAAAGAACTCGGAGCAATTAACTGCCGAAATAACAAAAGATACCTACCTCCTTCGGTTTTTAAAACTTTACTTATAACTAAAAACTATAATTTTATTTATTTATTCACTCTTTATTGTATACACCGTTAAAATACATAGTAAAAAACATTAGGTACAATACAGTAGTGATACAATAGGCGGTCTTATCGCTCCCGGCGATTTCTTCCAGACAACCATAGGATGGAAATAATGTGAACGTATTTATTTAGGGTAGTGTGTGGTGTAAAAGTGACGGGAAGAACTATAGTGTGTTTAGAAAGAACAAATTTGTTATATATACACACATCAAAAAAGTCTAAGCAACATGCATGATATTACAAATTTACCATTTATATTAATTTATTTTACCATTTATTTTAATTATAACGTTGTATTTTATTTTTAAAATAATATTTTTAGGGTTCTATGATGTAAAAATAACAGCTGTTTTCTTTATAAGTTCTTTTAATAACAGAAATTAACAATATTAGAATATACAGGTACATAAGAAACTAAACTTTTTTTTTACAAATTGAAATTTCTTAAGAAAATGAATTTATTGTGAAAGAATAGGACAATTTAATACAAAGTATGGCCTCCTCTGCTATTCAGAACTTGTCGGCAACGATTATTCATTGAATTAATGAGACTGTTTATGTCATCTTGCGGTATTCGCTCCCAATGGAATTGTAGCAAATCCTTCAGCTGTTGGGTTGTTGTCACTCCGTCCAAGTCCTTCAAAACACGTCTCTGGAGCATGTCCCATGCGTGCTCGATGGGGTTGAGGTCTGGCGATTGTGCAGGCCAGGGCAATACCTGGATGTTCTCCGTTGCCAAGTATTCACTGGTTCGCCGAGCTGTATGTGAACGCGCATTTTCATGCATTAACGTAAAATCGGAGCCAAAGGTTTGTGCAAATGGATGGACATAAGGTCTGAGAATATCCTCAACGTAATTTTCAGCGTTCATGTTTCCATTTACAAAAACGAGCTCAGTTCGCCTGTTCTTCATAATACCCGCCCATACCATAACTGTTGAGCCGCTGTATGGATGAACTTCCTGAACGCACCTGAGTCTTTCAGTATTTCCGGGTCGACGGTACACTCGCACCCTTCTTGTATCAGGCCTAAACCCGAATCGCGACTCATCGGAAAACATAATTTTATCCCATTGTTCCTGGGTCCATGTTATGCGTTCTCTACACCATTCATTTCGACGAGCGCGATTCCCGTGACGTGACACCGTTGAGAAATCTGATTGAATGGCGTCGTAGTCACCGCGCTCGTAATAATACTTGGTTCTAGGACTGGATTTAAGGGGCTCAAAATTGATGTTATTAATTGTGATGCAGAGTGCTTTATGGTGGGCATCTTCCTGGACAAGGGGAGTCTCACATGCTTTAACCGACAGTTCACTGTTGCTCAATATCAGATCTAACAATCTATTATTTATATTTCGACACGAATTAAATTGATTTAAGTCACATACGGCAACAGTATCGAAGAAAGAGACCTGTGCCCCGCCAAGAACGCCCCTAGGTAATAAACGATTGCCACTAGGGCACCAATCTACGTTACTCATATTAAAATCACCCATAACTAGAAAAACATCATTTGGGTGCGAGTTGACGATTGATGACAAATTATTTGTAAAGTTAATTAGTTGATTATTGTACGTATTACCATTCTTTTGTGAGCATAAGTATATCGTACACATATGTATTACAGTTTTATTAACTGCTGTCACAGTGACCCAAATATCTTCAGCCGATGAGCTCCAGTCCTGTCCACGTACAGACTTTAACTCACGGCGCACTGCAAATAGAACACCGCCGCCGTACTTCTCACCAGTGAGATTGTAATTTCTGTCGCGACGATAGACCAGATACCTGTCATCAAACAACTCACCGTCACCTATACTATCAGGTAGCCAAGTTTCCGTCAAGGAAATTACGTCATAAGCGTTTAGAAGCACGTTACGCTTAAAAATATGGGATTTGGTCCGTAGACCCCTTGTATTTTGGTATATGACGCTAATAGGAGCCATTTATAAATATAAAAATACAAAAGCCATATACGACACAGAATAAATGAGTTAGTATAACGGTAAAAACTGGACATAACACAAAATTAATTAATAGTTTTAATATTGACGGATACGCAAATACGACCCACAGTACGACACACGCAAGGTTGAAAACTGTAGACAAGCGAGGAGCTAAAATGATATAAAATACAAGCAAACAAATAAAGCAAAGTACAATACAGTTAACAAAACAACATAAACACACAAGAATTTCATTAAAATCTAATGTAAGCGGAGAAGTGCAACAAAGTAACGACTCGAGTTTAGCCTCATTATTGACTGCAACATAATTTAAGATAAAATGTAAGCATAACAAGTAACAACAACAATACATTATAATGATAAATCCAAGTAAATCAATAAAATTAGACGATCTAATAAACAATGAAGAGGTATGTATAAATATCTTGAGCAAACAAAATTGTAAACATGATGAGTATAAGTAGTTGAATGGGATTCTCAAACTGTGCACTGTAGTTACATATAAATTTATGCTATCTTTAAGAGATCTTTTTCTGTCCTTATAAAAAACGTAGGCGATGTATCAGTTTTTCTTGCCATTATCTTGCAATGTTTCACCCAGATATATTTGAAGTCCCTCTCCCTGGCCAGAGCTTTGGCCTTGGTTAGTAATATTTTATTTCCAGGTGTAAGATGGTCATTTACGAAGAAATTCGAGGAACCCTGAAAACCCAGCTGCGATAAGGTATTAAGTTGTTTATTTTTTCGAGATAATGCAATAAATTCCTCCTTAAGGTAGCGGTTGTTAAACGCTACGATTATTCCTTTATCAACCTTACTGTTACGGGTAGGTACTCGGGCCAAATAGTTGATATCTTGCTTCTTTATAACCATTTCAGACAATCTACCTATTTTATCATAGAGATTTTCGGTTTTCTTCTCTGGTATGCCTCGAATTTCAACATTGTTGGCTCTAGCCCATTGGTCTTTGACTTGTAAGTCATCTGTTAGTCTCTCTACCTCACCTCTCAACACCGACACTTCACCTTTTACCTTCTCCACCTCTGCCAGTCTATGCTCTAGCTTAGTAACTTTGTCGGTGAAAGTATTCACAAGATGATGAGCCATCTCAACCGAATCCTTCAGGTTGTTCAGATCTTCCTTTATCGACTTCATATCAGCTATTAGAGTCGACAAAGGTGCAAGTTGGAAAACGATCTTATTTAGCTGCTCTTGCATCATGTCCAATTGACTGGGTTGCGGAGAAGTCATAGCGGGAGAAGGAGAGGGGATGCATTTACATTTGCGGCAGCGCCAGTTGTTCCTCCTTTCCTCACCAAGCTTCCGGAAGCCTGATTCAGTGACTCCAGCACACATGTAGTCATAGTGACATTTGCAGACACTGCAAACAGGTCCCTCGATGACATCAGAATCGCAACCCGCGCAGGTATACATAGCGTTGAAATATTCAAAATCACTCGATTTGTGATGTCGAGCAAATAGGCAAATGCTCACTAGTGATGTCGAAAGACGAATGCGTATGTATAAAAATTAAAAATAACAAAATCACAAAATATGGCGGTATAGACTTGTTGTTGATCTATTCCTTTCCAATATATTGCGAATGGAGCAATGGTTTCCAATTTGACAGTTGACAGTTCACTTGTCTTGTTTGTAATTTATTATAGTGAGCTTCCGTTAAAATATATTTGATCACCCTTTGATTATCGATTAATATTGTTTTAAATAATAACGGCCAGAACGGAATAAACAGAATATGCTTAATTATGCGTTGTATAGCTGAATAACAGGAACATAAATATGTGACTTGCCAAAACTGAGGTTATATCTTGATGACAGCGTTCCCTTGGTAAGTTTCAAGCACTATATTCCACAAAAACTTTATTTAGGTCACAGTGAAAGCGATATACGTCTACTTAGCTCTTTGTTTACACCGGAAGTGACTTTAAATGGTTGGTAAAATTATAAAATCAAGACTAAAACGTAGCAATTAACATGCACTCAAATTCAAACAAATTCGCAGTCATTTGAATTTTATGAAAAAAAACAAAACATAATCGAAATTTTTTTTTACAACCAGCCAGTATGACATCAATAACAAAAAAGTTTACTTACCTATACACTTTGAGTGAGTAAATACTTAGAAATTAATTAATATAAATGGTAAATTTGTAATATCATGCATGTTGCTTAGACTTTTTTGATGTGTGTATTTACAAAATATACATAATAAATATTAAAAATAAAAGCAAAATAAATATTTATACTTACAATATAAACATTATAAATAAATTCTAAAAAATAAATATAAACGCAATAGTATTGAACATAGAACATAGAACATATCAGAGGCACGCAGTTGAAAATCCTCGCGGACTACCTAAATGATCGGTACCAATGTGTAAAAATAGACAACGTTACTAGCGACTATCAAAGAGTTCCCAATTTTGGAGTCCCTCAGGGTAGTTTATTAGCACCAACCCTCTTCCTTATTTATATTAACGACCTCTGTAATTTAAACATAAAAAACTGTAAAATAGTATCGTATGCCGACGACACAGCCTTATTTTTTTTTGGACAAAACAAACAAGAACTATTCGACAACGCACAGTTAGGCTTTAATTCTGTGAACAACTGGCTTGTCAGCAATTTACTGACGTTAAACACTGACAAGACAAAATATATTCACTTCACAATGCGGAAGTCCTCTATTAACACTCATAGCACTAATCTACACGCGCACCACTGTAATACTATCACTCCAGGCTATGCTTGTAACTGTCCAACTATCTTACGCACTAACACTATAAAATATCTCGGGATCACAATCGACGACACCCTTTCTTTCAGACAACATATAGAGGGGTTGTCAAAGAGGTTAAGAAAACTAATATTTATCTTTAAAAAAATACGAATAATAGCAGATCCAAAACTGATTTTGCAAGTTTACTCTGCTCTTTGTCAATCCTTAATATTTTACTGCATTACTTCATGGGGCGGAGCTTTAAAAACAATATTGATACCACTCGAACGGGCCCAGAGAGCAGTGTTAAAAGTAGCACATTTCCATCCCTTTCTATTTCCCACCGACATTTTATACAAATCCTGCAACGTGTTGACGGTTCGCCAACTATTCATCATGCGATTAGTACTAAAACAGCACACTCAGCTTCCATACAATAATGTCGTAACTAACAAAAGACGGAGAGATATAGTCTGCAGCTCACAATCAGCCTCTAAACACACTTATATTAGAAGATTTTATGTATTTTTAGGCCCATACCTGTACAACAAATTAAATAAAAAAATATGTATTTATAGTTTAAATTACTTTAATTGTAAAAATAAACTATACTCATTTTTACATAATTTAACTTATGACCAGACAGAGACTCTGCTAGCTGTATGTAAATAAATTTTATTATCACGTAGTTTTGTAAGTCTATATGTATAACTGTAATTTATTGTTTATAATTCATTTTGCCTAGTTAAGCACTTAATATTATAATCTAATCTCCACAGTACCTGAAATACAGGTTTTACCTAGTTCAGGTAACTAAAATAAATGTGAACTAATTATGTAAAATTCATATACCATGTAAATTCTAGCTCATAAGTTTCCTGAATAAACATTATCTTATCTTATCTTATAGAAGAATGTTAAAGTAAAGGATGAGGGAAGAATTAAATAGAAAGGAAGTGCTCTTTCACACGTCTCTTGAATATCAGCAGAGACTTAGACTGTCTGATATCCAGAGGAAGCACGTTCCAGAGTCTAACAGCTTTAACCATAAATGATTTGTCCATAAAACGCGTAGTGTGTGTCGGCATTTCCAACTGGAGATTCTCCGATGATCTCAGCAACCTTGAATGCGTGCTATAAAGAAAATTAAAACGTGTTTTGAGATAAGAAGGAGACAGGATTAAACAGAATATTATATAAGAGTGAAAGAATATGAGCATCCCGGCGAAGGCGGATAGGTAACCACTTGAGCCTTAAACGAAATTCAGAAATGTGGTCATATTTGCGTAATCTAAATATGAACCGAATGCAGAGATTTTGCAATCGCTCAAGCCTATTGAGTTGGTCTTCGGTGAGATCTAGATAGCTAGCATCGGCGTAGTCGAGTAGAGGTAAGAGAAGAGATTGTACTAGCGCTACTTTGGTGGAGGTGGGTAAAAAATTTTGCAACCTTCTCATAGCTCCTATAGACGCGTACATTTTGCGGCTCACTTCTTGCAGCTGCGAATCCCACGATAGCGAGCTATCAATAACTATGCCTAAATTCTTGACGCAGTTGCTGTATGGTATGACTTCACCAGCACATTGGATAGGAGGAAGTCGTTCCCAGTTGATACGAGAAATCATTCTAGAGCTACCAACAATAATTACCTTCGTTTTAGACGAATTTATATTCAGGCCAAATGCCCTGCTCCAGTCACAGATGCGCATTAAATCCGTGTTGACAGTGTCAATAGCATCAGACAAGTTATCCAAAGCAGCCTGGGAGTAGATTTGCAAATCATCTGCATAAAGATGGTAGGAAGAAAGTAGTTGTTTAGGAATAGAGTTTATAAACACGGAAAAGAGAAGAGGAGATAGAACGCCACCCTGAGGTACACCGGCTGCAGTGTAGCACCAGGAAGAAAGCATATCTTCAGTACTGACACGTTGCCGGCGACCAAGCAGGTAACTGTGAAACCAATCAATCACTGTTGGAGATATGTTAAGAGAGCGTAACAAGCCAATTAGAACGTCAAAGTCAACTGTATTAAATGCATTGGTAAAGTCTAATAACGTCAAGACTGTAAGCTTGCCGTCTTCCATGCCCATTCGAATATCTTCCGTAATTTGAAGCAGTGCAGTAGCAGTGCTATGACCAGGACGAAAACCAGACTGAAGAGGATCGAGGATACTGTTTTGTGTAAGAAAGCTGTTAAGTTGGTCATATATAAGACGCTCAAGTACTTTAGCAAAGAAGGGAAGTATAGATATAGGACGGTAGTCAGAAAATGAAGAAGGATTATTTGTTTTAGGAAATGGAATTATTTGAGCTGCTTTCCAAATTGTAGGAAATGTGGAAGTAGACAGAGAGTAATTAAACATGTGTGTAACTATTGGTAAAATTTCATCAAGGATGGGAAGAATCATAGCTCGGCTAATACCGTCGCAGCCAACTGCATTTGAAGTGATTGACTGCAAACTCTTCTTAACACCACAATCAGTGACTTGATTAAAAACAAACGGAGTATAGTCAGGGACTGGTAAAGATGAAAGATAGTTCAAAGTATCTGCTATAATGCACTAGTATACTACTAGTGCATTATAAACAAGATTGTTTTAGTAAGATACTTGTTTTTATTATTAATAAGAGCCTTTGTGCTTGTAATTGTGTTACATCAGATTGTTATAGGAGCAATTGCGCTTCCTCAAGTATATTATAAGTTGGTTATAAGATAATAATCGCTCCTATAACTGCGCCCAAATCCAGCTTTGTAGTATGCTACAAGTATCTTATAAGAGAGTCTTCAAAATAGCTATAAGAACTGATTTTGCTAGTTGGGTACGACATATACAGGGTGTTTGGTACATCGTTTGCCAAATTGAAGTAGCTGATAAAAGAAGTCATTACCCGTCTTTCCTCACTCCCCTAGCTGGTTTTAACCTCAACATATTTTAGATATCGATGTAAAGCTATTTTCAAAAGAAAAACCCAATTTTTACCATAAACACTTAAATTTAAAAAAAAAAATTCTTCCGTGAGTCCTCATAATTATGTTTTGTTTTAAAGTTTAATACTAGGAGCATCAAATAAATTCATAATAGCTCACCAAAAACGTCAACTTTTTGTTTATAGACTTATTATAAGTATAGAGACAGGTAAAATTTAAAGATATGATCAACTTCACAGTACA
The DNA here is from genome assembly GCA_905475405.1 of Schrankia costaestrigalis. NCBI lineage: Eukaryota > Metazoa > Arthropoda > Insecta > Lepidoptera > Erebidae > Schrankia > Schrankia costaestrigalis. The sequence goes on from FR997852.1 coordinate 3,452,603, forward strand.
ATAAAAAAATAAATAAATGAGAGAAAGTTCTTCCATTTTCTGAATAAATGCCTTACTTTATCCTCTTTTTATTGGTATACAACATGTTATAAAATAGTAAATACACACATCAAAAAAGTCTAAGCAACATGCATGATATTACAAATTTACCATTTATATTAATTTATTTTACCATTTATTTTAATTATAACGTTGTATTTTATTTTTAAAATAATATTTTTAGGGTTCTATGATGTAAAAATAACAGCTGTTTTCTTTATAAGTTCTTTTAATAACAGAAATTAACAATATTAGAATATACAGGTACATAAGAAACTAAACTTTTTTTTTACAAATTGAAATTTCTTAAGAAAATGAATTATTGTGAAAGAATAGGACAATTTAATACAAAGTATGGCCTCCTCTGCTATTCAGAACTTGTCGGCAACGATTATTCATTGAATTAATGAGACTGTTTATGTCATCTTGCGGTATTCGCTCCCAATGGAATTGTAGCAAATCCTTCAGCTGTTGGGTTGTTGTCACTCCGTCCAAGTCCTTCAAAACACGTCTCTGGAGCATGTCCCATGCGTGCTCGATGAGGTTGAGGTCTGGCGATTGTGCAGGCCAGGGCAATACCTGGATGTTCTCCGTTGCCAAGTATTCACTGGTTCGCCGAGCTGTATGTGAACGCGCATTGTCATGCATTAACGTAAAATCGGAGCCAAAGGTTTGTGCAAATGGATGGACATAAGGTCTGAGAATATCCTCAACGTAATTTTCAGCGTTCATGTTTCCATTTACAAAAACGAGCTCAGTTCGCCTGTTCTTCATAATACCCGCCCATACCATAACTGTTGAGCCGCTGTATGGATGAACTTCCTGAACGCACCTGAGTCTTTCAGTTCGCCTGTTCTTCATAATACCCGCCCATACCATAACTGTTGAGCCGCTGTATGGATGAACTTCCTGAACGCACCTGAGTCTTTCAGTATTTCCGGGTCGACGGTACACTCGCACCCTTCTTGTATCAGGCCTAAACCCGAATCGCGACTCATCGGAAAACATAATTTTATCCCATTGTTCCTGGGTCCATGTTATGCGTTCTCTACACCATTCATTTCGACGAGCGCGATTCCCGTGACGTATCGGTGGGCACCTGATAGGGCGTCGAGCTCGTAGGCCGTACTCATGCAGTCGATTTCGCACAGTTTGGGGACTTACATCAACACCACTTGAATTTTGTAGCCTCAAACTTATCTCTCGAGCGGTTAACATCGGCTGGCGTCTTGCAGTCAGTTGTATGTACCGGTCTTGCCGAGTGGTTGTACTCCTTTTACGGCCTGGATGCTGTTCAGCGGGTTCCCCTGTATTATTGTAGCGCTGCCAAAGACGACAAATAACACTTCTATGAATACCAAAATGTCGAGATACCTGAGATTGATTACTTCCCGCTTGCAACATCCCTACAGCTCTTTGCATTTCATCTGCCGTCAAATGACGTCGCTCCATGACGTAAAGAATATCTAACAATTCAATTTTGTCGCCAACTGTATTTAAATGGTTGGTAAAATTATAAAATCAAGACTAAAACGTAGCAATTAACATGCACTCAAATTCAAACAAATTCGCAGTCATTTGAATTTTATGAAAAAAAAACAAAACATAATCGAAATTTTTTTTTTACAACCAGCCAGTATGTCATCAATAACAAAAAAGTTTACTTACCTATACACTTTGAGTGAGTAAATACTTAGAAATTAATTAATATAAATGGTAAATTTGTAATATCATGCATGTTGCTTAGACTTTTTTGATGTGTGTAGTTTTTCTACAAAACATGTGTAATACATAATTCGAAGTAAAGAAAACACGTTTGATGCATAACATTTATCGTAATAATTGATGCTATAGTAAATGATGATTTTTTTTTCTTTTATTATATTAAAATTAACTCTAATGTGATAAGGTAGACCCACTGCAGTGACAAAAAAAACTAAAGTAACTAGGTAAGTACGCTAGAATGAATCAATTATAGCTAGTAAATTCACCTTTGCTTATTCATCAAACGTGTTTTCTTTAAGGCGCGGGCCCACCGCGGTGCACGGAGAGGCTACGCACGTGTATTAAGCTTCGCTTTGTAAGAAAATGTATGTGGTTGTGTCCACTGCAACCCACGGAGAGGCTACGCATGAATTGACGTCATTGATACACGCGTGGCTTGCTCGAATAGGCGGTTACATAGCTCAACGCTGTCAACGTGGGTCTACGTTTCCACTGGAGTACACGAATAAGACCCACGACTATGTACAGCTCGGTTATCGCAGAGCAGTTTTCAGTCATACACGTTGTGGAACGGACGCGTTTCGTGTTTCTCGTATATATCGTATCGAGGTACTCATAGAATGGCATTGGTACTGACTTTGCTAGACAGTTCTTCTGACGATGAATCCGAAAGTGAGATTGATGATCTAATCTTGGGTGAATTACAAAAGAAAAGAAAACACCGGTTCTGGATTGAAAATCATATTAAATTCAGAAATAAACATGGAGAATACAAAACATTATTTATGACATTAAGTGATGAAAAATTTGAAAATTACTATCGACTATCACGACGAGACTTCCAGATTATTCATGACATGATTAAAAGTAAAATTGAAAAAAGGAATACTAATTATCGGGAATCTATAAGTTCTGATGAAAGACTCGCCATCGCCATTAGGTATGTTATTTATTTATTATTAAAATATATATATGTATATTTATTATTTAACTGGTGAAAAGTGGGTGTCTATGTGCACCTCTGCCTACCCCTTCGGGGATTAAAAAAAGGCGTGACGTTGTGTGTGTGTTTATTTATTATTTTTGAATGGTTCGAGATTCAAACAGCTGGAAAAGTATCTTGAGGTTGAGGCAAGGGGTTGGCGTCAGACACGGGTCTCACATCAGGCAGGGGGCTGCTATCAGGCAAGGGACTGGCGTCAAGCACAGGTCTCACATCAGGCAGGGGGCTGCAATCAGGCAAGGGACTGGCGTCAAGCAAATGGCTGGTTTGATAATTTGTTGCACTTCTATAACCATAAGAAGACGAAGTGGAAGGCGTGGAGCAGTAGTAAGTATTCATTGAGTCATAGGACAATGCTTCTTCTTCAGCACGAGTAATTGTTTCAAAAAATTCTCTTTGGACTCGTAGTTGTAAATACTTTGGTAGATCACGTGTCTTTTGACAGAGACTTTCAAATAAATGAGATAATGCATCTGGTGGTCGATTAGCATCAGTAATATGCTTTCTTATTTCATCTCTTTCAGTTCGTCTTTGCTCGCGATTTTTCTCTCGGCGCTGAAGAATCTCTATCATTTCCAGTTGCTTGCTGTTCTTCTTCCCAGATTGAATTGTAGATGTTTTAGCCGGTGAGGGAGGTGATTCAACAACATCAGTATCCGTAATTATTGTATCAGAAGTGTTTTCAGTGTCGTTTCCTTGTATACGATCCGAAAAATTTGAAAAAGTCTCGTTATTTTCTCTGTGTGGCAGTAAAAATTCCATTAAATTCTCATATTTCCACGGTTTCATATTTTGTGCTGCCTGTCCTGTAGTAGTCTTACGTCTTCGAAGAGCTTCTCTATGACTATCTCTTAATTTCTTCCAATGAGATTTCGCTTCCTTACCTAGAACAAAAAAAAACATAATAATTGTATGTTACAGATATATGGCAACAGGAGATTCATACCACACCATAGCTTACAGTTACAGAGTAGGAAAAACCTCTGTAGCAAGGATAATCGAGGAAGTTGCCGATGCTATATGGGACTGTTTAGCGCCTATATATTTAGAAGAAATTAAAGATGAACATAAGTGGAGAAATATTGCTGAAAATTTTAAAACTTCATGTGACTTCCCTCATTGTGTTGGAGCTATTGACGGCAAGCATGTCACAATAAAAGCACCTCCAAACTGTAGATCAGATTATTTCAACTATCTTAAAGATCACTCTATAGTGCTTTTAGCGGTTACTGATAGTAAAAAAAAATTTATAATGATAGATATTGGATCAAAAGGCAAATTTAGTGATGGGGGAATATTACGAGAAAGCAACTTTGGTCAGAAGTTATATGCTGGTAATCTAAATCTTCCGCCTGATGAAGCACTTGTAGAAGGTGGCATCGAGGTTCCATATGTCTTTATCGGGGATGAAGCATTCCCTTTATTATGTAATTTGATGAGACCATTTCCCAGAGAAAACAATATTACACAAAATAAAAGAATTTATAATTATCGTCTTTGTCGAGCAAGACGAGTGGTCGAAAATGCGTTTGGAATTCTGAGTGTCCGTTGGAGAGTTTACAAACGACCTTTTGAGTGCAAAGTAGATACAGCCATAAAAATAGTGAAGGCAACTTGTGTGCTACATAATTATTTAATGGAACATAGTTTCACCTACAATTCTGTGACAAATGAAGATATAGCAGCAACTCCAGTTGAGAACCAACTTTTTGATTTAACACATTCGGGATTTAGAAGTTCTTATGACAGTTTTTTTATCAGGGAAGAATTTTGCAATTATTTTAATCATGCGCATGTTTTGAGCTGGCAAAATGCCCGTATCACAATTTAAACAAATATTAAGTTTGTGTCTACTAGGTAGTAGGTGTGTAATAAATAAATATTAAGTTTGTAGATTTAAAAGTAATATTTTTATAATATTAAATTAGTAACAAAAAATAAGTAAACAAGTATTTACTCACCATTCGCCATTTCACATTCCCTCGCAATCTTTTCCCAAGCCAAATCCTTTTTACCGATGTCTCTGTACGATATATCGCTCATTTTCCATAAACAGGGGTGTAGCTTGACTTTTTCAATAAATAACTCCATAATTAAACCAAATATTATTGACTAAATAAAAATAAAGCCGCCTGTCGTGGTCATCAAATGCACGCGTGCGCCACGAAACCTAGCAATTGACAAAATGGCGCAGGCGTCGCTCGCTTGCTTCCCCGACCGTCCCACCTCCCGCAGTGCCCCACGGCGGTGCACGGAGAGGCTACGCATGTGTACTAAACTTCGCTTTGTAAGAAAATGTATGTAGTTGTTTCCACTGCAACCCACGAAGAGGCTACGCATGAATTGACGTCATTGACACACGCATAGCTTGCTCGAATAAGCGCTTACGTAGCTCAACGCTGTCAGCGTGGGTCTACCCGTGCGCCGTGCCACGCTATACATAGTCGTGGATCATATTCGTGTACTTCAGTGGAAACGTAGACCCACGTTGTCAAACAAATGAATACACGCAGCTAAAATGCGCCGCGTGTCCGTGCACAGCGTGCACTGCGGTGGAGCCGCGCCTTTACTTCGAATTAAGTATTACACATGTTTTGTAGAAAAACTATTTACTATTTTATAACATGTTGTATACCAATGGAAAGAGGATAAAGTAAGGCATTTATTCAGAAAATGGAAGAACTTTCTCTCATTTATTTATTTTTTTATTGTACTGTGAAGTTGATCAAATCTTTAAATTTTACCTGTCTCTATAGTTATAATAAGTCAATAAACAAAAAGTTGACGTTTTTGGTGAGCTATTGAATTTATTTGATGCTCCTAGTATTAAACTTTAAAACAAAACATAATTACGAGGACTCACGGAAGATTTTGTTTTTTGGTGTGTTTATGGTAAATATTGGGTTTCCTTTTAAAAATAGCTTTACATCGATATCTAAAATATGTTGAGGTTAAAACCGGCTAGGTGAGTAAGGAAAGACGGGTAATGATCTCTTCTATCAGCTATTTCTGCTGTACCAAGACTCTTTCGACAATATAACTCACTCTCCAAAACCAATGAATTAGATCTCAGCTTACCTATATTAAAATTTAAGACTATGCTAAAAAATATAATCTCTCAGACACAATAATTGTAAATATATTTTTGTATATATATTTTTTATTAGTTTGTTTTTCTTTCTTATTTTCAAATTATTCAAAATTAATTGTTAATAGGATATTATAATATTATTTTTAATTGGTGTTGTTGTTGTGTTATCATATTTAAAGGATTTAATTTAAAGTTTTCATGTAGATTTCAAATTTTAATTTAATTTTTTTAATTTTTATATTGCCAATGTTTGTTTTTATTTTAGTTTGTCATTATTTTAGTTTGTTTTTTATATTCGCATGCTGTGGTTTCCTGTAATTAAAGGAATACACGCCATGTTTCTGTAATTTTAAAATTGATTTCTGATGTATGTATTGCCTTTGTTGGAGACCCATAATAAATAAATAAATATTTCAATTTGGCAAACGATGTACCAAACACCCTGTATAATGGTACAGGTGACTTAGACTGAAGTGGCAGGCATCACAAGTTCGTTATACAGCTGAAGATATTGACCTTGAGAATTTTAGAATGGGAGTAAGTTTGCTTGCATTTTTGTTTAGCTTCAAGTTCTAAGTGCGACTTTTCAGAATTTTTAGTACGATCACTTTTTTTTATAATCAAGCGTCCCTGGATATTATTGTATGTATTATTGAGTAATCCTTCGGACCCTATACGCGAACAAAACTCATAATGACCGGATGATAGATTGCCTTAAAGAAGTAAATGCTTTATTCATAGCCCTATCTTCCAATAATACCTCTTAGAATACTCGTATTACGTTCATGCACTTCGAACCTCGCTGGATACAAAAATTAGTACCGCCATAACTAAAGGATTGGAGCATCGTTACTTTGTACTCATGTCGTGAAGAGAAAGAATTTTCCTGAGCATCGCTTATATACAGTTAACATTTTCTACTTAATGGTGGAAATGATACGCCGACATAAAAGACATAAAGTGTGTCCAGGTTCAAAATATTTGATTGTTATCGTTTCTTTAGATATCAGCTTTCTATTGATGATATTAACAAGATTGATATAACAATGTTATTAACGGCCAGTTTTTGTTTTGAGCTCCACAGATATCCGTTCTGAACTTTGATATTATAATGTCTTCTTGGCGACGCACGGTCAGAAATAGTTTCGTTCCATATAACAATATAGGGCACATGGTATTTTGATTTACCAAGGGAAACAGAATTTTCGTTAAAAGCAATTATCCTTGGACAGAATATTGCACATTTGTATTGATCCATTCGTGGTAACATTATTATTACCTTTTGTAAATGAACCAAAAACATTTGGTATTTATTTAAAGGTTAATATCCCCGCTACCTTTCCTGCCTTCGCTTCAATTCCACAAAAAGCTCGCTCGAAGTGCTCGCTTAGTATAAACGCATTATATTAAAATTTTCTTCTTCTCTTTCTAAATCTTTTTCTTGATAGGGTTAAGGAACAAGCTCTGCTTAGTTTAGGACTAGGTGGTGTTGTAAATGTGTGAGAATTGAATTATGTACGTTAAGGTTTGTGGTAGTCCCTAAAACATCCCAGGATGCACAAATTAACTCCTCATTCCTCACACATTCAGATAGTCCGACTGGTAATCTACCGCTTGTGTACACACTACCAACATCTGCCTCTTTTAGTTAGGGCATGCACGGGAAAATGGTTAAGCTCTACGATAGGCCGGTCACCGAGCTTGTTCTTGGCGTTGGACTGTCGTACGGTCAACGTCGTCTGTCCACATCTTCGAGTGATCGCGTCGCGTCGTCGTGTCTCTGTCGTTAGGTCTATCTGTATGTAAATTTTTAGCAACGATTCTGCTAAGATTGTTGTAAATTGTCGATGCTGTAATTTATGCTTAGTATTATAAATAATGAAACAATTAAAAAATGCTGTGTTGAACATTACACACATTATTGAACATTAACAAACCCTACTCTCGATTGGCTGGCTTGCTAAATACTGGTCTCGATTGTAGTCTAGGACTACGCTCGGCTTATATATGGTCTTGTTGTATTTTTCATGTCTTCTGACTTGAAGTTGATGGTATATCGAGACCATGCTTACTAAATTAGTGTCTCGCAATACCATCAACATTAAATCGGGACAGTAGCTTCCAACGACTTTCCCGCATCGCTAGTCACCCTTTGTCAACGACTTATGGGAGTTTGAAACAAATTCCCTGTTAAGTCTCTGAGTTCCAAAACAGTCAGTTTGGCGACGTTTAAGGCATCGCACAGTGTGTGATTTTCTTAATCTAGCTCGATTTAATTATTTATTGTGACAAACCAACGATTTTACAAATGTTTTAGTTATTTAAAATGAATTAAACATTTAATTCATGAAATAAAAGATATTAAGAGATTTAAACATTTTTACTCAAAACTGAAAATAAGATACTGAACAAAAAATGTTTTTTTTAAATGATTTTTTTTTATTAATTGCTATCTGTCGACTGTGTAAGGAACTGCTAAAACGGTTTTTAGATCTAGTCGTATTACACCATACAACAAAACATTCTTTTCTTGTTATTTGTACAGCCATTCTAAAAAAATTAAAAAAATGTAAGGGTGTTGCAACTCTGCGCAATAAATTCTTATCGATTGCAAAAGCTCAGGGTTATGGCTAAATTACTAAATAATTAAGAGAGGTGAATACTAACCCTGTGGTAATAATTCTCCGTGTGGTGACGGAGTAAGAATACAATATGTCACCACCCCATCTCATCCAATGGGTGTCTTAAAAACCGACTAAGGAACTATCCGTAAATATTATCTTTACGAAATTAAAAGAAGGAAAACTTGAAATTAAACCCTATACCAATCCGTCTGGCCAGCGTGGTATTAGTAGGCCAAGTATCGCCGGGAGTAGGCCCGTCCCTGCAGTGGGACATTAATGGGCTGTTATGATGAATAACCCTGAATAACTGTTTTTTTATCCCATTTGTTTTGACGATTATGTATGAAAATTCCCTTATCATTACTAATAAGATATTAAATGCAGTTAAGACAATTATCCCATTAACGTAACATGTCACACATACCTTAAAGTATTCATTAACAGAAGTTTTGTAACGAGAACAGTAATGAGAATATTTATTTTGACTCAGCCTCTAGTGGGGGCCGACTCGTGGTTACCCCGTTTTGTCACCCCAGGGTGATCACGAGTAATTTTTTTCCTCGTGGTTACCCTGTGTTGTATCTAGATAGTGAAGTGCCCGCTAGATAAAATATTCCTTTATTGCCCGTGGACAACCTCCAGGTGAGCCACGGGGATTTTTTTACCCGTAGTCCACCAGCATAGCCATATGTTTCTAACAGTAAATTATAAAATAAAATTATGGATCTACCTGTGACCAATAAATCATAAAATATCTTTTTTTAAATCATTAGTGTTAGTGGGATTAGTAACTAATTATTTTTTAAATATGGTATTGGCTCAGATACAGCGATCTCATTATACCATTTTTTAATTGCGCATAATAAAATATTAATAAATTCTGAGTCAATATCTGAAATAGATTGATTTTTTGAGTTGGCTAATTCAATAGCCTAAGACATACAATGTACCACCGGAACTACGAGGCTACTTGTTGCATAATTCTGTGTCGATATTTCTTTAGTGACATTTTCAATTGGAGTCTGTCACCTCTGTACCATTAAGCATACCGGGGGCTTCAGCATTTTGCAGTAAAACGATTCAAATAAAATAAAAATTATGAATTCCAGGGAGTAACAATATCCTGAATTAGTTTTTTAGGTTCAATATTGATATTTTTCTGAACTTTCACAAGTTCGTCATGAGCCACAATGCTTTTTTGAAAGTGAAGAAGAAAGTGACAATATATGTTTAACTCAAATGCTCAAAACATGGCAAATGATTATTTTTCCAATATAATCATGAATTTGTGAAGGTCAGGATGGCTGGACCAAGAGAGATTTTGGAAGTTTGAGCTATACCAAGATACAGTACCTATTTGATACCTGACATAAAATATTTGGTACCTCACTAATGAGGGAAAACTATTAAAAAGAAAGTGGTCAGCCATTCTGACCTCAGAATGGCTGGACCAAACCGGTTTCACCTAGTTGTAGGCGTTATATTTAGTTTATCTTTTCATTAAAATATAGTACAGCTAGTACCTCCACATATGTTTTTCTTAATTTTTTTAGAGAAACCCAATTAAAGTTATACCTAAAAGAAATTTTGCCTAGTAAGGCGGCGTTATAATTAGTTATGTTTTATTTAAATATACAATATACGTTATTATTCAATAATGGTGACAGCCTCCATGGTGCAGCGGTAGTGAACTAGACTGCTGTGCAAGAGGTCGTGGGTTCGAATCCCACCCAGGACTAAATCTTTGTGTGACGAGCATCATGATTTATTCTGTGTCCGGGTGTATATTATCTATAACTAGCTTCTGCCCGCGGCTACGCCCGCTTGGTGTTTTGATAAAAAGTAAATTGTGTTCTTTTTCAGATTTCAGACTATCCATATCCAATTTTGTAACAAATTGTTGCCCAAGAAATTTATACGACATCGACTGAAGATCGGTTTGTGACATTTTTTTATTTTTGTCCCTTTTTTATCTGTTTAAGTACTGTCATAAAATATAAATATAAATATTCCTCACACATTCCCAAACTAAGCAAAGTTTATCCGTTGTCTAGTACCGGTAGTGTCCTAGACAACGGTTAAACATACTTAAATACTTTTCTTTTTGTAAATACAAAATGTAAACTACAATGTATTATGTTTAAGATATACTATTATTATATCAAATTATAGAATTATTGTACTATTTATTACGTACGACGCGGACGTGTTTTTTAGTAATTTCGCGCATTTATTTTTAGCACAATTTAATGCATAGTTATTAATTACGTGTGTCGCGAGTGAATGGCAGTTTTTGCATATATTGGAAAAATGAACTATAGATTTTAATTTTATTTAGTTAAACATCAAAGTGTACACGATGTCTAACCCGGATTTTAGTCCTTTTGAACGTAGTAAACTTATGCGAAGAAGTCCACCGCCTCAGCATTCAACTGTTGATTCGTGCGCTCAATGTGAGCCTGATGAGTCTCACGAAATCACAGCGGAGGTGATCTCTACTCCGGAGGTTCAAAGATGGATGTCATCTATAGAATCTCTGCTAAATGAGGTCTGCCAACTAGCTGCCGAGAGCAAAATGAATACCGAGCTTAAGCTACGCGTATCTACCTTATGCCGCAAGGTATCCAATGGGACATCTCAAATGGCAGTTTTATACCAATCGTTAAAGCAAAAAACGATTGTTGCCCATAACACTATACAGCACCTACAAGAACAGAAAAACGTCGCCGAATCCCTTAATAGTATAAAGAAAGTGGTGAAAGACTGCACAGCTCCCGCTCCCGAAATTAAATCATTTGCCGATATGGTAAAAAGAGGAGGAAATACCTTTGTTCGCCCTAAAAACTTGAGCTCTGTTACCATATACCCCAGCGATAGAAATAAGACAAGTGAAGACACTAAAAATCTATTGCAGACAGTTATATCCCCTGAAGAACTGAAGCTCAACGTACGTGGCCTAAGAAAAGTAAAGAATGGAGGCATAATAATTAGCACTGAAACCAAAGATGACATTGAGAAGATAAAAAGCTCAAGCAAGCTCATATCATCAGGCCTAACTGTGGAAGACTTTGCAAAACATCGACCAAAAATTATAGTTATAGGAATACCAACAGCACTATCTGAGAAAGTAGCATTGGAGTCAATCTTTGAACAAAATCTAGCCTCTAAATTTCCTGACCAAACACGAGAAACATTTTTAGCCTCGATCAAACTTAGTCATAAATCAGGCAAAAAGGATAGCTCCAGCTGCAACTACATCTTAGAAGTGCCACCAGCAGTAAGAAGAGTCTTAATCAACCAGGAGAGAGTGTTTATAAACTGGTCTTCTTGCCCGGTGAAGGATTTTACTTTGGTCACGAGGTGCTATAACTGTCAGCAATATGGACATCCTGCAAAGTTCTGTCGCGAAAATAAACCCACTTGCGGACACTGCGGTGAAATAGGGCATGCGATAAAGGAATGTCAGAAGTCAAATGCTGTGCAGCTGTGGAACATGTACAAAGTTCCAGAAGCCCAATACCCACCAAACGGGTGACGTATCCTGCCCAGCCCGCAAATACGCCGAAGATAGGTACATCACTTCCATCGACTATGAAGGTGCCTAAGAGCGCCGAATATTTATTAAATAAGCCCAAAAAATCACGTACATTAATAACAAAGAAGAATGGGCATTTTTGTATGGAAGCCGTCCCCACCCTTGTAACACTTACATCTATACTTCAAATGAAAGTACTTGAAAAGTGAAGCATTTTATTGTATGAAACTAATCTGTCAGTCATGGGAGAACAGAGTTATTGAGGATAGAAGAATAAAAATAATAAACGATAATATTACATACTTTATGTTAATACACACATCAAAAAAGTCTAAGCAACATGCATGATATTACAAATTTACCATTTATATTAATTTATTTTACCATTTATTTTAATTATAACGTTGTATTTTATTTTTAAAATAATATTTTTAGGGTTCTATGATGTAAAAATAACAGCTGTTTTCTTTATAAGTTCTTTTAATAACAGAAATTAACAATATTAGAATATACAGGTACATAAGAAACTAAACTTTTTTTTTACAAATTGAAATTTCTTAAGAAAATGAATTTATTGTGAAAGAATAGGACAATTTAATACAAAGTATGGCCTCCTCTGCTATTCAGAACTTGTCGGCAACGATTATTCATTGAATTAATGAGACTGTTTATGTCATCTTGCGGTATTCGCTCCCAATGGAATTGTAGCAAATCCTTCAGCTGTTGGGTTGTTGTCACTCCGTCCAAGTCCTTCAAAACACGTCTCTGGAGCATGTCCCATGCGTGCTCGATGGGGTTGAGGTCTGGCGATTGTGCAGGCCAGGGCAATACCTGGATGTTCTCCGTTGCCAAGTATTCACTGGTTCGCCGAGCTGTATGTGAACGCGCATTGTCATGCATTAACGTAAAATCGGAGCCAAAGGTTTGTGCAAATGGATGGACATAAGGTCTGAGAATATCCTCAACGTAATTTTCAGCGTTCATGTTTCCATTTACAAAAACGAGCTCAGTTCGCCTGTTCTTCATAATACCCGCCCATACCATAACTGTTGAGCCGCTGTATGGATGAACTTCCTGAACGCACCTGAGTCTTTCAGTATTTCCGGGTCGACGGTACACTCGCACCCTTCTTGTATCAGGCCTAAACCCGAATCGCGACTCATCGGAAAACATAATTTTATCCCATTGTTCCTGGGTCCATGTTATGCGTTCTCTACACCATTCATTTCGACGAGCGCGATTCCCGTGACGTATCGGTGGGCACCTGATAGGGCGTCGAGCTCGTAGGCCGTACTCATGCAGTCGATTTCGCACAGTTTGGGGACTTACATCAACACCACTTGAATTTTGTAGCCTCAAACTTATCTCTCGAGCGGTTAACATCGGCTGGCGTCTTGCAGTCAGTTGTATGTACCGGTCTTGCCGAGTGGTTGTACTCCTTTTACGGCCTGGATGCTGTTCAGCGGGTTCCCCTGTATTATTGTAGCGCTGCCAAAGACGACAAATAACACTTCTATGAATACCAAAATGTCGAGATACCTGAGATTGATTACTTCCCGCTTGCAACATCCCTACAGCTCTTTGCATTTCATCTGCCGTCAAATGACGTCGCTCCATGACGTAAAGAATATCTAACAATTCAATTTTGTCGCCAACTGTATTTAAATGGTTGGTAAAATTATAAAATCAAGACTAAAACGTAGCAATTAACATGCACTCAAATTCAAACAAATTCGCAGTCATTTGAATTTTATGAAAAAAAACAAAACATAATCGAAATTTTTTTTTTACAACCAGCCAGTATGTCATCAATAACAAAAAAGTTTACTTACCTATACACTTTGAGTGAGTAAATACTTAGAAATTAATTAATATAAATGGTAAATTTGTAATATCATGCATGTTGCTTAGACTTTTTTGATGTGTGTATTTACTATATAAGCACGATAAGGTCACAGGCTATCTTACTAGCAGACGGACTACACATCTAGCTCATCCTACATCATCCAGAAAATCATCCACAGCATTTTCCTGACTTTCGGATAGCTATTTTTGCTAAACTAAACATAGACTATCTTACTAGTAGACGGACTATACATCTAGCTCATCCTACATCATCCAGAAAATCATCCACAGTATTTTCCTGACTTTCGGATAGCTAGCTTTGCTAAACTAAACATAGGCTATCTTACTAGTAGACGGACTATACACCTAGCTCATCCTACATCATCCAGAAAATCATCTACAGCATTTTTCTGACTTTCGGATAGCTAGCTTTGCTAATATAAACATTTAGAGAACCATTAGGACATGTTCTTTATGCAGCAACCATTGCAGAAATAGTAAACGACAGAATTTATGTTCCTCAGGCTCGGAAACGGCTCGACTCAGACTAACAGGTCGTTAACTAGCCGGTTCGGAATTCTTTTGTTGGGTTTCGGTATTCCGATAACCACGGCGTCTTTCCACTGTTGTGGGGAGACACAATTTGATATTGCGACATTGAAGATGCATGTCAAGGACCAAAAGACCAAAAGACGTTCGGGGAATAAATTGATGACTATTTTTGTTATTCTTTCTGAGCCGGGTGCCTTTTTAGGAGCGAGAAGTTTATTTAACGGTTCCACTCGGTAGGTGTGACTAACGGTATAGGAGCAATCGTTAATTAATGACACGACCTGTACGGGCACTGTCGCCGCCTCAGTGTCCACTACAGTATCCAGACTGCCGGGACTACTATGTAGGTGGGCGGATTCGACAGACCCGAGTTTCTTTCTCCTCGAGCCTCTTCCAATCAGTGATCACCTTTGTGGGGATATGACCGGAGTCGGTGTCGGTGTGATAGTATGAATGCATCCGTTTCATGCAATAAATAATGAATAGGTGCGTGGTTTTCATTCATGATTAGCATTAGCTCATTATTGTTGCATTGGAAGTAGTAGCTGTGTCAGGTCTAGTTATCTTTTTAATATACCCAACTTTGCATACGAACATAGCGCTCAGAATTGACCGGTTAAAGTGGCGGTGGGCAGGGGACATAGCGCGGAGAACCGACAGCCGTTGGGGTTGAAAGGTTCTGGAATGGCGACCGCCTATCAGAAAGCGCAGGGTGGAGAGACCTCTCACACTGTGGTCCCACGGCCTAGTTAGAACTGCGGGAAACCGATGGATGAAGATGGCTGATATGATGTACGAGTTTTTATATTTATGAAAGCTGTATGTTTTTTATTTGAAAAGCGAAATTCATGGTTTTCTGGATGATGTAGGATGTTCTAGATGTATGGTCCCTCTACTAGTAAGATAGCCTTTGTCTCTATCGTGCTTACATAGTAAACATTAGCATAAAGTATGTAATATTATCGTTCATTATTTTTATTTTCTTCTCCTCAATAACTCTGTTCTCCCATGACTGACAGATTTGCTGTCATACAATAAAATGTTTCACTTTTCAAGGGCTTTCATTTGATGTATAGCTGAAAGTGTTACAAGGGTGGGGACGTTTTGCCCATTGTTCTTTAATAATAACAAATCATCATGCTGTCATACTAACAATAAAACAATCACGTCCTATTACAAACTGCACGCCTTGCTATTCTTAAATAAACATGCACAACCTTGAAAAAGACACAACGACTTTACACCAATTTGTAGAAAAAACTAAATACATACACTTCCCAATGCGTAACAATAACAAACCGAGTCACTATATAAACAATATAATTGCACACCGTAGTAATTGTTACACATCTGCTGACAATGCAGTTGATTGCACTTGTCCTAGTTTAGAATAAGTAGATCATAAAATACCTCGGCATGATACTCGAACAGTTTTAGCATAAGTCTTTTAATTAAATTTTTTTAGTGTTAAATTTAACTTTAATTATTGCAATATTTTATGTGACATCTGTCATTTCATATGATATACTAAATATTTGATAATACTGCTGTTAATATATTTGGATAAGTATTTTACTTTAAAGCCATATTTAAACCCTGAAACACAGGTTTCTAACCTAGTTCAGGAATTATAATAAAACAAATACCATATCAATAACTTAAAACTATATGTAATTAATTGTTATAACATAAGATTATGTGTATTTATCATTAGAAATCAATGTAACATTAGCCCTAAGTAAGCCGTAATTGTATAGTAGGTTAAATTTTATTGAATAAATTTTTTTTATTTTTTTTTATTTTTTTATTATAATTGATAACCTATAGATTCCATGTTTATATTATTATTAATTGACAAATAAAGATGTATTACTGCTCGTTTCTTTTGCGTTTCTTCAGCCTCTCTGCAAAAGCATTCAGTCCTCGATCGTCATTTGATGCTTTGATTATCATACCAGATGTACCTTGAGAAGTAGTAATTTGTGATACTCGAGGTTTCAAGGCAAGAAGTTCATTATGCATCTCTCTCATTGAACTTTGCAAGGACATAACCATAGATGCCATTGCATCGAGTTTAGCATACCTGCCAGGAATGTAGAAGATGTGCCTTGATTGACAGTACTAATATTCTCAGTTTGTCGGGCTTGAGTGGGATTAGAAGTCTGTTATGACTGAGCAACTTGTGTTGATATCTACATCAACACAAGTTACGTCCTCTGCATCTACGCAGAGGACGTTTGTGGTCTTACAAACAACCGAGGATCATTCATTATGGTATTGTTCATAGGATCTATTTCAAACGAATTTCGACCTTGACTATAAGACACAGGACGATATGTTGATCTTGTTATCCTCTTTGGAGGTGTTCTTGTTGCCGGCATGTAAATAATTAGTGTAAACTATAACAACTCTAAATTGATTAAGATATTAATAATAATAATCTTTGATTATAATGATGATATACAATCACAAAATCTAAACCATATACACACATCAAAAAAGTCTAAGCAACATGCATGATATTACAAATTTACCATTTATATTAATTAATTTCTAAGTATTTACTCACTCAAAGTGTATAGGTAAGTAAACTTTTTTGTTATTGATGACATACTGGCTGGTTGTAAAAAAAAAATTTCGATTATGTTTTGTTTTTTTTCATAAAATTCAAATGACTGCGAATTTGTTTGAATTTGAGTGCATGTTAATTGCTACGTTTTAGTCTATGCTTGGCGTTCGTGGACTATGAGAAAGCCTTCGATTCGATAGAGACATGGGCAGTGTTGCAGTCTCTTCAAAGGTGCCAAGTTGACCAACGATATATCGAAGTGCTGCGGTGCTTATACGAAAACGCCACCATGTCGGTTCGTCTCCAGGGTGGATTATCTGGCCCTATTCGGTTGCAGCGAGGAGTAAGACAGGGTGATGTCATATCCCCGAAACTATTTTCTGCTGCACTGGAAGATGCTTTTAGGCTTATAGACTGGGACGGACTCGGCATCAACATAAATGGCGAGTATATCACGCACCTTCGATTTGCTGACGATATCGTGGTCATGGCTGAGACCATGGAGGACCTCAACACAATGCTCGATGACCTCAGTAGAGTCTCTCAACAAGTGGGTCTTAAAATGAACATGGACAAGACCAAGATCATGAGAAATGTCCATGTTGTACCCACTCCAATCACGGTTGGAGGCTCTACACTCGAAGTTGTCGACGAATATATTTACCTGGGACAGTTAGTCCAGCTAGGTAAGTCCAACTTTGAGAAGGAGGTCACTCGTCGAATCCAACTCGGATGGGCAGCGTTCGGGAAGCTAAAACGTATCTTCTCGTCCACATTGCCGCAGTGTCTGAAGACAAAGGTCTTCGACCAGTGCGTGTTGCCAGTGATGACGTATGGAACAGAGACGTGGTCGCTTACTATGGGCCTTCTCAGAAGGCTTACCGTCACTCAGAGGGCAATGGAGAGAGCCATGTTGGGAGTTACCCTGCGTGATCGAATCAGAAATGAGGAGATCCGCAGGAGAACCAAAGTGACCGACATAGTGCTCCGGATTGCCCAGTTAAAGTGGCGGTGGGCAGGGCACATAGCGCGAAGAACCGACAGCCGTTGGGGCAGAAAGGTTCTAGAGTGGCGACCGCGTACCGGAAAACGCAGGGTGGGGAGACCCCTCACACGGTGGACCGACGACCTCATAAGGACGGCGGGAAGCCGATGGATGAGGGAGGCGCAGGACCGCGCAAGGTGGCAATATTTAGAGGAGGCCTATGTCCAGCAGTGGACGTCAATTGGCTGAAATGATGATGATGATGATGAGTCTTGATTTTATAATTTTACCAACCATTTAAATACAGTTGGCGACAAAATTGAATTGTTAGATATTCTTTACGTCATGGAGCGACGTCATTTGACGGCAGATGAAATGCAAAGAGCTGTAGGGATGTTGCAAGCGGGAAGTAATCAATCTCAGGTATCTCGACATTTTGGTATTCATAGAAGTGTTATTTGTCGTCTTTGGCAGCGCTACAATAATACAGGGGAACCCGCTGAACAGCATCCAGGCCCTAAAAGGAGTACAACCACTCGGCAAGACCGGTACATACAACTGACTGCAAGACGCCAGCCGATGTTAACCGCTCGAGAGATAAGTTTAAGGCTACAAAATTCAAGTGGTGTTGATGTAAGTCCCCAAACTGTGCGAAATCGACTGCATGAGTACGGCCTACGAGCTCGACGCCCTATCAGGTGCCCACCGATACGTCACGGGAATCGCGCTCGTCGAAATGAATGGTGTAGAGAACGCATAATAACATGGACCCAGGAACAATGGGATAAAATTATGTTTTCCGATGAGTCGCGATTCGGGTTTAGGCCTGATACAAGAAGGGTGCGAGTGTACCGTCGACCCGGAAATACTGAAAGACTCAGGTGCGTTCAGGAAGTTCATCCATACAGCGGCTCAACAGTTATGGTATGGGCGGTATTATGAAGAACAGGCGAACTGAGCTCGTTTTTGTAAATGGAAACATGAACGCTGAAAATTACGTTGAGGATATTCTCAGACCTTATGTCCATCCATTTGCACAAACCTTTGGCTCCGATTTTACGTTAATGCATGACAATGCGCGTTCACATACAGCTCGGCGAACCAGTGAATACTTGGCAACGGAGAACATCCAGGTATTGCCCTGGCCTGCACAATCGCCAGACCTCAACCCCATCGAGCACGCATGGGACATGCTCCAGAGACGTGTTTTGAAGGACTTGGACGGAGTGACAACAACCCAACAGCTGAAGGATTTGCTACAATTCCATTGGGAGCGAATACCGCAAGATGACATAAACAGTCTCATTAATTCAATGAATAATCGTTGCCGACAAGTTCTGAATAGCAGAGGAGGCCATACTTTGTATTAAATTGTCCTATTCTTTCACAATAAATTCATTTTCTTAAGAAATTTCAATTTGTAAAAAAAAAGTTTAGTTTCTTATGTACCTGTATATTCTAATATTGTTAATTTCTGTTATTAAAAGAACTTATAAAGAAAACAGCTGTTATTTTTACATCATAGAACCCTAAAAATATTATTTTAAAAATAAAATACAACGTTATAATTAAAATAAATGGTAAAATAAATTAATATAAATGGTAAATTTGTAATATCATGCATGTTGCTTAGACTTTTTTGATGTGTGTATTTTTAAAATTATTAAAATAGAATATTATAATTATTTTAAGTTGTATCTTCATGTTGTTTTTATCCTTACGAAAACATTCCTGTGAAGTTTTCTCTATTTATAATTTTATGGACTTCATTAGACAGTTCTGTATCAATGTCAGAAGTTTGTCCTGATTCTTGCTGAGCAATATAACTGGCTTTGTAAGTCTCAATCATCGTTTTAACTATAGCCACATTTTTGGGTGTTCGGATCCAACCAGCATAACGTTTCAAAGACGATTCTCCGTTAATATTGATTAGCAGTTTTTTCGCAACATAAGCTATTGAGCTGTATAATGTTGATCTTGCTGGACCTAAGGATTTTTTAAACCCGTAGTACGGATTACCATTGACTGCCATTACTGCAAGTTTATAATTCGTTAATTCTCCGCCTGTTAAGCTATTGAGTCGGCCCCAGTCAAAATTTCTATACTTGATCATTGCGCGACCTATAATCACAAATGCAGTTAGTCCAGAGCTAAGGGATTGTTCTAAAGTCAGTCTAACTCGTAACGCGATATCTGGAATATCATTTAACCACTGTGTTAACACATCTCTTGCATTTGTCTCATTGACATAACTTCCGTAAAATCTACACTGGCGGACAAAAAAATCGACTCACTTCATATCTTCTCATTCAAAGTGCCCTAATTTTAAAATTAAGACCTAAATTCTAATTTAGGTCTTAAATTATTTAAGTTCTAGGTCTAAACTTAAAAAAAAGAGCAATAATCGCAGTTTTAACTCTCAAATAACCTAACAGTAGTCTATGAACGTTAACTGTATAATTTTATGCTCGTATACTCAGTTGATTTTGCGCGACTTCAGGGGGTATAAAAAGCGACCCACCCCTATGAGCTTTATCAGTTGACCGTGAAACGTCAACAGGTACACATCTCCAGAATTTCCAAGCAAGAAGACTTCCCAGATATGGACACAAGACCAGAAGTAGCGGCTCAAACTGTTACCCTGTTGGAACAGGGCATGAGTCAACGTCAAGTGGCTCGTACTCTGAATATGAGCCAGTCAGCGGTGTCAAGAATATACCGAAGGTACCAGGAGACTGGTGGCTTTGAACGAAGAAGAGGTTCCGGTAGGAAACGATCCACTTCAGAGAGAGACGATCAACGATTGATGCGGGTGTTTCTCTTCTGAAATATATCTATGATGCTTGGGAAAATTCTATGGATGCAATAGGCGTCTTCTGTGATCTTTCTAAAGCTTTTGACTGCGTTGATCATGGGACACTTCTGTGCAAGCTTAGACATTATGGAATTAGGGATGCTTCTCTTGATTTATTATCTTCGTATTTAAGCAATAGGGTTCAGTATGTCGAAGTAAATGGTAGTAGGTCCTCTGGTCTTCCGCCAAGTATGGGCGTGCCTCAAGGATCCATTCTAGGTCCGTTTCTATTTTTAGTTTATGTCAATGACTTGCCGTTTCTTGCTCAGGGTTTGTGCGACATTGTTTTATTTGCAGATGATACTTCACTCGTTTTCAAAGTAAACCGTAAGCAAACTAATTTAGATGAAGTTAACGAATCTCTCGCACAAGTCCTGAACTGGTTTACTGCTAACAATTTGCTTTTAAATGCTGCCAAAACAAAATGCTTAAAATTCTCTATGCCCAATGTTAAAAGCCTTAGTAATAATCTGATTTTAAACGGTGAGGTCCTTCGTTTTGTAGACACTACTGTATTTTTAGGAATAACGTTGGATAGTAAGCTGCAATGGGGTGCTCATATATTAGCTCTAGCAGGAAAACTAAGTTCAGCTGCTTATGCAGTTAAAAAAGTGAGGCAGCTAACGAATATAGAGACAGCAAGATTGGTATACTTTAGTTACTTTCACAGCTTAATGTCCTATGGTGTTCTTTTGTGGGGTAGGGCTGCAGACATCGAATCTATTTTTATTCTTCAGAAGCGTGCAGTTCGAGCTATTTACAATCTTGAATCGAATGTTTCATTGAGAGATCGTTTTAAGGAAATAGGTATTTTAACAGTTGCTTCACAATATATATATGCTAATATAATATATATTAAGCAAAATATTGAACAGTATGATAGAAATGGCGACATTCATAGCATTGGTACGAGGAATAGGCATAAGTTGATAGGTCCACAACATCGCCTACATAAGGTACATAACACTTTTGCGGGACTCGGTATACGTTTATTCAATAAACTGCCTAAGCATGTAATGGATCTACCTTTACTAAACTTTAAAGCATTTGTAAAAAATCAGCTATTATCGAAAGGCTATTATACAATAAACGATTATATTAATGACAAAAACTCATGGGCTTAGATTTCAATTATCGTGATTTCATGTTGCTTGTTCCATGGTGTAGATTGTGGCTTAACCTAGGTAGTTGTGCGGATGTTATGTTACTACCTTATTACTTTCTTTTACAGTTTTATTTGTTATTGTAACGATAGAAATACTTCACTTGCATTTGTAAATGTATTTAATTATATTATCTAAATGGTATTCTATTCCATTCTCAACTACTTAAAGATTAACAAAATCAACTTGACGACACAAATGCTTGTGTGTTAATTTCTGTCGGATATCGCAGTGACGAGATGACTGATGAACGTGCCATGCAATTAAAGCTTTTTTAAATCAATTTATTAACAATGAAATTTTTTTTTATCAATTAAACTTTAAATTGCTATGCATGTAAGATTTGCTTGCACACATCATTCTTCACGCTGCTGTTGGTAATTGTAACAAAGTCAAATTATTATTTTTGAAAAGAGTGGCCTGAGCTTCTTGGCCACATTCTTCTCAGAGCTCTACTATAGTCGTCTGCGAAAGTGGTAGTAGTTTGGCAGACATTTTTCTCTATACTATTCTACTACATGTATAACGATTTGCATGTGTTACTTTGTAACCTAAGTAAATAAAGCTATTTGACTTTGACTTTGACTTGGATCGCTTCATCGTCAGCACTTCACTGAGAAATCGTTCACTCGACGGGGTTCAAATCCAACGGGAGCTCCGAGAAACGCGTGGAGTAGCTGTCAGTTCCCGGACGGTGAGAAGAAGACTCAAGGCAGCTACCCTGACTCCAAAAAGACCAGCAACAGGACCCAAATTGACTCCAGCGCACCGAGCAGCCCGTATTCGTTTTGCGAGAGAACACGTTGATTGGACGGAAGATCAGTGGCGCTCTGTTCTCTTCTCCGATGAAAGCAGAGTATGTCTACATGGAAGTGACAGAAGAAGAAGAGTGTACAGAAGGCCGGGGGAGTGATACGCACAATGCTGCATAGCAGAAACTGTTCCATATGGTGGTGGTTCCTGCATGGTGTGGGCTGGTATTTCATTGGAAGCAAAAACCGACTTGGTTTTCATTGAAACCGGCCGCCATGTAGGAGGATTGACTGCAGATCGGTACATCGGAGAAATCCTGGGGGACCACGTAGTTCCATATGCTGGTTTCGTTGGCGATAACTTCATCCTGATGCAGGATAATGCCCGTCCACACAGCTCAAATGCTGTACGGCAGTACCTACAAGACGTGGGTATAACTGTTATGGACAGGCCAGCGCGTAGTCCGGACTTGAATCCCATTGAGCATTTATGGGATGAGCTGAAGAAAAGAGTCCGGGCTAGAAATCCTGCACCAGGGTCAAGAGATGACCTTCAAGCAGCCTTAACAGAAGAATGGAATGGCATCCCGCAGGAAAGGGTGAAGCACCTTATTGGATCCATGAAGAACCGATTGGAAGCAGTTATAAGGGCTAGGGGGGGTAACACTAGGTATTAAAATGATTTTTATTCTGTAATAAAGATTTTATTAAATGTTATGTTGTTTTTTGTTAAAAATTTTCCCACTGAATTCTTCAAGTTTTAGGACTCATAAAGTTTATCCCCATTTTCTTTTAAGGAAAATGAGTGCAAGTTAACATTATTTGTACTCATTTTAAAACTAACACCTAGAACTTAAAGAATTTAAGATCTAAATTAGAATTTAGGTCTTAATTTTGAAATTAGGGCACTTTAAATGAGAAAGTATGAAGTGAGTCGATTTTTTTGTCCGCCAGTGTATATACGAGTTTAATTACTTCACTTTTTATCTTTTTCGTGTGTTGTAAATCGTCTTCTAGCCCCTGAGCTAGTTTGATTAAGAAGTCTTCGGACACATTACCTCGTTTAGCTACTGCAATGAACATTGTTGAAAACAGATCTACCGAGTTAAGATGTTGTTCACTTGCTGACGTTGTAATTAGGAAGTCAATGTAAGCTCCTCCATGCTGTGCTAATATAATGTCAGGAGTCGTGTCTATGGGGATTGCTTCTGTATCATTGTCATTTTCTATGATCTGGTTGTATGTTGTTATAAAGGTGTCTTTAGTTTTTACTCGAGTTACTGGCGTCTCATTTATCAAGAAGTGTATGAGGATATCTTTTACTACCTGATTAGCAACTCCTGTAGGTAGGAAAAATTCGCGTGGTAACACAGGCGCGATTAATTCGCCTACTGATACAGCCAAGACATGGTCAATTGAAGGCATTGGTCCTCCACCAATAGCATAATGACCGTATGTGAGGAGAAATGACAATTTACTGAGATCGTTGACACTGTCATTACGTCTTAATTGAACCAGTTCTGAATTTCGTGTCTTCAGAGATTTAATAAGAGGATCCTCTTTAAATGTATTCATGATGTTTGTCCTGGTATCACACCATCCTTTGGCATATATATATGAGTCATCATGATTGATGATTACTTGTATATTCAATTTATATCAAAACCGGTTACAAATAACGGTTATAAATATAAATATTGATATCAAATGATTGGCGTAGATATTTTAAGTTGTATCTTCGATTCTTCTGTAGACATAGAAAACACTCAGACCAATGCAAACAATCATGTCCATGCACACAAAGGCTTGCATTGAGCGGGGATCGAACCCGAGACCTCTGCGTAGCAGTCATGTTATATAACCACTACGCCACAGAGGTCGTCAAAAGGTGACTTAGGGATTAAAAGTCTTTATTATTTGTAGCCAATATGTTATTCTGATGTTTAAGCTATATTGCTGTAAAGTTTCATCAAAATCCGTTTAGTAGTTTTTGCATGAAAGAGTAACAAACATCCATCCATCCATCCTAATAAATGTAACAAAAAACAGCTTTTACAATTTATAAAAAATATAATTTATCTACGAGGGTGGATTGAAAAGTACTCGGCCTAACCAAGAAAATAAACACGTACTAAATCAGTTATATTTTTATTTTTCTACATAATCACCATCAAGTTCAATACACTTTTGCCACCTCCCCTTCCAAGCATTTAGACCGTTGAAAAAAAATGATTCTTCCTTAGAGTCATAATATGCGTCTACAGCTGCTTTGACCTCGTCGTTTGTCGAAAATCTTTTGACCTCCCAAGTGATTTTTTAGGTTAGGGAACAGAAAGAAGTCTGATGGTGCCAGATCAGGTGAATACGGCGGATGCGGTAACAGTTCAAAGCCACAGTTGTGAATTTTAGCCATTGACTGTACTGACGTGTGAACACGGGCGTTATCTTGATGAAACAGGACTTTTCTTCTGAGCATTCCTCGACGTTTTTCTTTTATTTCCTCTCGTAAACGACGTAGTAAGGTGCAGTAGTAATCAGAGTTTATAGTCTGACCCCTTTCAAGATAATCAATCATAATCACACCTTTCGAGTCCCAGAATACTGAAGCCATCACCTTATTTGCCGACGAAATCGACTTAGCCTTTTTAGGGGGTGGTGAACCAGGCCTTCTCCACTGTTTTGATTGTTGTTTTGTTTCCGGTGTACAATAATGAACCCATGTTTCGTCCATAGTAACAAAACGATTAAAAAAATCATCTGCATCGACTTCAAATAACTCCAAACAGTCGCGTGAAATAGTCAATCGTGTCCTTTTTTGTTCGACTGAAAGCAGTCGCGGAACCCACCTCGCAGACACTTTGTGGAAACCCAACTCGTTGACAATGATGTTCTGAGTTCGTTCATAAGAAATGCCTATAATCTCGGCTATCTCTCTAATTTTTAATCTGCGGTCTCCCATTATTAAATCAAGTACTTTTTTAATATTTTCGTCAGTAGTTGACGTCGAAGGCCTTCCAGAAAGGGGTTCATCTTTCACACTCTCTCTACCACGCTTAAATTCTGCTATCCATTTTTTGACGGATGAATATGACAGAGCACAATCGCCTAATGTACTGACCATGTCATCATGGATGGCTTTTGATGATAGCCCCTTCTTATGGAGGTACTTAATGACGGCACGCTGCTCGATTTGCTCCATTCGCGGAGATTATGTCCGATTACTTTGTTAATAAATTTATAAAATCACAACTAATTATCGCACACGTTTAGAACTTCACATAATGAACTAGTCTGAATTGAACTAAATAATGTGGGTAGATTTGATTTTTAAAATTGAATGGATCTGTGTTAGGCCGAGTACTTTTCAATCCACCCTCGTATAACTAGCTGACCCGTGCCCACTTCGTTAGGCGGCGAAAAAAACGTGTCACTTTTTAAACATATTTCATTACTGCTCCACCCCTATTAGTTATAGCGCGATATTATATTATGACACTCCCCGATAAATGGACCATTCAACACAGAACATATAATTAATTAATCATTATTTTAAGCGTATATAACGTCACTACATTATTTTTATTATTTATTTATTTATTGATATATTAATATATTTTTTTGCATATATACAGGGTGTCCCAAAACCCGACGTTAATTCGAAACCGGGTGATAAGGCAAGTCATGCTGGTTATCAGAAAAATATTTAAAGAAATCTAAGTCGCATGGTTGTAAAGTTAAAGGCATTTGAAAAAAAACGCAAAAATTCCCACTTTGTGACACTCTTTTCCCTCCTGTTGTCACAAATCTTAACTTTTTCCAACTTTTTTTTTGCTATGTTTCCCTGAATAGTGCCTCTTTAAATTCTAATAAAGAATTTAAAACCACCTGGTCTAGTTTTCACATCAATAGGACTTATTTCTTAGAATAAAATTTGTTATGAAAAAAATGTCCAGTCTGAACTGACTGTAGTGAAAAAAAAATGTACTACGCGAGTTTGGCAAGTTCCGCCAAAAGTTGGCGCATTTAGTAGGGATTTGAAAATGGCATCATACTTGGTAAATTGTTGCCGCTATCATGGACAAAAAAAATCTTTTTTGTAAAATTTAGGAGCCGATTCCAATGCTGAATAAGTTAAACTGCTAAGTAGTTGAACCGGAAAGAGTCATCATATCAAGTGAAAAGTAGTAGAAACAGTAGTATTAGTTAAAAGTGCCAAAAATACAGCCGATCGTATTTTAAAAACACACGAATTTCTCCCGTACCACGTTAGTACAGCGAGTACAAACGTTAGTATCCGGGGACTTCCAACATCGAGTAAATTTTCCCGAACAATATTGAAGAGGTACTGAGATGATCCTTTTTTTAAAAAAAAAGTTTTGGCCTGATGATTTAACATTAAAAAAGACAGCAACATGAACATGCATAATTTGCATGAATGTAATGAGTGTAACTGGTGGCTTTTTAAAACTGCGATAGGCTGTACTTTTTGGCACTTTCAACTAATACCATAGTTTCTACTACTTTTCACTTGATATGGTGACTCTTTCTGGCTCAACTACTTAGCAGTTTAACTTATTCATCATTGGAATCGGCTCCTAAATTTTCCAAAAAAGATTTTTTTTGACCAAGAATGATACCATTTTCAAATCCTTACTAAATGCGCCAACTTTTGGCGGAACTTGCCAAACTCGCGTAGTACATTTTTTTTTCACTACAGTCAGTTCAAACTGGAAATTTTTTTCATAATAAATTTTATTCTAAGAAATAAGTCCTATTGATGTGAAAACTATAGGCCGACCGTTTAACTCAGACCCCGCCTGCGGTAATAGAGGTGCGCGGGGGGCGAGGACAAAGGAGAGAGCTATCTCTTGATTTTTTGCCAAAACGGCGCCATCTCAGATACTGTGACCCGAACTACATTACATCACAACACACCTCTAATTTTTAGCTAGCTTATTTTTATGAAATAAAAAGAAGGAAAAATTAAAATTATACCCTAAAGCAATCGAAATACCTGAAGAGGTTGTTTTATTTTTGTGGTCAGGCTTTAAATTGTGTAATAATTTAGATTGCATAATTTTTTCTAAGAAAGTACTAGTTTTAGAGCCAAGATGACGCCACCATCTTTGACATTTGTAAATTGTATAGAAGACGGACTAGCATACTGCACTAGTGTCATACTGACATACTGACTAAGAGTCCGTTATGGTAGCGTGTAAAAATAAAAAAAAGCTCTTATTTTTGTTCTTATTATCTGTAAATATTTTCTAAGATTGATTCTTACAAATATGTTTAAGTCATACCTGTTTTAATGTAAACTGTGATTATTGTAATGTGATTATACTGTGATTTAATATATATAATTAATGATTGTACAATTGTTATTATTTGTAAATATTTTCTAAGACTTTAGTTATAATTATATTTATAGTTTAAATCAGCCATTCGTATAATAACAAATATATTTATTAAAGACAAAGATTTATTGCAAAACTGTGTATATCAGGTGTTAGTGTATGAATACATTATTCTCAACAGTCTATCCACATCGGATATGCAAATTATAGCAATATAATATCTTAAAACTACACAAATTAAACAAAAACTTATTTAAGTAACTAAATGAAATGTTATTTTTTTCAAAACATTCTTATTCAAAATATTTGTAGATTCTTTAAAAAATAATCAAATTATTACAAATTATGTAATATTATTGTTATTTTTGGAGTCGGTGTCAGCCAACGAAATACGATAATACATAAGCTAATGGAATGGCGGCCATGAATTACAGATTATATTATTATATGACTTCGACATTAACCCCCTTACTTATAAAAATCTCTAAAATTTAATCTCTGTTTAGCGAGTTTTTTGTTAGCAAAACCAACCTTAAGCCAAACAAAACCGTAAAAATTTAAGCTAATCAATTGACTAAAATTTAAGTTGCGTTTATGAGTCCGGGGTTTGACATAAAGTTGTTGATTGTTTATGGATTGGTTTAAAAATTAAACAAATATTAAATAACTATTTTTATCATATTTAAATAAATATATTTTAAAATACCTGTGTCACGTTCAAACGTTTTAATATACCTATTTAGTAACTGATTAAAGCTTTCCATAACTTATGGGCGTTTATGGGGCTAACCAGCACCGTCAATTGAAAAAAATCGTAATTCGTGAATAGGATCAATAATGCAAAATGTTGTCTACAAAGTCGTTAGAAAAGGCAATAGAGTTTTGTCTAACACATTCTGATCACTTTAAATAGTTTTTAATTTGATAAATATTTTATTTAAAACAAACATGGCCGTTTCATTTTCGCATGAGAATTTTAAGTAATTGTCTTTGATTCGTAGTACTTATTTCTCATCTTAGTCTTTAGTCAGTGTATAACACGACATCATATTTCTTTAAATTTATAGGCAGGAATAAAATATAGAATATAACTATCGTGGCTGTCACATTACTCCAAAAATAACAATAATATTACATTATTTGTAATAATTTGATTATATTTTAAAGAATCTTCAAATAAATATATTTGTAGACTCTTCAATAAATATCCTTAACAATACTTTTTGCAATAATTAAAAGAACCTATTCTTTAGATTATAATTAAGTAAAAAGAATGTCTGATTTAATGTTGTAAAACCAAAATACAACTAATTATTTTTTACTTTTTAGTGCAATTTTTGTCTTTGAAGTCGGTTTTTTTTTATTGTAAAAACTTATTTTATTTGGCATAGTAAACAACTCGATATAGCTCTTGTGTACGCTACCATAACGGACACCGCTACCCCGCTCCCTCGTCCCTTTCATACCGCAGGCGGGGACTGAGATAAACGGTCGGCCTATAGACCCGGTGGTTTTAAGTTATTTATTAGAATTTAAAGAGGCACTATTCAGGGTAACACAACAAAAAAAAAATTGGAAAAAGTTAAGATTTGTAACAACAGGAGGGAAAAGAGTGTCACAAAGTGGGAATTTTCGCGTTTTTTTTCAAAGGTCTATAACTTTACAACCATGAGACTTAGATGTTTTTAAATATTTTTTTGATAACCAGCATGACTTGCCTTATCACCCGGTTTCGAATTAACGTCGAGTTTTGGGACACCCTGTATAACAGTGTGCGTACATTTTGTTTTTACTCATTGTAATTCTACTTGACATGTCGTCGTAACATTGCCATTTGGACCCTCTGCGGCAATGTGATTTGTAATGCCCCATGCTATTAGGGGTCGAAGAAGGTACAAATTCTATGACTGACAAAAGGTGGTGGTGCTCTATTCCTTTTAATATAATATTTTTGGGTAAGTCATTTATGCAAATTTCAGCGTCAGGATTGGGCTCAAAAACAGCAATATCTTTTAAATCATAATCTAAGCACCTTATGCCATGGCAACCAGAAAGTCTACAACTCGACATATCGTCGCTTTGGTAGTGAAAAGAGTCAACCCACACATAACAGGTTTCGAAATAATGAGCAATTAAGTCGCGAGATAAAACAAAAAATAATAATTAGTCTTTAATTTCCAAACCGTAAGTTAGATGTTAATAAGAATGGTATCAGTTTAGCTAAACATGATTCTTGAATTTTCAGTAAATAAATATTTTTTGTAATTTAATTAGTTTTTTAGTTAATTGCTATTTTACACTTGGCTCTTTTCACCATTTAGATATTAAAAAAAAAATCTAATAATAAATAGGAAGGTGAAAAGATACAAGTGTCATAGATCTATTTTATATTCAAATAGTTGATAGAATCAGGGTTGGTTAATAGTTGGTAGACATAAAAAAAAGAATAAAAGGTTAATTTTTGAAACATTTTTATAGTAGAAATAATAAACTATTGTTAAAAATCTTCATTAAAAATTCAATCATCTTCTGTAGCCTCAATATCGTCAGATGAAGCAATAAGGTTCATGTAATATTCGTGGTAAGAGGTAGGGATTGTACCTTTTTTACAAAGATCTTGTAAGTCTTTAAGCTTTTTAGCATCTATTTTTAAGCTACACGTATAAAGATTAGCTACTTCAGTGGCAAGTATTTCTTCATTATTACGAGTAGATCTGAGGCGAATACATAGTCTTTCAAATTCAATTTGGCTTAACTGAGTTTTATAATAAATATGCATGGGCTCTTCACGTCTATATTGTAGCCATTTAACATGAAGCCATTTCATAATTCCATTCTCTCCTTTATTTTTATTTGTAATTAATTTTTGGCTGTATGACTTAAAATCGAGAAATTGGCTAAAATCAATCTCCTTTACGACATATGACGGTCGAGTCGTCTTTGCCGTTCTTGCTACTGTATACCACCCGTCTGGGACAAAAATGTTAATCTTTCTACCCCTTGATTCAATGGCAGAGTGAACACTGTCACATTCCATTTCGGAATGTCCAGATTCCATGTACTTTTGGTTGATAATCTTCAGATTTGGAAAAAAACAAAGTGCTCTAATGAACATAGCAGAAATGATATGGTTTCTGTTTTGTCCTGAAGCAGTATCAGAGTAAAATGTGACTTCTGTCACCTCTGGTGCTAGTTCAGAAAGGAGTTTCCAAATACATGTGGCTATCTCAGATGCCCCTTTTGTACCATTAGTTTCATGCCACATGTAGTTAATTGCGGTGCCTTTAGCAAGATCATAAATGGTAAAGTTATAAGTTTTCAATTTTCTCTTATAATACAATTGACCAATCTCTAACTGTGGGGTAAGTAAGATTTTTTCTAAATCCATAGTGTAAGCACAAAACGTTGGATCAGTCTTAGCTCTTGCCTTGTCTTCTCTTTTCTGTTCCCTAGCTTCTGTTTTTCTGGTTAAATGTAAGTCGTAGTTACTTTGTTCCTGGAGTTTCTCTTCTGGTGATTTGTTTTTAAATTGAGCGCAGTAATCACATTGGTCTTTTTTTGGTCTATGGAAGCCGTAATTGAACTCAGTAGTAAAAATATGTTTATAATAATAAGATGATACAGGTAATGCTCCATTCTCTTCACAATACTTGATGTAGTCTTGAAACAAGCGGTTTTCAGTCAGGCCAGATGGCAAATATTTTCGTTTAGATGAACTTCGGCAGTAGTGAGAATCTACAACAGGTAAGGACTTGATGTGATCTCGGACAATATTCTTCAGTTCCTCAGAAATTTTATTTGGTGCAGGGTTCAACCCACGTTTGTCATGCTCAGTAACACCACTATACAATTTTTTTTTGAGAGCAGTTTCAACTTTTTTGGCTGATATATCTAAAGTACCAAGAAAAAACATCTTGCATACTTGATGAACATTGTTATTTAATGTCAAAGAGTAAACATTAGTATAATTCCTCTTATCAGGGACATCAACTGCCATTGAACTAGAGTCTTTCGACTTGTACCTTCTTTTTGGTAGCTGTTTACGAACTGAGCTGTTTATAAAAGCCCATTTGGCTCTATCTTCTTTTAAAGTCAAAAAGTCTGAAAATATTTTCTGTCTATCATTCAAAGTGAATGTCTCATTGCATTTATAATGACATTTACAGGGTACTTCTTTAACTGCTTTTGCTCTCACTTTTTTACCCGACTGAGAAATATTTATTTATTTATTTATTTATTTATTTTATTTTCGTTTATTTGGGAAACAAACAGATAAATTACAAATATGGTTTATAACATGTAGATAATACATAATACAGTGAAGTTTCCACTGTTAGATAAAACACAATTAAGGAAAGTGAATACAAATCAAAAAGATCTTAGCATTAAAAAGAAATATCAAGGTAAGATGACTTACAATCTTGTTAATTACAAAGCTAAACATAACAAAAGAGAGATGTTAACAGTAACAAAAAAATAAAAGAAATAATATACAACATAAATATAAAAATCTAATCACTAACTTGGACACAAGCATTTAACAAGTGCACCTTTATATTGATTGAGAGATAAATGAAAAATGTCAATACTAGCGAATCTTTTATTATGAATACAACACGAGCGATTAATAAAAAGATTATACCCATAGTTGGTTCGAGCTGTCGGACATATGTTCTTTACCTTCAAGTCTCAGTTTTTTATTTTTATTTCTCTTCCATGTTTGAGGTTCACATTTCCTTTTTCGTGTCAGGGTATTATTTTCTTGGCTGTTTATGTTTTCCACTGTTTCGCTATTACCATTTTCAACCACTTCAAGATCTTGGCTACTATTTCTCAAATACTCTTGCTCTCTTTGTACTGTTTCAGGTTCACTATCACTGTAATGTGAAGTTTCTGATTCTGGTATATAACATGGATCATGTTCTGAACAATCTGATTGAGCGAAAGGGTCAGTATCTGATAATATTTGTTCAGGATCTACAAAAGAGTTAGCTGGAGTATTATTATATCTGTTTGAGCTTATTGTTTCTAGATCAACTGAATCCATATTAATCTGCTTTGAAGCTAGAACAAAACATGAAGAAATTATTTATGAAATTACATACATTCATGAACTCATGACTATAATCTCTAGTCAAACATTGATGCAACAACCAACTCAATGTATAAGAATAAAGTTATAGCGATGCTTTTTATTTAGCATTTAAAATTCCAGGATGAAACGGTATGTCAAGTGGAGATAAATAACCAATTTTTCAACCCACAGAAACACTACATAAGAAATCTTTATTCCCTTAGTCAACTTATGCAAAACCTACAAGAAGATTTGAGGTGGTCCACAATAAGCTGGAACCACACCCCTTTTTCCAAAATTTATTTATCATAATTTATTAACCTTTCAGATACTGTCAATTTGAAACACAATAGTAAGACAATGTGAACGCCAGCCTTCGCTTGGGGTTTAATGAATTAAACCCGAGAAGAACACCGGTGTTCACCCTCTCTTTATTTTTCTATTGTCTCTAATTCCAGTTTTGCAAAAGGTTAAAATGATAATTGGATAATCACTCAAAGAGAGTATAGGTAATAAACTCACCAGTAGTAATTACATCCAGATCTTTGACAGGGGTTTCACAGTCATGTTCTTGGCACTGACTAAGTTGCAGGCAAAAAGAGTCATGTGTGGCTTCTTGATCACATACTTGAACATGGTCACTTGACTTCTTTGTATCAGGACGTTCATAAGTGGTTACTTCATTTACTAAAAACAAAAATAAAACAATCTGTTCCCTATTTGTGTTTACAAATTAATTAAGTATGTAACTAGGTATACTTATATTTATTTTTTGAATGGCATGAAGATAGGTACTGGTAGAAACAAGGTGAAAACAGTGAAATTGATTATTTTGGTTTACCTTGAAAATATAAACTACTGAGTGAATTTAGAGAATGGTACGTTTTGAAAAAAAAAGGATGTAAGTAGCTACCAAAAAGGTAAGTATATTATCAATATTATAATTTCCTATTATAAGTTACTTACGTAAACGTCTACATAACTCACCAGTTGTGATTAAATCCAGATCCATGTAGACAGGGGTTTCAGTGTAAGGTTCTTGGTACTGATCGAACTGCAGGCTCGAATTTGAGTCATGCGTGGCGTCTTGACCACATACTTGATCAAGATCACTTGAGTTTTTGGAACTGTTTACCATGTTCAATATAAACTTTGAGCGATAATTATTATAGCGGGACATTTTGCCGTATCGTCTTTTGTTCAATAAAAAAACCCAACAAACTTTACAAGCAAATTAGACAACACAAAACACTAAAACCAAAAGTTAATAGCACAATACAACAAACGCCGGCGCGCGAAAACGAGGTCTGTTTGACAGTCATGACAGATGTCAAGCCATACAAAAAGGCGCTTTAAATTCAAAGTTCGTTCAAAAACGAGTGATTTATGCGGCTTGACTTTCTTCACTACTGATTACAACCACTGATCTATTTCAAGAAGTTAACTAAGCTATGCGGCTTGTATTCCTTTTTATACTTTATACACACATCAAAAAAGTCTAAGCAACATGCATGATATTACAAATTTACCATTTATATTAATTTATTTTACCATTTATTTTAATTATAACGTTGTATTTTATTTTTAAAATAATATTTTTAGGGTTCTATGATGTAAAAATAACAGCTGTTTTCTTTATAAGTTCTTTTAATAACAGAAATTAACAATATTAGAATATACAGGTACATAAGAAACTAAACTTTTTTTTTACAAATTGAAATTTCTTAAGAAAATGAATTTTTTGTGAAAGAATAGGACAATTTAATACAAAGTATGGCCTCCTCTGCTATTCAGAACTTGTCGGCAACGATTATTCATTGAATTAATGAGACTGTTTATGTCATCTTGCGGTATTCGCTCCCAATGGAATTGTAGCAAATCCTTCAGCTGTTGGGTTGTTGTCACTCCGTCCAAGTCCTTCAAAACACGTCTCTGGAGCATGTCCCATGCGTGCTCGATGGGGTTGAGGTCTGGCGATTGTGCAGGCCAGGGCAATACCTGGATGTTCTCCGTTGCCAAGTATTCACTGGTTCGCCGAGCTGTATGTGAACGCGCATTGTCATGCATTAACGTAAAATCGGAGCCAAAGGTTTGTGCAAATGGATGGACATAAGTTCTGAGAATATCCTCAACGTAATTTTCAGCGTTCATGTTTCAATTTACAAAAACGAGCTCAGTTCGCCTGTTCTTCATAATACCCGCCCATACCATAACTGTTGAGCCGCTGTATGGATGAACTTCCTGAACGCACCTGAGTCTTTCAGTATTTCCGGGTCGACGGTACACTCGCACCCTTCTTGTATCAGGCCTAAACCCGAATCGCGACTCATCGGAAAACATAATTTTATCCCATTGTTCCTGGGTCCATGTTATGCGTTCTCTACACCATTCATTTCGACGAGCGCGATTCCCGTGACGTATCGGTGGGCACCTGATAGGTCGTCGAGCTCGTAGGCCGTACTCATGCAGTCGATTTCGCACAGTTTGGGGACTTACATCAACACCACTTGAATTTTGTAGCCTCAAACTTATCTCTCGAGCGGTTAACATCGGCTGGCGTCTTGCAGTCAGTTGTATGTACCGGTCTTGCCGAGTGGTTGTACTCCTTTTACGGCCTGGATGCTGTTCAGCGGGTTCCCCTGTATTATTGTAGCGCTGCCAAAGACGACAAATAACACTTCTATGAATACCAAAATGTCGAGATACCTGAGATTGATTACTTCCCGCTTGCAACATCCCTACAGCTCTTTGCATTTCATCTGCCGTCAAATGACGTCGCTCCATGACGTAAAGAATATCTAACAATTCAATTTTGTCGCCAACTGTATTTAAATGGTTGGTAAAATTATAAAATCAAGACTAAAACGTAGCAATTAACATGCACTCAAATTCAAACAAATTCGCAGTCATTTGAATTTTATGAAAAAAAACAAAACATAATCGAAATTTTTTTACCTATACACTTGAAGTTTACTTACCTATACACTTTGAGTGAGTAAATACTTAGAAATTAATTAATATAAATGGTAAATTTGTAATATCATGCATGTTGCTTAGACTTTTTTGATGTGTGTAGTAATGTATAGTAGTTCTATTAACATCTTTTCACCTTTTTAATTATTTTTGTAACTAAACTACAGACAGTTAGCTCTATTCACCACCGTAAAAATCACATTTTTTTTATTCTAATAGTATACTTAGTTCATTTTGAACCAAATTGTGGTTTGACTCTCTTCACCACCAAAGCGACGATATTTCTGTCACTGTTTAACATTGAATTTGCAGAATCACTTAAGGTACCTATGTTAAAATCAAGAGGCAAAAAGGCGCATTTCCTGCTTACTTTGTTTAGTATTTACTGTATATTTTTTCTAACAAAATTTTTTCAAATATATATGCAACATTGCATCCACAGTTCACGTAAAGTTTATCACTATCATATACTAATTTGAAATTTTTTTTAAATATATCTGAACGAAGTTTGTAAATGTGTTCGGTATCATTATCTATAATCATTTTTATAAATTTATAATACTCATCATCATTGCTTCTTATGATCCTACTTATTGTGTATACATCAACAACTCCAATTGCAATCGCTTGGGCAACTGAATCAAAAGCGCAGGTGTTTGAGATGATAGTATTTTTATCTGCAAATGGTGTAATCGAACCGTTTCTCAACAAAGTTACCTTAGTCATTTGTTTTCCTATGTTTAATTTTTTGTTAGTTTTCTTTGTAGCTAAACCTCTGCAGTTTTCTATCAATGAAGGCGTATCAGAAAAAACAGATTCAGCAGGAATTCCTTTTGCAGCATTGTTAGTGTTCGTTCCTTTTTTTTTACTGGTATTATTCTTTTTCTTTTCAGTCGGCTTTCTCTTTTTAACACCTTGTTTTATAGCACTGTTAGCTATCTTTAATTGCCCCGAAATAAATAAGTAAGTAGTTAATTAGTAAGTAGTAATAAATTTCGTTATTTTTTCTATTATATTAATACATGGTTCATTAGGTGTGCATTTAAGTGTATTTTCATGGTGGGGCACCTATCTGTATGTTAGGCATCTATACCCAAAAAAGGGGTCTACAAACAGCTAAATTATGCAAATGTTGAACTCAGATAGGCTGGCACCGACTCCAAAAAAATTAGAGTTTTTAGTGCTATGTTTTCGTTAGTTATATTTTTGTTAAAAAAAATTTTTTTTTTTAAATTTTAAATGAAAGCTTTTGTAAAAATATATTCGTTTAAGTTTTTTTTTAATTTGAATTATCTGACTCCCTTCTTTACTTTTTCATAAGTTGGTTAACAACACCAAGCATAAACAATGCTAAAATCGTCATTATCGCAATTTTGCTGTTGTTCGATGAGGAATTCCTTTTCATAGCCATCATCAGATCACTGTGATTTTTTTTATTGGACCACATTGAAAGAAATCCAACAAAGAAAAATTACCAAAATCGGACCGCCCTGTAAAAAGTTATACGTGATCATACAATAAAAAATCATACGTGTCGAATTGATAACCTCCTCCGTTTTTTTCGTCGATTAAAAATAAATGACTACAATTCAACATAATTGATTAAGCTAACCCACCACATTTATAAAAAAATATTCATTTTAATAAACATTTTTCAAAAAGTGGGGCGTCTATCCCGGTTTTACCCTACGATCGATATCAAAGGAGACGGTTTTTTTTCGCACCACCCTAAACAGTAATGTTTATTATTCATATTACTCACAAAAATAGTTATTATCTTAATATAGTTAACCGAACACAAATTATACTTAAACGAAGAGGCAATAATGAAATAATAATAAAAAAGGATTACACCTAAAAATGTTTGTTTTGGAACGTTCTTAGGTTTATTTTAATGGTTAATACAAATTATCAAGTAACGTACTTTAAAAATAATCGTAGAACGAATCGTAAATAACAGCCAATAGCAGATACCCTGTAGTACAGTTCCAATCAGTTTGACATTGTCATGACAACGTTGTTATTGTTTCAGATTTTATTAGATAAATGCATGATTTATTTGTACTTTTATATTTTATAAAAATGGCATCTTTAGATAGAGTGCATAATACACACTAAAGCTGCTCTTGCTGGATACTGTTGTTATTGCTTATTGAGCAGAGGCACAGTCACTGTTAGCTGCTGTGCATTGTGATGTGTAAAGTGTGGTTTTTATCTTGGGCTCTGCTTTTAGGTGAGCTTGAGCCACCTGCGTCTATTTAAGGTGAAATACTGCTTTAAGAGATGACTGTGCTAATTATAATTGTGAACAGTAATAAATATTTCTTGTGTTATATATACAGGGTGTTTTTTGAGTCATCGGCAATAATTTAGGAGGTGACTCTGTAACGTGATTCTGATCCGATTTATGTAATAAAATTAGGTACTTAAGTTTTGACGAAAAAATCCCAAAAATTAACTAAGTGTGGACACGTTCCCGCTGCGCTAAAATATTGTTCAAGACTCGGTGCATTGACCCGCGCCGCGCGTCGTAGGTATGTATCTAACTCAGCTGGCGAACCGATCGCTCGCTGCGTCCGCGCGGTGTCCATGATTAGTGAAATTCATGGCTAAGCTTTACACGTCGTTTACTATGTAGTAATTTAATGTTTATTTATTTTGTATTTTTTTTCCTTCATTAAATAACGTTATCTATCACGCCCTAAAGTATTGCCTATGTCTCACTTTACATACTGTATAGTGTATTGTTTCTCTGTAACTACCTTATTATTTTAGATCTACAAGCAATTGCCAGCAAAAACTGCGTTATTTCGAGAGCTCTTGGTTGCCTTATTAGTGTATATTCATTAGACCATCGCTGTCCTGAAATTTTAGGTCATGTCATTCGTCACGTCGAGTCATGTTTTGATTGTCCTATTCCAGAGTATTCCCTCTTGAGGGAGTTTTGATATATGCAGACTGTCTATCTAGAAATTATAAGGAATAAACGGTATGAATTTCATTCCTAAACTCACAATTTGTGACTGGGCCTATTCGCCGAACAAAAAAAACCGTCTCCTTTATAACTTACTTTTTTTAATAAGTTGAATTACAAAAATGCTACAATATAATGGAGTACCTAGTTTAATAAATAATATAAAATTTAATATATCATTATGTTGAGTAAACTAGATACCTTAACAGAAACTTTGCGGAAGTAAGGATGAACTAATGAGCAGGATGAACTAATAAATTTTCTGTGTAATGACGATGACAAAGTAGAAACTAAAGTCACTTTAATAATTATGAAAACAGGTATGAATACTTATTTTACGTATATCTACCCACATCTTTTTAAGAAGTAATGTCTCTCTCTGTATTACTAATATCGATATCAAAATAACCTACTTTTTTTAATAAGTTGAATTACAAAAATGCTAAAATATAATGGAGTAGTTTAATAAATAATATAAAATTTAATATATCAATATGTTGAGTAAACTAGGTACTTACATACCTAAACCCAAATCTCTTAGCGTCACATTATCACTTATTCTTAATTTAACACTCCCCTCCTTTATACTCACCCTCTTTCGGTAAAAAACTTCTTTAGAAAACTTCTATTTAACTTAATATTATCATGTTTATTAAGGTTTAATTACACCCGGACACAGAATAAATCATGATGCTCGTCACACAAAGATTTAGTCCTGGGTGGGATTCGAACCCACGACCTCTTGCACAGCAGTCTAGTTCACTACCGCTGCACTATGGAGGCTGTCACCATTATTGAATAATAACGTATATTGTATATTTAAATAAAACATAACTAATTATAAAGCCGCCTTACTAGGCAAAACTTCTTCTAGGTATAACTTTAATTGGGTTTCTCTAAAAAAATTAAGAAAAACATATGTGGAGGTACAGTCACGGACTTATCAACCTAGACTGTTTGGACTTTGAACTATTAGAAGTTGAACGCTGCGAATCGTGCGAGAGTGTGCGATATATTTTTGTTGTTTCCTCTCTTACTACGTAGATAGCAGCGCCAGTGCACGATGTGGCCAACACGCGATACTATTTTCGTTTTGTTATTGCTGAACTACAAATGTATTAATATTAATAAAATGAAGCACATTTACGTGAAAATGCTTACAAAATTGTATGATTAATTTACAATGATGCATTTTAACTTTAACAATTTAACCTTGACCGTTAATGTAAATGTTTTGCCCAAAAAGTAAAGTGATTCTTTTTAAATACTTACTAGGATTGTTTTTTCAAGAAATATTATTGTAACAGTTTCAAAGAGTTTTAATGAGGTGTTTTTGATATTAACCCGTCAAATCCGGTTTTTCGGACACAATAGAAATTAAATTATTTCGCGGTGACCGGTCACTGCCTGATAGTTAACATATTAATGTTGATCACTTGGCAGATTTCATTGTCCCATCGAACCTCATACCTACACGTTTTTTCAATGGGAATAAGTCAATTGATCTGCATGCAACATTTAACTATGGGTCAGAAAGAAACAGCTGTGTAGACATATCTGTACTGAAGTTCGGTAAATAAATATCATCCACAGAGCAGTTTTCTCTCTTTAATAGTTCTATTAATACTAATTGTAATAGTATCTTCAAATTACCCAGCCTTTATGGTGGTTATAAAAATATATATATTTAAGAATAGGAAGAAAATAAATTTTCAAGACGAAGAGTAGATGCGTGTTTATGGCTCCAGCTAACCAAACTATTCACATCAACCGAGGTTCCCGCCTTGTCGTGGTGGTTGGCTGAGTACCCGTAACACGTAAAACTAAGTGACATCCCCCGAAGGGAGCTTCTTCACTGGGCTGTAACCCAGACAGCTCATGTTAAAGCGGTTCAGTAGGTTGCGGTGCTGAATGGGCAGTCCGCAACTGAGGCGGGCCACGGCGTCGCGTGGGAAGCACCTGCCCATCCGGGCCAACGACAAGTGTAGGCCCATAAAGAGTTGAGAGAGTCCTGGGACACGTGCAAGTAATGCCCGTGACTGAAAAGTCGATTCGTGTCAAGAATTATATACCTACTTATACTTCAAAAATGTCTTAATTGTGAACAAATTAATATTTTTAACAAAATATTAGCAATTTTAATAAACTTGAATACTTACGACCTTTTTTAAAGAGTAAGTTATAATATATGTTTTGTCTTATACTTGAATACTTACGACCTTTTTTAAAGAGTAAGTTATAATATATGTTTTGTCTTATATTCACGGAATGATTTGGCGACATTTATAGAACAGTGTAAAAAGAACTTAAGTCCGATTTACACATTGACAAGTACAGTAGCGAGTTAATTGGTATGTTGTTGATTAAGTTGATTTAAATAGAACTCCGTCCTAGTTTTTGGGGAGTTAAATTGGCGGGACGCGAGACAGGGGGCTACTTCGTATTTAACTTGCCAAAAAATAGGATGGAGATCTATTCAAATCAACTTAATCAACAACTTACTACTTAACTCGCTACTGTACTTGTCGATGTGTAAATGGGGCTTTAAAGAGCTGACACAATTTTCTAGTTTGAATTACCTAATCGGTTCCAAAATGACTATAAGCGGCTCCGCCCGCGGAACATGATTTTGAGATAAAAAGTAGCCTATATCCTACACGAGGCTCCCACCTATCTCCATACCAAAGAAAAAACAATAAATCTCATTTTCCCTTTTATAATATTAGGAGGAATATATTAAAACTACTAGTTAAAGTAAATATTTAATAATAAAAATAAAATCATTTTTCGTTATTTTACAAACTTGAAAGATAAAACAAATAATTTGAAAATTATACATTATAGGAAAATCTATTAAGTAATCAATAAAAGTTAAAACAATTTTAATTGTTATTTAACACCAAATAACTAAATACCTATCATAATATAAAGTCTTTGTAATATTAATTGTTATAAATAAATCTTATATTAATCAACAAAAGTTAAAACAATTTTAATTGGTATTTAACACCAAATAACTAAATACCTATCACAATATAAAGTGTTTGCAATATTAATTGTTATAAAAAAAATCTAATATTAATCAACAAAAGTTAAAACAATTGGTATTTAACACCAAATAACATCACAATATAAAGTCTTTGTAATATTATTAAGTAATCGTCCCGCAGCGTGTAGTCTTCTCCGTATTGTTTGCATTGTTACCTGAAATAAAAGAATATTATAAATTTAACTTTTTTAACAAGATATTATGGTAAATGATCGATATAATATTAGTATTATTCGGTTCTTTATTTTCATTCATAAGATTATGTTATAATTTTTTAAATTTAACATTGCATTATGTTACTTACATAAGACGCATAATACTTATTTAACATAACTATTTCATCCTATTTACTTTAAGTATAAAACCCTTATCTTTTCGGGTGTTCCAGAAGGACAGAATGAAGAAACTGCAAAGGTAATTCTTGGTGTCTTTCATAGTAAAATGGCCCTCAGAGACCTCTGCTCCAGTTCCATAAAAGTTTGTCATCGCATTGGACTCAAAGAAGGTGATCGTCATCGCCCTGTATTAGTCAAGGTGGCGAGTGCTGACGTCAAAGCAGCTGTGTGGAGAGCGAAGACTAAGCTGAAGGGGTCTTCTATTGCCGTTAAGGAGTTTCTCACTAAGACACGACAGGCAATTTTTACAAAAGCTAGGTTGCACTTTGGAC
Organism: Schrankia costaestrigalis; assembly: GCA_905475405.1. NCBI lineage: Eukaryota > Metazoa > Arthropoda > Insecta > Lepidoptera > Erebidae > Schrankia > Schrankia costaestrigalis. The sequence continues at coordinate 3,495,434 of FR997852.1, forward strand.
GGCGAGCTTGTTGGTCACGGGATGGCGTCATTTTTGTACGAGTTTCTAATGGAACTCGTCATAGGGTGACGTCGTTTGAAGATCTTAGCCAGCTTATTGACGAGTTTCCTAAAGCATTGTCATCTCAAACTGCTACCAACGCGTAATACTCGTTACCATTTTCGTTTCATTTCATTCATTGTTGTCTTGTTGTAATTAATTGTATGTTCTTGCTTTTGTTTTTGTGAAGTTATTATGCCTGTTACCCACATTAGTTTAATAATTTTTTCTTGTAGTATGTAGCATAATCATAATTTATTAATAGGTTAGTTTAAAAAGTTTTCAAGATAGATGATAAACCATTTTTGTAATACGAGGGCGGGTCAATAAGTCCGTGACTTTTAGCATAAAACACAGCTTTTTAGATAAAATCTTATTTAATTATTCAACGTAGTCTCCTTTGAGATCTATACACTCAGCCCAACGTTTCTCCAATTATTTTATCCCTTCCGAAAATTGTATTTTTTCGAGGTCTTCAAAATAGGCATTTGTGTGTGAGGTGACTTCGTCATTGGTAGCAAATCTCTTTCCGCCGAGCCATTTCTTCAAATTTGGGAACGAAAAATAATCAAACGGAACTAGATCTAGTGAATAGGCCGGATAAGGGAGCAACTCGTAACCAAATTCATGGAGTTTTACCATGGAAACTGCACATGTGTGCACCCGAGCATTGCCCCGGTGGAAAAGGACTTTTTTCTTGGCCAAGTGCGGTCGTTTTTCTTTCAATGCCTCATCGAATCGACCCAATAAGTTGCTGTAATATTCACCATTGATTGTTTTTTCCTTTTTGAAGGTAGTCAATGTGGATAAAACCGCGTACATCCCAAAAAACAGTCGCCATGACTTTATAGGCTGACAAACCCACCTTTGCCTTCTTTGACGCCGATTCACCCCGAGAAACCCACAATTTTGACTGTTGTTTGGTATCCGGTATGTTGTGGTGGATCCACGGTTACAAAACGGCGCAAGAACTCGTTCATATTGCGATTGAACAAAGCCAAACATTCCTGCAAAATTGTCACACGTTTGCGTTTGTCGTCGATTGTGAGCAAATGCGGCACCCATCTTGCTGAAAGCTTTCTCATACCCAAATTATGATTCAAAATAGAAACCACTAAGCCATATAAGATGCCTGTGGCTTCCGCAACCTCTTTCACTTTCAATCGCTGATCGACTTAAACCGTATCGTGATTTTTTTTAATTGTTTCGGATGTGGAGACCTCAACTGGGCGTCCAGAACGTTCGGCATCTTATGTGCTTGTACGGCCACATCGAAATTCAGTAAACCGATTTTTACCAAAGAAATGGATGGTGCAGAGTCCTCATAATATTTATCAAGCTTAGCTTTGGTTTACGTAATAGATTTTTTTCGCAAAAAATGATGCTTTATGAGCACACGAAATTCACTTTTTTTCATTTTCTTCTTAGTCAACGTGGTAGTCTGATATAAACGGCTGTCAAAAACAAACTAAATGTCAAAACTTGTTCAATTTTTGACAAGAGTCAACTGACAGATGACTCTTGACAGGAGAAGTGTTGCTATTTCAATTAAGAGGCGGGAAACCCAAAAAGTCACGGACTTATTGACCTGCCCTGGTAT